>JBBGZY010000123.1:2255000-2570000 GCA_037952925.1 Lithobates clamitans
CATTGGGGACACAGGCAAGCCTGCATTGGGGACACAGGCAAGGCTGCATTGGGGACACATGCAAGGCTGCATTGGCGGACACATGCAAGGCTGCATTGGCGGACACATGCAAGGCTGCATTGGGGACACATGCAAGGCTGCATTGTGGGACACAGGCAATGCTGCATTGTGGGACACAGGCAATGCTGCATTGGGGGACACAGGCAAGGCTGCATTGGGGGACACAGGCAAAGCTGCATTGGGGGACACAGGCAAGGCTGCATTGGGGGACACAGGCAATGCTGCATTGGGGGACACAGGCAAGGCTGCATTGGGGGACACAGGCAAGGCTACATTGGGGGACACATGCAAGGCTGCATTGGGGGACACATGCAAGGCTGCATTGGGGACACAGGCAAGGCTGAATTGTGGGACACAGGCAAGGCTGCATTGGGGGACACATGCAAGGCTGCATTGGGGACAGAGGCAAGGTTGCATTGTGGGACACAGGCAATGCTGCATTGGGGGACACAGGCAAGGCTGCATTGGGGGACACAGGCTGCATTTGGTGGACACAGGCTGCATTTGGTGGACACAGGCTGCATTTGGGTTGAATTATTTCATTTTATATTACAATGTAATAATAGAATTAATGCACTTCAATTATCCTGACACCATAACAACCATGGTGCCGGGATGATTGAAGTGCTAACACCAGGTGTTTGGAATATCTTCATCTGCTGATTGTTAAACTTTCTAGAATACACATATTTCTATTGTTGTGTAGGATCTGGGCCTGCTGTCCCTCCATACCTCTCTCCCTCCATCCCTCATTCATCTCAGATGCTTACCACACCACCTTAGAGCCACGCCCACTATTTTGCTGAAACCATTCCCATTTTCACCAAGTGGGAGGGGTCAAAAAGGAAGGGCGGGGTCTGGCGGCCCCCCATCCTAAAACTTCACCAGCCGCCACTGCGAGGGACCTGTGATTCTTGCACCTCAACAACAGCAGAAGAAGATCGGGGTCTGGTACGCCTGACCTTGGCAGGGACCACAACTCCGTCGTCAGAGTTATCTGTCATGGAGCCGCTGTCGTCTACAGGATTGTATTCTGAGCCTGAATCTTACAGATGAGTGACTTCTTCTTCACTATCTGTCATGCTCAGAAATGTGTAGGCCTCTTCACTAGTGTACCTTCGATTTGCCATTTTGGGCTCTAAATTTAGTGGTACACTAGTGAGACTCACAGGTAAAAAAGCTCCTGACTTTTGGAGACTGTATCAAAACGCTACCAAAAAACTGTTAGCGATCGTAGGGATCAGGCCTGACTCTGCGAACGCTGCAGTTATGCATGTTTAGTGTTTTGTAAGTGACAGTGATCGATCGATACTGCACTTGGGTGGGCTGGGCTGGGCCGAGGGGCAAAACGCAGGTGCTAGCAGGTATCTGGGCTGATCCCGCTAACACTGCGTTTTTGGGAACCCTAAACTGCTGGGGACGCTAGTATAGATCTGATCAGATATTGATCTGTTCAGATACTACACCACTAAGGGAGGTGTATGCTGCGTGTGTGGGTGTTAGCGGTACTGGCGCTAACATGACGCTGCCTGGAGTGACGCATACCTTATCTGACCCTAAAACTTAACTTATATCACCTGCTGGGCGATCAGGGGGTTAAACCTTTATTGGGTAATAAAGGGCGGGTGCCCTGACACTAAAAAAAAAAACTAACTAACCAGCGTCACCCGTAACAGTTATACGGTGATCACTGGTGAAAGGGTTAACTAGGGGGCAATCAGGAGGTTAAAACCTTTATTAGGTAGTATATGGGGGTCCCTGAAGCTATAAAACGCTGATGGCGAACCTAAATACTTACCTCCCTAACTAGCGTCACCTGTGACACTAATACAGGGTTCAGAAAAATGATTGCGTAGTGACACTGGCGACGGGGGATGATCAAGGGGTTAACCTTTATTAGGGGGGGTTAGGAGGGTATCCCAGACCTAAAGGGGGCTAATACTAACTGCCCTACCACTTATAACTGTCACAAACTGACACAAATCCAACAATCAGAAAAAAACTGCTATTGATGTCACTGTGACAGGGGGTGCAGTGGGGTGATCGGGGGTGATGGGGGATGAAAAGTGTGCCTAGAGTGTTCTACTGTACGTGTAGTGTTGGTGCACTTACTTGGATGTCTTCTCTCCTCGGCGCCGGAATGAAAAAGACCACCGCGAGGAGAGATGACATCACTTCCTCTGCCGCTGTTTACATTTCAGAGGCAGAGGAAGATTGTCATTGGCTGGGAGCGATCGCAAGGGGGTGGCCACTAAAGGATGACCTCCCCCTCACCTTGGATCACTCAGGGAACAATGCCGACCGCCTCAGGCACCGGGGGGGGTCCGATCGGACCCCCCGCCCATGGGAGGCAAGTAACGTGCCATGCGCATCACAGGAGAAGGCAGGGGGAGATTAGAGAGCTCAATGCATGGCTTAAGATCTGCTGTAAGAAGGAAGGGTTTGGGTTTCTAGAGCACTGGCCTGACTTTTCATTGGGGTGCAACCTATATGCTAAAGATGGTTTGCACCTGAATGAAAGGGGGTCTGCTGTTCTGGGGGAGAGGTTTATGGGAAGGCTGATGGAGTATTTAAACTAGGATTGAGGTGGGATGGGTGAACTAGAATTCCATTGGGCAGACAGGTCAGTTAGGGGTCAGATATTAATGGAGGGTGAAATGGGGATAGATGGGGGGAGGGTTATGGCAGGTGACAAGAAAGTTCCCATGTTGCAAACAACCATTGGAAATGATAGTGCCATTTGTACTACTAAAAAAGATATGCAAATCACCAGAGCAAAATGTAATAATGCATTAAAGTGTTTGTTCACCAATGCCAGAAGTCTGCCAAGCAAAATAGGTGAGTTGGAAGCTCTCGTGCACGAGGAGAGCTGTGATGTAATCGGTATTGCTGAAACTTGGCTTCATTCCTCACATGACTGGGCTATTAATATTCCTGGCTATGCACTCTTTCCAGGGTAAAAAGGAAAGGTGGCGGGGTCTGTCTCTATGTGAGAAGGGTTCGCAAAGCGAGTGTGAATGAGGACCTAATTGATGGAGAGTGTGATGTGGCTGAAGCATTATGGGTGGAACTGCATATAGATGTGAGTAGTTCAAAGTTAATCATTGGAGTTTGTTATAGACCACCAAATGTAAATGAGGAGGTGGAGACTCAGCTCCTTGCACAGATGGAAAGGGCTGCAAGGGCTGGGATGGTGATAATAATGAGGGATTTTAACTACACGGAAATTGACTGGAGTAATGGAACTGCTGGAACAGTTAAAGGGCAAAAATGTATAAACCTATTAAAGGACAATTTTATGGTCCAGTTTATTGAGGCCCCGACTAGGAATGATGCTCTGTTGGACCTGGTAATCTCAAACCATGCAGAGCTTATTACTAATGTTCATATAAAGGAACATCTGGGTAGCAGTGACCATAACATGATTTCATTTGATGTTAGCTGTAAGCAAAAAAAAGCATACGTCAAAGATAAAAACAATTAACTTTAATAAAATTTTTCAAGGATGAGGGCTGCTCTCCAGGTCTTAAGCCCTGTACACACGATCGGTTTGTTGGCCAACAAAACCGTGGAATTTTGTCCGAAGGGCGTTGGCCCAAACTTGTCTTGCATACACACAGCCACACAATTGTTGGCCAACAATTATGAACGTAGTACCATACTAGACGTACTACGAGCCGATAAAAAGGAATTTCATTAGTCATGCGCCACCCTTTGGGCTCCTTCTGCTAATCTCGTGTTAGTAGAAGTTTTGTGAGTGTCGATTCGTGCTTTTCAGTTCATGCTTGTCAGTTCATTTCTGTTTTTCAGGTCGTGCTTGTCAGTTCATTTCTGTTTTTCAGGTTGTGCTTGTCAGTTCATTTCAGTTTTTTAGTGGGTGCTTGTCAGGTCGTTTCTGATTTTCAGTGTGTTCTTTTCAGTTCTCTTCTGATTTTCAGTGCATGCTTGTCAGGTTGTTCCTGATTTTTGGGTCGTGCTTGTCAGGTCATTTCTGATTTTCAGTGCGTGCTTGTCAGTTAGTTTCTGAACGCTCGTTAGTCTACTAACCATTCTTGTCGGAGAGATCGTGCTATCATTGGGCTTGTAGTTATTGCTTTGACCCAAGTCCAGTCCAGGAAAAGGAGGAGGAGGAGTTCTTGGACCAAGAATTGGTTGCTTAATCGTGACCAATTCTGTCATATCAGTGAAAAACATGGGGTGTGTGCAGCGCTAATTGTGTTGATCCATAAGTGAAAAAACAAAAAGCTGAATAAATTACTATTTCAAAAATTCAGTAGTGGTGAGAAATGTGAATGGAAAACTAAGGCAGAGTCCCTATATCTCAAACCAGGGAAGCTGACAAAAGCAGTCCAATAAATCAAATCTTGTGAAAAATGAAAAGTGATGTGAGTAAAAATACAAAAAAATCAAATATTATAAATAACAATAATGAACAATATAAATCACAAATGTTAAGATGAGGTGTCACAAACTTTAAAGTGATCCCAAAATTTGTACAAAGAATCACTCATATGAATTGTTCAATTACAAAAACAAGAAAATATTAAAGCAGGAAAAAAGAATCCACAATTAGAGTCCCAAATTAATGTGACAGTAAATGAAAAGAATCCATGCTGGTGTAAAGACAGAAAATATGATGCCATGAAGAAAAAAGTAAGGGCCCTTTCTCCAAATAGGCTTTGCACCCAGAGTGAGTATGTAGTCTCCTTACACCAAGCTCAGGGAATTCAGTCTCACAAAAACCTATGTGGATGTCCCGATCTGCTGGCTCCTTATCACACACATGTTGTCTCTGCTCTGTGTTCCGGGGCTCAGGAAAATGTCACTGTGTGTCTCTGACTCAGTCTAGGTTCTTTTACAATTCTGTCATATGCCTTTGCTGCGGGAGCTCCAGGAGAATAATCCTGATGATTTCAGGAATTATGTCCGGATGATGGACCCCTGCTTTCACCATTTATTGACATTGCTGACCCCTATATTAGTAAGCAGGACATATGCATGTGGCTTGCCATTACTCCCGAGCAAAGGCTCATAGCCACCTTGCGGTACTTGGCGACGGGGAGAAGTCTCCAGGATCTGAAGTTCACAAATGGGATCTCCCCTCAGGCTCTGGGACTAATTATTCCAGAGACCTGTTCTGCCATTATCCAAGTCCTGCAGAAGGAATATATTTGGGTAAGTTTTAGCCTTTAACATCACATTCTATGTATTTAATGTTTGCTAATGTATTGTATGAATTTCTTCATTCCATAATTACCATTATTGTAATATGCTGTGAATGTCCTCTTTGTCCTCATGCATGTTGTAAGCTTTTAATGTTCCTTTTTTGTCCTTCATGCATATTTCCCTTCACTAACCTCCCCAGCATGCTATCCTGGGCCCATACACACCTAGCCTAGTAACTTAACAATGCATTTTATCAGCTTAATTTTTGTGCTTACCCTAAACACCCCCTAAAATGTGTACAAATGTTATTGTTGTCCTCAAATTCAGGCAGAGTGCAAGAGGCCATTTTTTTGGGGCACAAACTCATTTTGGAAACCTCACTCCCCCCCCCCCCCACCCCCCAATGCTAAGTTAACCGATACCAACACTCTATCTGCTGACTTTGCAAAACCCATACACACTATACCTCTTTTGTGGTCATATTTATGGATGAAAGCATGTAGTGCAAGGGCCTGCCTGAATACCTTCAAATGGTACTGTTGAAAGTTTTTTCTCCTATTATCTTGATAGGTAATTTATGAATGTAAAAATGTGCTTCAATTTGGACAGTGTGTATCCATATTTTTGGATTTTGACACTTCTTACCTGTCCAGTGGGCTGTCAATAGTGTAAGTAAGGAGGGGCACACATTATTTATGCATTCAGCTCTCATGGAAGTGGGGAGGGTTACCTGTTCAAAACATCTACCCATTCCCCCCCACCATAACACTTTTAGAATGGGCCACCAGAGGGGGTGAGAAATTTGATAAGTTGACCTTATACATTTGTCTTTAAATACTCATTTAAATAAATGTTATACTAATGTTGGCCAAGAAAGTTTGTGTCAAATCTACTTGCAATGTTATGTGCAAAAGTAGTCTTTTTTTATTGTTTGACTCCACAGTTTCCTACCAACCCACAGGAATGGCAGGCTGTTGCAGCCCAGTTCCACCATCAGGATTCCAATCACCATTGGATTTTCCCAACTGTGGTGGGGCGATTGATGGGAAGCATATCCGTATTGTCCCACCACCCAACTCGGGCTCCTATTATTATAACTATAAGAGCTTTTGCAGCATAGTCATGCTAGTGGTAGTGTCTGCAAATTACAAGTTCCTGTACCTGGATGTTGGGAAGAACAACCACAACTCAGACGGAGGAGTGATTAAACAGACAGAATTCCACTATCGGCTACAGAATGGCACCTTAAATTTGCCACCTCCTGAGGAGAATGTCGAGGGCCTCAATTTTGTCTTTGTGGTAGATGAGGCCTTTGCTCTGGGGGAACATCTTATAAAGCCCTTTCCTATGAGGAACCTCACCCCAGAGCAAAGGATCTACAATTACAGGCTCTCTCATGCCAGAAGGGTTGTGGAAAACGCCTTTAGCATACTATCCAGTCAGTTCAGGTTGTTTCTAACATCAATTAACCTGGCCGAATACAAGATAAACCATGTGGTATTGTGCTGCTGCATACTCTGCAACTACTTATGCAAGCAGCTACCTTGCCTCACTGCAAAGTGAGGTTGACCTTTCATTGTCAGGCCCGGCTGATCCTGGTGTGAGAACGGCTCTTGAAAGTGGCCTTGCTGGGTTGCCCCCCCAAACTGCCCGAGATGTCCAGCAACAGTATATGGACTAATTCGTGGGTAGAGGGGCAGTGGCTTGGCAGCAAACTGTTGCTGATCATTAATAAATCTTTGATTTGATACTAAACTCCTATTTCATTTGAATTACTGTTTGTGTTTCTTATCTGTCTCCTAGGTTCTTATTTGCTCCATGAGGTGACAATCTCTTCTTCAGATAACTATTATGGTGTGCTGTGGGTCTGCTACTTACACACAATATTATTGTTGTTAATGTATGTAATGCATTAATGTTAAAAATATTCTACCTTTTCAACTCCTTTAATTCATTTCATTGAGGCCCTAAAATTGCCTGAGTTTGCCACATTTTAGAGCACATTGTCACTGTAACTACACCAACTTAACAAATACACTGGTATTGAGCATTGAAATAAGAAGCCACACATTGTTTAGTAAAACATTTTACTCCAAGCACATTCACATGTGCGTTTTAAAAGGTTTTTGAACAAACCAACATCTTGGTGTATAACATGTATGTTTGCCATTATTTTGCCTTTTTTAGAGGCTAAACAGGCATGTTTAAAAACATAAGATACACACCCCCAACTCAAGAACTTACAAAGTTCGACTTTGCTAAAGTGAAGGCCATGTGAGA
This sequence comes from Lithobates clamitans, assembly GCA_037952925.1. NCBI lineage: Eukaryota > Metazoa > Chordata > Amphibia > Anura > Ranidae > Lithobates > Lithobates clamitans. The sequence goes on from JBBGZY010000123.1 coordinate 2,262,507, forward strand.
CATTAGTATCCCAAAACTGTTGATTTTAAGCCACGTACACGTAGAGGCAAAACTGTTAAATGTCCCTTATGATCCCCTGCCTAAAATGTGTGTAGGTACAAACAGGTTAGTTTCTAAAGCCCCAAAACACACAGTGTGTCAACATGTGCTATCTCCCATCATGGGATATCAATGTATGCAATTTGGGGGTGCAACCCCTTCCTCCAAACTAAAATAGGTGAGAGGAAGGGGTTGCACCCCCAAAGCACTTGCATTGCACTTGTAGTGCAAAGTGTATTGGCCTTTCAGAAATAACCCCCAGTGTGTCAACATGTGCTAGCTCCCATCATGGGGTATCAATGGATGTGTTTCGGGGCTGCAACCCCTTCCTCTCACCTACTTTAGTTTTGATATCCCGTGATGGGACATAGCACATGTTGACACACTGTGTGTTTTGGGGCTTTAGCAAACTAGATGTAGGGAAAGACACACATTTTAGGCATGGGATCATGAGGGAAATCAGAATTTTGTGGCTCAATTTGTGTGCATCTTCAATTTTTGGCTTTGCGATTCTTAAAAACACGTAAAGATTACAATTAAAACATTACTTATGGCAGTGTTTCACAACTCTCCTTCTCCAGATGCATTTCCAGGTCATATTTTCTATATGTTTTGCTTTTGGCACAGGTGATGATGTAATTTTCGAGGTTAGTAAGTCACACAGTCATTTTTATCCTGTGGAAAATAAAGAAAACAGGACCTGGTGGTGCACCTGGAGAAGTGGAGTGGCTAAACACTGACCTCAGACACTATAAAGCCTAGGTTCCCATTGGAGCGATTTGTCATGCGATTTGATAGATAAGATCACATGACAAATTGCAGCCTATGTGAGGCAATGGCACTGTTCCATTCGGTGCGACACTGATGCGCCACAACAATTTGCAAAAGTAGTTCCTGCACTACTTTTTCCAATTTTAGGTGCGACTTTAATAGACATCTGCGCATGAAGCCACACAAATGTCTATCAAGTAGCACCTGAAATTGCACTGACCTTGCTACTTTGAAATAACGCTACTGAAGTAGTGCGATTTCAAAGTAGCATCAATGTGAACCAGGGCTTAAAAGTAATAAAACCATGGGAAATCTTAAAACTGCAAACACAAGCCAACAAGTGTAAGAAAACTTCAGGCCATATGAACTTAAAATTTGGCAAGCATGTCAACATAATCATGTATTCTTCTCTGTAAATCATATCTGCACTCATACGGCCAATTGTGCATCTTGGAAGTTTGTGTCCTTGTAAGAAGAGAAAAAAGTATTAAGGGAACGATGGTCAAGTGGCTGAGGCCCTACATAGTGAATTATGGTCAAGTTAGGGGCGGCACAGTGGTGTAGTGGATAGCACTTTCGCCTAGCAGTAAGAAGAGTCGCTGGTTCGACAACACTACCTGCCTGGAGTTTGCATGTTCTCCCTGTGTCTGCGTGGGTTTCCTCCGGGTACTCCGGTTTCCTCCCACACTCCAAAGACATGCTGGTAGGCTAATTGGATCCTGTCTAAATTGTCCCTAGTATGTATGAATGTGAATTAGGGACCTTAGATTGTAAGCTCCTTGAGGTTAGGGACTGATGTGAATGTGCAATGTATATGTAAAGCGCTGCGTAAATTGAGGGCTCTATATAAGTACCTGAAATAAATAAATAGATAAAATAAATAAGTTACTAGTCAAATTGGGGAAATTCTTACCTACCCAGTCTATTGTTGCTTGCAACCTTCTTGCCCTTCAGACACCTACACTACTAGGAATGTACACACTGCAAATACTCTGTAATCTTGGCCCTGGTGCCTGGGTCTACAAAACTCGGGTACCTAGCAACACTGTCAGCTCCTTCCACCTCTTTCTTCTCAATGCTAATGTTAAGGCACTATGTACTTTGCTAATGTGTGGAGTGGGTGTTTGTTTTGGACATCTAAACATTTGACATGTATACACATTTGAAGCCAGATTCAAAGAATACTTACTTGCGCAAACAAGAGGTTCACAAATAGTTTCTTCCACTTCTGGGTCTCTTTGGCCCTCTGACTTGCGTCAGGGGATGTTACATCCACAATAGGAAGGTCTGTCCTGGGTCCAGGTGTCATATCCCAGGCCTCAAAACCAACATCCTGGTCCAACTGAATGCACTCACTTTCCTCTAAAAAGAAATAATACAACATTCAGTAATCCCCCCAAGTCACATATGTTTCTAGCATCGATTTTGCTGCATTAGTTTACCAACCTTGCACTGGGGACAATGTTTGCTCATGACTAGTGGAGTACACCATGCTGCACTGTATTTTTTTTCCCCTTAAAAATGCATCGAAAAGGGAAGGTGATGTCATTTTACAGAGGGGAAAGACTGGACAAGTGCCAACATTGAAAAACTCATGCAGTTGCCCCCCACCCCTCTTGTCTCCTATGGGATAGGGGATATATGAGGCTTATTCGAGCAGGCATGACTCTGTGTGACTGTGGGCCTCTCCTCTGCCCATGTCTACCCTGGCAAGGCTGCATTAACAGGCACTGATGAGCCAGGCAGCAACCAGAAAGTGTTCTTTACCCTTTAAGTTCCGCCCTAAGCCCAGGGCCTTTGGCACACCTAGAATCACTCCTGTCAGTGGCTAAATGAGTGTGTTTGAAGTTGTCACTTACGATTTTGGGGGGTAAGATGGCCTTGTTGACCCCCTGTTGGGGCCCGGGCGAAAGGTAGCCTCCCTTTGTCCCCTCTGGTGGCTTGTTTGTAGCCTCCTATTTTTGTGCTTCCCTGTTGAAAGAAGAATAAAAAAAAATTTTGCCCATAAAATGGCAAAAAAAGAAAAAATGTAAATGTTCATATCTGCTTTATATTTAACTTCATGTTTAAATAAAAAATTCGGACAAAGATTAGAGAAAACATTGACTAGAATTTTAAAAACCTACTTGGAGAAAGCACATATACAGACTGCTAATTTACATATATACATATTGTTTAGATACAAATATTGCTTACTTTTTTTGATTATGTGATGGATGGACTCCATCTGCTCTTGCTCGCGGTGCTATAAATCTGACCATCGCTTTCGGATTTGGTCCTTCGTTCGTTTGACCGAAAATTCGACCTCCAAAACGGCGAGGACTTTCTCCAAAAAATTAGGTCCTTTTGGCTGTTGGGCCTTTCATATTTGCGCAGTTTGCAATCGTAGTCGTGCTTCTCAAGGATACGCACCATCTCCACCATCTCACCCTTGCTCATGGGGGTGGCTTTGTGCCTTCTATAAGCTCCACCACTGCGGACCTGCCTCAAATTGATGGAATCCGCCATGTTGTCACACTCCCGAATCTTCCCCCTGTGTGTGTTGCATGCAGAAGAGAGATGGTCACGCCCCAGAGTCATGATGCACTGAGAGCGGAGTTTCACACATGCGCAGTGTATATAAAGACATAACGCGTGGTTGATGTAATGGCCGTAGGAACGATCTGGGAGTAGAGGACGAACGATCGACATCACCAAAAGGAAACATAAAACAAAGGTACAATTATAAATTGGGGCATCAGTGGTTAGTGGCCTATACTGCTTAGATTGAGGCCTATATTGGGACCAGATTATTTTTGAGTTAAGCCTGATATTAGGGTTTGTCTTGTGTTCTGTCTTGCAGGCATCTGCTAATTTATTAATTCACAATGGTGGATAAATTCACAGTGCCAGACTTTTTGCCAGAATTTATAGAGCAGTACCGGAAGCTGCCATGTCTATGGAAAGTGAAAAGTAGGAATTATTCAAATACAATTAAGAGGAAGGCAGCGATGGAGAAACTGTTGGAATTGGTGAAGCCTCTGTACCACAGCAGACATCAATTATTTGAAGGCCAAAATTGGTAGCCTGCGTAGTACATATAATAGGGAGCGCAAGAAGGTCATGGAATCCCAGAGATCGGGAGCATCAGCAGATGACATATATGTCCCGAGGCTGTGGTACTACCACAGCCTGCGGTTTTTGTCCAACCAAACAGTATCCCGCCCATCACTCTCAATGCTTCCTTCCACATCGGCTGAGGGCACAGCTCCTGAGGTCCACCCTGGTCCTTCTACACAGGAAGAAGGTGTGGAGGAGCCCAGCTTGACCCAGGTATAGGTTTACTTTTTTTTTTGTACATTCCAGAGAATACACTCCTGCTTTACATTATTTACACAAATACACAGATGTATGACAAATCATTACTATCCTACTAGAAAATGTAGCTGACAAAAAGAAAAGGAAGCCACACTTTTTGTGACCAACATTCTGTTTTCCTGTTATGCAGAAAGAAATGTCTTTTTAAGGCTCACAGTGAATCCATGTCATTGTGTCTTAAGTACTAAATGCACAGAGCAGATAAGATATATTAGGATGAGTTAACACTGGTGAAGTTTTAAGGGAATTCCCAAAATAACCCCCCCTTCTGCCCTACAAAAGTATAAAACCGCTGTTCCAATGTAAAAAGAGGTACTTTCCTGGTTAAGTGTGGGCTTTCATTAAATGCATCCTGTAAAAAAAAATCTCGTTAGACCCTTTTGCACGAGGTAGTTTACAAACATGTTCAACATTCTGAACTTTGGCTTAATCCGGGAAACACATTAATCATTTGACCTTGAATACATGTATTCTCTGAAACTGGAGATGAAAAAACAAAAGGAAAATGCAACACCATCAACTCTGAAAAATGCTTATTTTACATATATATATATATATATATATATATATATATATATCTATATCTATCTATATATATATATATATATATATATATATATATATATATATATATATATATATCTATCTATATATATATATATAGATATATATATATCTATATATCTATATATATATATATATAGATATATATATATATATATGCACACACACACATTGTTTATTTTTTTAATTCATTCATAAAATGGTGTTGAATATTCAATCTTAACTTCTTTTTTTCTGACAGCGAGTGTGTCAGTGCAATTCCAGGATGCAACTAGATTGGGCAAAAGAAAAAAATACTCGCTGGAGCAGATGCTCTCATTTATGCATTCTCCTAAGTTTGCCTAAGTTTACAAGCAGACTTGTTTATGTGGGAACAATAGTTTCTTCCTTTTTGGTGAAATCGAGGTTTAGATATTTGTACACTAATGAAAAAGCAAGCTAATAGGAAATTATGCTTACTGGTAGGGATGAGCCGAACACCCCCCGGTTCGGTTCGCACCAGAACCCGCGAACGGACCGAAAGTTCGCACGAACGTTAGAACCCCATTGACGTCTATGGGACTCGAACGTTCGAAATCAAAAGTGCTCATTTTAAAGGCTAATTTGCATGGTATTGTCCTAAAAAGGGTTTGGGGACCCGGGTCCTACCCCAGGGGACATGTATCAATGCAAAAAAAACTTTTAAAAACGGCCGTTTTTTCGGGAGCAGTGATTTTAATGATGCTTAAAGTAAAAAAAAAAAGTGAAATATTCCTTTAAATATCGTACCTGGGGGGTGTCTATAGTATGCCTGTAAAGTGACGCGTGTTTCCCATGTTTAGAACAGTCCCTGCACCAAATGTCATTTTTAAAGGAAAAAATCTCATTTAAAACTGCTTGCGGGTTTAATGTCATGTCGGGTCATGGCAATATGGATGAAAATCAGTGAGACAAACGGCATGGGTACCCCCCAGTCCATTACCAGGCCCTTTGGGTCTTGTATGGATATTAAGGGGAACCCCGCACCCAAATTAAAATAAGTAAAGGTGTGGGGCCACCAGGCCCTATATACTCTGAACAGCAGTATACAGGCGGTGCAAACAAGACAGGGACTGTAGGTTTGTTGTTAAGTAGAATCTCTTTGTAATTTTGAACATTTTTAACGTGTTTAGCTCCAGCCAAAAAATCTTTTCTAAGCTTTTTGGAAAACATTGGGAAGGGTTATCACCCCTGTGACATTTGTTTTGCTGTCTTTCCTCCTCTTCAGAAGATTTCACCTCACTTTTTTGTCCCAATGAAAAATGTTTTTTGAAAATTTGGGTTTTTTTGTGGAACAAGGATTGGAAAGCATCAGTGGAAAGGAGAAATTGTTTTCCCATATTAACTCTTACAGGAGAGAATTTCCCTTCCTAGGGGTAGATTTCATCTCACTTCCTGTTGTCTCCTTCCGTTTGCAAGTAGGAGTCGTTTGGGCCTTAGGTGTTGCTGTGGCCACAACACTGTAAGCCCTCACAGGGCCCTGCTGTGAAATATTAGATCAAGAATTGTAATTACATGCCCCTGTTGAACAGGAGCTGAAAAATTAGGCCTTAGGCACTGGTGCTGGTGCCACAACACTGCAACCCCTCACAGACACTCTAGTTGGAACGCAGGAACGAGCCCTGCTGCAAAGTATTGCATCAAAAATTGTGATTACACGCCCCTGTTAGACAGGGGCAGAAAAATTTGGCCTTAGGCACTGGTGCTGGTGCCACAACACTGCAACCCCTCACAGACACTCTAGTTGGAATGCAGGAACGAGCCCTGCTGCAAAGTATTGCATCAAAAATTGTAATTACACGCCCCTGTTAGACAGGGGCAGAAAAATTGGGCCTTAGGCACTGGTGCTGGTGCCACAACACTGCAACCCCTCACAGACACTCTAGTTGGAATGCAGGAACGAGCCCTGCTGCAAAGTATTGCATCAAAAATTGTAATTACACGCCCCTGTTAGACAGGGGCAGAAAAATTGGGCCTTAGGCACTGGTGCTGGTGCCACAACACTGCAACCCCTCACAGACACTCTAGTTGGAACGCAGGAACGAGCCCTGCTGCAAAGTATTGCATCAAAAATTTTAATTACACGCCCCTGTTAGACAGGGGCAGAAAAATTGGGCCTTAGGCACTGGTGCTGGTGCCACAACACTGCAACCCCTCACAGACACTCTAGTTGGAATGCAGGAACGAGCCCTGCTGCAAAGTATTACATCAAAAATTGTAATTACACGCCCCTGTTAAACAGGGGCTGAAAAATTGTGCCTTAGGCACTGGTGGTGGCGCCCAGAACCAAAAATGTTCTTACAAGCTATCAGCGTGATGATTGAGGAGGAAGAGGATAATTACTCAGGGATAGTCACTCAGCATCAGCATAGGCAGTCTTTGACGGGATCTGAGATTTCAAAAAAAATTATTCGGTTACATCAGCATCAGGTGCTTGGTAGCTGGTGGTGATCCAAGACTGATTCATTTTTATGAAGGTCAGCCGATCGACCGAGTCGGTGGACAGACGCACCCTGTGATCGGTTACCACGCCTCCAGCAGCACTGAATGTGCGTTCCGAAAGAACGCTGGATGCAGGACAGGCCAGTAGCTCAATTGCATACTGTGCAAGCTCTGGCCAGTGATCCATCCTCAAGACCCAGTAACCCAGAGGATTTTCGGTGGGAAAGGTGTCCAAGTCTGATCTTGCCCCTAGGTATTCCTGCACCATGTAAAACAGACGCTGGCGATGGTTGCTGGAACCGATCATACATTGGGGCTGCGGACCAAAAAATTGTCTGAACGCATTGGTCAGACAACCACCTTCTCCACCGCTCCTTCTTTGACTGACCGAAGCCTCAGCAACACGTTGTCCAGAAACAGGAGTTTGTAACCTCCCAGTCTCTGGGAACGCGTTGCACAGACCTTTCTGCAAGGCCTCCCGAAGATGTTTCATCCTCTGCTCCCTCTGCGATGGCAAGATAAGGTCCGCAACCTTACCCTTGTAACGTGGATCAAGGAGGGTTGCCAGCCAGTATTGGTCCTTCTCCTCGATACCACGAATACGAGGATCCTTACGCAGGCTTTGCAGGATCAGGGAGGCCATGCAGCGTAGGTTTGCTGAGGCATTCGGTCCGGAGTCCTCTGGGTCACTAAGGACAACAACGTCCGCAGCCACCTCCTCCCAGCCACGTACAAGTCCATGTGTTCCTTGGGACTGATCCCTTAAAGACTGCTGCTGATGCTGAGTGCCAGGCTCCACCTCCATACTGACACAATCTTCCTCCTCCTCCTCCTCGTCCTCTTCCTGTGTGATCGGCGGGCACGCAGGAACACTGTCTGGATAAAGGGGGCCTTGAGAGCTAAGGAAGTCCTCCTCTTCCTGCCTCTGTTCTGCCTCAAGTGCCCTGTCCATTATTCCATGCAGCGTGTGCTCCAACAGGTGGACAAGGGGGACAGTGTCACTGATGCATGCACTGTCAATGCTCACCATCCTCATGGCCTCCTCGAATGGTGACAGGACAGTGCATGCATCCCTGATCATGGCCCACTGGCGTGGGGAAAAAAAACCAAGCTCCCCTGACCCTGTCCTGGTGCCATAGTCGCACAGGTACTCATTGATGGCCCTCTGCTGCGTGTGCAGCCGCTGCAGCATGGCCAATGTTGAGTTCCACCTGGTGGGCATGTCACAGATTAGGCGGTTCTTGGGCAGGTTAAACTCCTTTTGGAGGTCCGTCAGCCGAGCACTGGCATTATATGACCGGCGGAAATGCACACAGACTTTCCTGGCCTGCCTCAGGACATCCTGTAAGCCCGGGTACCTGCCCAAGAACCGCTGCACCACCAAGTTAAGGACGTGAGCCAAACAGGGCACATGGGTCATTTGTCCCTGTCGGAGGGCAGAGAGGAGGTTGGTGCCATTGTCGCAAACCACCATTCCTGCCTTAAGTTGGCGTGGCGTCAACCACCTCTGAACCTGCCCCTGCAGAGCTGACAGAACCTCTGCCCCAGTGTGGCTCCTGTCCCCCAAGCACACCAGCTCAAGCACCGCATGGCATCTTTTGGCCTGCGTACTTGTGTAGCCCCTTGAATGCCTACGGAGCACCGCTGGTTCCGAGGAAGAGGCCATGGAGGAAGAAGAAGAGGAGGGGGTGGAGGAGAGAGGTGTGTCACAATCAGCATTTTGGAGGCGTGGTGGCGGAACAAACTCCAACACTACTGCACCTTGTCCTGCATCCTTCCCAGCTGCCAGCAGAGTCACCCAATGCGCCGTGAAACTTAGGTAACGTCCCTGTCCATGCCTGCTGGACCATGAGTCAGCGGTAATATGCACCTTACCGCTGACCGCCCTGTCCATCGAGGCATGGACATTGCCTTCCACATGCCGGTAGAGAGCCGGAATCGCCTTCCGTGAGAAAAAGTGGCGTTTGGGTACCTGCCACTGAGGAACCGCACATTCCACAAACTCACGGAAGGGGGCAGAGTCTACCAACTGAAAAGGCAGCAGTTGAAGTGCTAGCAATTTTGCCAAGCTAGCATTCAACCGCTGGGCATGTGGATGGCTGGGAGCAAACTTCTTTCGGCGGTGCAGCAGCTGGGGCAGGGAAATTTGCCTGGTACAATCTGACGTCGGTGTACCAAAAGCAGATTGCCCACAAGTACTTGGCTGTGACACACCTAATTCTACACCTTCATTCCTCTCAGTGCAGGTCTCAGAGAGGACTGAAGGTCTAGTGGGGTTGGAAATCTCAGCTGATGAGGAGCAAGGAGAGATCCTCTTTGTTCTTTGGTGTGGGTCTTTTAGATACGCTTGCCAACGAACTGCATGGCAGGTCAACATATGTCTGGTCAAGCATGTGGTACCCAAGCGGGAGATGTTTTGGCCACACGAGATACGCTTGAGACATATGTTGCAAATAGCAGCGGTGCGATCTGATGCACTCGTCTCAAAAAAGGCCCACACCAAAGAACTTTTTGAATAACGCGCAGAGACTGCAGCGCCCTGCACATGTGGAGCTTTGGGGTGTGATGCAGTCAATGTGCTGCCCTTAGGCTGGCCCCTGGAGGGCATCCTGCCTCGTTGGTGATGTGCCACCTCCTCCTCCTCCTCCTCCTCTCTCCTATCAGGCACCCACGTTGAGTCAGTGACCTCATCATCCCCTCCCTCCTCATCACTGGAGCAAACCTGGCAGTATGCTGCAGCAGGGGGAGCATGACTACCAGATTGCTGTCCTTCTTGGGCACCCCCTCTGTCCGTGCTCATGTTACTGCCTTCATCGAGCTCAGTATCATCATCAGAGCCTTCCAAACGCTGGGCATCCTCCTGGAGCATGTACCCAACACTGTGGTCAAACAGTTTGAGGGAATCCTCAGGAGGACATGGTGGAGCTAGGGAAGGAGTCACTGATGACATTGAGCTGAGGGAAGAGGCCGCTGCTTTGCCAGACAAAGCACCCTGGGCATAGGTGAGAGAGGATGAGGAGGATGAGGACGGCTTGGTCATCCACTCGACCAAGTCTTCCGCATGTTGCGGCTCAACACGGCCAGCTGCCGAAAAAAAGGCCAAGCGTGTCCCATGGCCACGTGCTGATGAGGATGCACCGTCTCCACGACCAGCACTAGACACAGAGCCTGCTTGCCCTCTCTTATTGGCTTGTGACTGTCTGTCTCTCCTTCTTGGCCTTCCAGACATACTAATGGCCTGTAGCTGCACTAAGCTGGGATAGAACACCTGTAATTTTCTTCAGGTAGCTTTATATACTGTAACCAGACAAGCCTGCCTGTCAGTAGGAAGATAACAGGAACGGATCTAGCTGAACACTGTGAGCAGGACGCACTGTACTAAATGTAAATAGTCTAGCTGCCTGACCGTGGTACTAATAGGATCAAATAGAACACCTGTAATTTTCTTCAGGTAGCTTTATATACTGTAACCAGACAAGCCTGCCTGTCAGTAGGAAGATAACAGGAACGGATCTAGCTGAACACTGTGAGCAGGACGCACTGTACTAAATGTAAATAGTCTAGCTGCCTGACCGTGGTACTAATAGGATCAAATAGAACACCTGTAATTTTCTTCAGGTAGCTTTATATACTGTAACCAGACAAGCCTGCCTGTCAGTAGGAAGATAACAGGAACGGATCTAGCTGAACACTGTGAGCAGGACGCACTGTACTAAATGTAAATAGTCTAGCTGCCTGACCGTGGTACTAATAGGATCAAATAGAACACCTGTAATTTTCTTCAGGTAGCTTTATATACTGTAACCAGACAAGCCTGCCTGTCAGTAGGAAGATAACAGGAACGGATCTAGCTGAACACTGTGAGCAGGACGCACTGTACTAAATGTAAATAGTCTAGCTGCCTGACCGTGGTACTAATAGGATCAAATAGAACACCTGTAATTTTCTTCAGGTAGCTTTATATACTGTAACCAGACAAGCCTGCCTGTCAGTAGGAAGATAACAGGAACGGATCTAGCTGAACACTGTGAGCAGGACGCACTGTACTAAATGTAAATAGTCTAGCTGCCTGACCGTGGTACTAATAGGATCAAATAGAACACCTGTAATTTTCTTCAGGTAGCTTTATATACTGTAACCAGACAAGCCTGCCTGTCAGTAGGAAGATAACAGGAACAGATCTAGCTGAACACTGTGAGCAGGACGCACTGTACTAAATGTAAATAGTCTAGCTGCCTGACCGTGGTACTAATAGGATCAAATAGAACACCTGTAATTTTCTTCAGGTAGCTTTATATACTGTAACCAGACAAGCCTGCCTGTCAGTAGGAAGATAACAGGAACGGATCTAGCTGAACACTGTGAGCAGGACGCACTGTACTAAATGTAAATAGTCTAGCTGCCTGACCGTGGTACTAATAGGATCAAATAGAACACCTGTAATTTTCTTCAGGTAGCTTTATATACTGTAACCAGACAAGCCTGCCTGTCAGTAGGAAGATAACAGGAACGGATCTAGCTGAACACTGTGAGCAGGACGCACTGCACTAAATGTAAATAGTCTAGAAGATAACAGGAACGGATCTAGCTGAACACTGTGAGCAGGACGCACTGCACTAAATGTAAATAGTAGGAACGGATCTAGCTGAACACTGTGAGCAGGACGCACTGCACTAAATGTAAATAGCAGGAACGGATCTAGCTGAACACTGTGAGCAGGACGCACTGCACTAAATGTAAATAGCAGGAACGGATCTAGCTGAACACTGTGAGCAGGACGCACTGCACTAAATGTAAATAACAGGAACGGATCTAGCTGAACACTGTGAGCAGGACGCACTGCACTAAATGTAAATAGTCTAGATAGAAGATAACAGGAACGGATCTAGCTAAACTGAATACAGTGTATATATATATATATGCAACACCTGGGATGCATATATATACACAATACACTGTAAGTGCAGCTAACTGACTGACTGTTCTGCCTAATCTATCTAACTCAAATCAAATGACACTGTCTCTCTCTCTCTCTATCTCTCAGCACACCGGAACACACACTACACAGGGCCGCCGTGCAAGCGGCCTTATATAGTGTGGGGCGTGTACTAAATCCCCTGAGCCATAATTGGCCAAAGCCACCCTGGCTTTGGCCAATTACAGCTCTCTCTACTGACGGCGCTGTGATTGGCCAAACATGCGGGTCATAGTGCATGCTTGGCCAATCATCAGCCAGCAATGCACTGCGATGCCGCAGTGAATGATGGGCCGTGACGCGCCACACGAATTTGGCGCGAACGGCCCATATCGTTCGCAATTCGACGGACGGTCGAACAGCCGATGTTCGAGTCGAAGCTCATCCCTACTTACTGGTAAACAGGGGCAAGGCTTCATATCAACAGGGCTTAAGCACATTAATGAAACCTTGGATGTCTTAATTTGAGCACAGGAGTCTTATTTCATTTTGGCACCCAAGCACTGCCATAGTGGAGCTGTATAGCGGTGCTCAAATGAGAAAACTGTCAGACACTTAAGTATCTTTGAATAACACAGCTTGTGATATTTAACATCCAGGTCAAAATAAGTGCAACTCACATAGGATATGAGCAAGCTGTGTAAAAAGCATTATGAAATTATGCACAAATGATCAAAGCACACATCTCTCACCATAATGTTGTTAGTCATCAGCAAACTCCTGAGCGTGCTTTTCATTTTGCCTTTAGAAGGAATAGTGTCCCATCATTGATGAACTGACATCACTGAAAAGAAAGTCTTAGGAATGGCATAACCATTTATTTTTCAAACTGATTGGGGTAAGAGTTTAAGAAGTGATACCAGCCCTAGACACAAAATTGTACTTAAACTGGCCATAGACTGACCAATTGAGCTGGTTTAGCAGGGACCAGCCTAATTTCAATCCATCTATGGTCATTCCCATTTCAGAGAATTCAATCCAATGATCGACTCAGTGTATACTGACAGCGAAGGAGTCCTCACTGTTAGAAAACAACAGGGGAGGGAGGATTCCTCCACCCACTTCACTTGTGTGGATGGGGGAAACCATTCCATTTTTTCTGATCAGGCTGTTCAAAAAAACTGATCCATGTATGGCCAGGCCGTAATCTCCAAGGCTGTGGGCATTGCAGCGCTCCTCCAAGGATTACGCTATGTGCAATTCTTCTTGTATTTGATGATGTTTTTGGAGCCCTTATGTGATTGGATCTCTGTGGATATTTTCAAGAATACAGAGATTACAAGAATAAAGAAGTGACATTAGCTACCAAGAGTAAGACTGACATCTGGTGGTCGTTTGGAAGGTGGTGCAGACCTACTATTTCATTGCTCAAGGCTCATATTGGTTGGATTTCTGGTGAGTGTGTTTTCATTGGGGTTCCCCGCACGTGGTTTATCACTTGGTGAAAGGAATAACTACCCTCACAGAATACAGCAATATCTAGCAGGACTCTTACCACCTGTTCCATTTGAACTTGGAATTTCACTGTGACGTGGACCCTATTGATTTGGGGCGCACAGCGCTGCTGCAATACTGAAAAAACCTTATTTATTTAATTTATTCTTTATTGCCTATTATTATTGTCTGTATTTAAGTAGCTGCTATTTAATTATTTATATATTTATGTGCTGCATATATTCTGTTGGATACATCATACAGAGCATTGTTGTTTTTAGGCAGGCACATACAACATTCTATTTCTCGTAATCTCCAATAACCGATGAGTATTGGTTGCAGTGGGCTGCAACACTTTTCTATAAACAGCAAGCCACGAAATAACAGGTATGGGAAATATTTACTGAAGAGGTCTGTTGATTAAAAAACAGAACATTTTTATGACAACTTACAGGCAGTCTTCAGTAACGACCCAGGTATAGGCTTACATATCAATAGACAGTAGTGGCCAAAAATGATTGGGGTCAGAATGCTAGTCTTTTTTATTTGTCAACATTCAATTTGCAACAGTCATGAGCTTAAAATTGTGTGTGATTGATGACCAAAAACCACAAATATGTCCCATTTTCATACACAGGAAAGTCTCGGTCAGGACGAGCCCGTGTCCAGCAGCCAGACAGAGTCACAGATTCCTCCCCTACGCCCTCCTACTAAAAGGGCCTGGTCACGGCTGACTTCCTCAGACATGCAACAATGGCAGTCAGTACGGCCCAGGATGCACAAGAGGCATTTGGCTGTATGACAGGCAATAAGCTGAAAGATATGGAGGAGGAGCAACTGAATATGTGTGAAGAGCTGATACTAAAGCTCCTCAACAAGGGGAGGAGGAGCCAAATTACACCTAAAACACACATCTGTGATTTAGATGACAAACCTCCACCACCTCCACAGACACCACAGCAACCCCACCCACCACAGCATCATAGCGGACCATGGCAAATACAGCCCCAACACCCCCAACAAGCTTGCTGGGCTGGGGATTTTCACCCCCACAATTTCTAATTTTCTTTTTGTTTATTTTTTAAATTATGATTTGAGTTGTTATACTTTTTTTTTGGTGCAGAGAATGCAGTTTTTATTTAATTTAGTTTATTTGATTTGTTAAAGAATGCACAAGAAAAAATGGTCTCAGCCGATGTGGAAAGAAGCGTTAAGAGCAATGACCTGGATTTGGTCTGGTCTGGCAAAAAATGCAGGCTGTTGTAAGACCACAGCCTGGGGACATATATATCATCTGCTGCTGCTCCTGATCTCTCAGAGTCCAGGACTGTATTGTGCTCTCTATTAAATGGACTCCTCAGGTTCCCAATTTTGCACTTCACATAATTGATGTCTGCCCTGGGGTACAAAGGCTTCACCAATTCCAACTGTTTCTCCATCGCTGCCTTCCTCTTGATTTTTTATATGACCTTCTTGTGCTCCATATTAAATAAAAAAAATTATTTTGGAAAAATACTTGGCTATGTGTTTTACTTAAAAAAGGACAGTTTGTTTGTGAGTAGGCAGGTACATTTCAAAAATACAATATCAAATTAACAAGGGACACCAACATAGTTGTATCTTTGAGCTTTATAACTATGAGATAATAATAGTGTTGTGGTAACTTGACCCAAAAAAAAATATTATTCTGGATATCACTAGAAAAAAAAAGCCTTTTAAAATACGTTTGGCAGAACTCCGTCAATATCACCAGCAAAACAGCTTCATTATTATCACTTTATAAAGAGGAAGAGAATGTGTGCAGCATTTCGAGATTTAATAATTTGCCGCATCACAAATGTAAGAACTCCATTATGAACACTAGTTTTACAAGACTGACCGCTTTTTTCCAATGGACTTGTGTACACACGCTTGGAAAATCCGACAACACACATTTGTCCGCAGAAAATTTTAAAACCTGCTAGCCAACATTTGTCTGCGGAAAACCCGACAACCATTGTCCGATGGAGCATACACACAGTCGGATTTACCACCAACAGCCTGTCATCACACATTTCCCGTTGGAAAGTCCGATCGTGCGTATGAGGCTTTAGACTGGGAGGGAATATTGCCATCAATGGACACAGAACAGAAATGGGAATTCTTCAAAAAGACTGTTTGTGAACTCACTGCAAAGTATATTCCCATGGGCAATAAGTTTAAAAGGCTAAAAATAAAACCTATGTGGCTCAAAGCCAAAGTTAAAAAAGCTATAAACAATAAGAAAAGAGCTTTTAAAAAATTTAAAATGAAGGAACTCTATTGTCATTATAACCAAGGGTTTGCTACTATAGTTATTATAGTTGAACAGCTTGTGGTTGTTTGCAAATGAGTTTGGCTCCTTCTAGTGGCTGCTGGCCTCTGTTAGGATTTTTCCTTACCCCTTGAGAAGGAATGTAGCAAAGTATTGTGGGAGATGTAGTTTGGAGGAGGAATTGACTCCATTAGCTGGATCAGCCCTGAACTACAGGACAGACGATGCAAAGCGCGCATAACTGCCTGCTGGGAGAAGTGATAAAAGGACCTTCGCGGCCTGCTTTCAGCCTCTCTGGACACCATTCAACACCTGCCAGCAGGAGGTCTGTGTGTGACCAGGAGTGAGAGACTGTGGCCTATACAGTGGAGAGCCGGATCGCCCGCCTCTGAGGGATATTGGAGTACAGCCCTGCTATCCTAGCAAGTGGACCGACCTGTGCTTCAGAGCAACTGGAAGCCCCCTGCACTTGCAACATGGCGCAGTGCCGCCATCTTCACCAGACAGAGACACCAGGAGGGGATTCTGGACGGAGCCTCACAGCCATTGGGGTCTATTGTGTTGAGAGGGCACCTGCCTATTCCAGTAGAATTATAGTATTGATGAGTGAGTTCTTTCTACAGACTGATGGTGAGACTTGTAGTTCCACGAGGTGAATCTACTTCTTCACAGGCATTATACAGCTGGACTTTGGGGCCTTGTCTTTCTCCCCTGTGCTGTAAGGTCAGTACTGTATTGCACTCACATGTAAAGAGGAATCTACAAGTGGTCATATTTCTTCAGTTAAGTGGTCATCAGCATATCTTTTGTTCTACAGTCATTTCTTTCCCTTTGTTTTTGTGGATTACAAATTACAAGGATATACTTCAGTTTAAACATCAAGCTAGCTGAAGATATCTGGAGTTAAATGAACTTTCACCATCTTCTTCTTTCACTAAGCATTGCTGCTCTACTCATAAGTTGAATTCTGAATTATAGCCTAGGGGGGAGCCATTAAGTATATGTTAGACTTTACACTGTGCTTCTGAATGTAAAGATTATATACTGCATTTTGGTCTGTGTGTTGAGGCCTCAGTGGGCAGGTATTTAAAATATGTTTTGAAGATATTGAGTACCTATCCCTCTGTGAACCTGTTCACATATACTCCTTAAGGTGATTATAAGGTTATAATTTCTGTATATGTGCATTAAGTTATAACAGTTGTCAATCATAACTTGTGTTTATTTATGCCCTTCATTGTGTTCCATTACTTATCTCAGTAAACTTTTCTGAGTGGTTCAGTGATATTGTGTGAAGTTTCTCATTGCTAACGTCACATTGCAGAATGGAACCCAAGGTGTCAGAGGTAAGAGAGGATCTGCAGAGTCGGGGTAGATAGTGGGTCATAGAGTCAATCAGCAGCCCTCATGGGGGGTACCGCTACATTTGGAGGTCCCACTGAGATATCCCACCTGGGGTACCCAAGCAGATCAGTTGACGTGTCCAGGGTGGAAGAAGTTATGGACTCAGCCACTGCCACAGAGTGGAGCCAGGATGTATGGGAGTCGGTTAGAACAAACTACGGTTCTGAGGCTACCAGGAGTCAAGTGGTCAGCCTTTCTCATCAACTGCCATACCTCTGTATGGCAGTTGATGAGAAAGGCTGTCCCAGAACAGGGGTCCTACCTTTTGGACCTGAAACATAAATTGGAGGAAGATTGTACCTATGTCCTTCTAGAATGGAAAGAGAGTATTCCGGCAGAGTTCCAAAAGAGGGTTGTGAGCCTAGCAGAAGGCCTGGATGGCCATGTGATCCCAGTACAGTTGCCGGAGAAGACTGGTGAGAAGTCCCCTGGTTCACCACCAGGGAGCCTTGTTGCAGGTAGTCCAACTGCCGGTAGTCCAAATGCAACCGGTTCAGCAGTGGGAAGCCCAATGGCGGGGATGCCTCCCGCCTCATTCTATCTAGACACGAGTTGCCTAGTTGACAGCCTGATACAGAGTCATACCAAGTCCGCCAATCAGGGATATCGGAGGCTACCGACCTTCTCAGGCTGTGTCCCCAGACCAGGCGGGGAAGAGGAATTTGATAGCTGGATGGATCATGGAGCTTAAAGAGGGGGAAACCGGATTGTGAGGCCATGAACTATATTAAGGCTCTCTACACAGTTTATGGAAGGGTAGAGAAGCTACCTAACCTGATGTACAAGTTTGAGCATACCCACCAGTGGAGGGGAGAGAAGTTGTCTGAATATATCTTTGGGTGGATCAAATCCTGCACCAGATCATCTTAAAAAAAGGTATTGACCTGCAGGAGGCGGACAGAGTTAGGTTGGATCAGACCCTACAAGGAGCCAGGCCAAACCATCCTATTGTGCTTTGATTGCTCTCGAAGGGCACCCAGGAGGCCCCTTCTTACCCAGAGCAGATGGGGTTGGTGAGAGAAGAGGAGGCTCTCCTGGATGAAAAGAATCAGGAGGCTCGACTCGCAGTAAAGACACCCCAGAAGTAAGAAGATAGCTGCATAATCAGTTCAGGTGGATGCTAGCGTGGCGGAGAGCAATGAAGAGTCTGAGTGGGGGGAGCGCATTGAGACCCCTGTAGTGCAATCCACCCCAAAAGTTACTCCTGTCAAGTCACCAGAAAGTGGAGTTCAAGTTTAAGAACAGGTAAAACAAGCTTTGTTACATGTGATGGAAGCCCAGACCAAAGCTTTGGCTGAGCGGACGGGCATTCGGAAGTGCTACAAGTGTCGTGATCCAAGACACTTCAAGGCCCAGTGTCCACAAACGGAAGTGAATACTGAACTATTGGAGGAGTTGGTGAAGCTATTACAGAAATTGCTGAAAGACCAGCCGGCGGAAAACTCCAGGAGGTCTCAGTGAGGGAGCCAACTGAGAACCCCGATGTGAAACAGAGCTCCAGGAAACAAAGGAAGAGAAGGGCCAGAATGAGGCCGCAGAAGAAAAGAGTGGTCCGATCACTCTGGTCATCCCCACAGTCAAGTAACCCGGCACCGGGGTCAGGGAGCCAGGCGCAGAGGGTCAAGGCTTTACTGTCACCTTGGACCACAGTTAGGTCCTATCAGAACACCATTAAGAAAGTTTGTCAGTCTGGCCCAAACAAAAGCGGTCTGGCAACAGCACCTAGGGTCACTGTTAGGTCCCCACAGAGTGCATTAAGGAAAGGAACTGTAATCTTAACCGCACTCAGGATACTGCTGCCAGTTTCCTGGAAAAGTTAGTGGGGCTGTCCATGATTGTGCCTGTGCAAATAGAAGGCGTCTATATCAATGCTTTACTAGACACAGGATCCAGATCACGACACTATATCAGGATTTCTACGACAAACACCTGAGCCACATTCCCTTATGCACGCTGGAAGAACTCGAGATCTGGGGAATTGGAACTGCTAGATGCCCATATGATGGCTCCATCCCTATCCAGATATCCTTTGGGCCAGCAGCTGTTGGAAAAGAAGAGGCTTTCGACACCATGGCTGTCGTGTGTCCCAGACCACCTGGGGCCGGGCGAAATTCCATACTAGTAGGAACCAATACTGATTTAGTGATAAGACTGTTATCAGTACTGAGCGAAGATGGATCCACCAAGAATAAAATTTACCCACAGTTACTGAAGGCTTGTTGGCGAGTGGCAAGAGAGAAGAAGAGCCCTAAAGGATGAGTGAGGCGGTTGTGGAAGTTGGAGACCAAAGAGAGGGTACTACAGCCGGGGAAAGTTGCTCATGTGAAGGCCACCATCAAGTTGACTTGGGACCAACGGGGCCCCTTTGTGGTCCTGGAGATGGATGAGCAAGCCAGGGCAGCTGGACTAGGAATGGCCCCTGAGCTGGTTCCAACCTGAGACCTGTCCAGAACATAAAGGAAAGTGACCATCAGCTTGAACATTGTACCTGATCAGCCTATTACAGTGGGAGCTGGTGGGGCAGGTGAGTGCTGCCACCCCTGTACTCTCTGAAGAAGCCAAGGATTTGAAGAATGGCCAACAGCTATAGATGGAGTTTCAGCAATGTGTGGAGGTCTTGTCCCCTGCCTGGAAGAAAAGGATGAAGTCTCAACTGATGAGATGGGAGAAGCTGTTTTCCAAAGACGATTTCAATGTGGTATGTGCAAGAAGTGCCCAACATTGAATTCAGCTTCAGGAAGGCAAACCCTTCTGAGAGCGAGCTAGGAGAATACCTCTCAGTGACCTGGAAGATTTAAGAGAGCAGCTAGCTGAGTTGAAAAGGTCAGAAGTCATTCAGGAGTCTCGGAGTCCCTACGCATCTCCCTTTGTGCCTTACTGGAGCCCAGTGGTTTAGTGTGCTTGACTTCAAAAGTGGGTATGATCAGATTCTCATGCACCCGGAAGATCAGGAAAAGACGCTTGTTAGGATTCTACGAGTTTAGTCGGATGCCTCAGGGCCCGTCAGGGGCTCCTGCACCCTTCCAACGTTTGATGGAAAGGACAGTGGGAGACATGAATTTTGTAGAGGTACTGGTGTGTTTGGATGACATCATTGTGTTTGGGAGGACACTTGAAGAGCACAAAACTTGACTAGAAAAGGTATTCTCTCGTCTCCATGAGGAAGGATTGAAGTTGTCACTGGAAAAATGGCAGTTCTATAGAACCTCTGTCACCTATTTGGGCCATGTTGTCTCTGCAGTAGGAGTCGCCACGTATCCACAGAAGCTGGAGGCTGTCACCACCTGGCCCAGACCAAGAACTGTGACCGAGTTGAGATCCTTCCTGGGATTTTGCTCCTATTACTGTTGATTTGTGGCCAATTTTGCCAAGAATGCTCGGCCCCTTAATGAGCTGTTGCAAGTGTTCACGGGAGAGGAGAGTCCGTCCAAAGCCAATGGACTTCTCCATGTGAAAAAAGCGTTTTGGCAGTTGAAGAAAAATTTCACAGAGGCTCCGGTTTTGGCCTACGCTGACCCTGGACTGCCCTATGAGTTGCATGTGGATGCTATTAGAGAAGGATTGGAAAGAGTACTGTATCAGGAACAAAAAGGAGGATTGAGACCCGTGGGCTATGTGAGTAGGAGGCTTACCCCATCGGAGAAGAATTACTCCGTCCACAAATTGGAATTTTTGGCACTAAGGTGGACTGTGGTGGATAAGTTGAGAGACTATCTGTATGGAGCTGAGTTCATTGTCAAGACTGACAACAGTCCCTTAACTTACATCTTGACCTCAGCAAAACTGGATGCCACAGGACATAGGTGGTTAGCAGCTTTGGCAGGGTTCCGGTTTAGTCTGAAGTATCAGCCAGGAGTTGGGAACTGAGATGCGAATGCTTTGTCCCACAGGCCTCATAGGAAGTAAGAAGATCCAGAGGGATGGACTTATGTAACTGAAGAAGGAGTGCGAGCCTTGTGTCAGGGCCTGGACCAGAAGACGAAAGGAGGAGTGACTGCTGAATACATTGGGGTTCGCCCCTCTGGAATACCAAGACGCTATTGCGGATTGACACAGGTGAGAGGAGAAGGCCTACCCCAACTGACAAAGAGAGATTTGAAGAGAGATCAAGAGCGGGACCCATTGGGTAGTTTGGCGGTGCAAGCTTTGAATAAGCAGGATCCTGGACTGTTGCTGAAAAGCCCCATAAAGGGAGCAAAGACTTTGCACACAGAATGGGACCGATTACAAATCAGAGATGGAGTGTTATACAGGCGTTGCCAGCCTGGGGACAAGGAAGAGAGGTGGCAACTTTTCCTACTGTCCCAATGTCTTTACATGATGACCATGGCCACTTGGGAACAGAAAGGACATTTTTCTGGATTAGAGACAGATTTTATTGGCCCAATTTGGGAGGAGAGGTAGAGAGTTACTGTCACTCTTGTCTGACTTGTATCCAGCGGAAAACTTTGCCAGTTAGGGCCGCCCCAATGGGTCACTTACAGAGTCAGGAGCCGTTAGATCTGGTTTGCATTGACTTTCTGTGCCTGGAACCCGATACAGGTGGAAGAAACAGCATCTTGGTTTTGACTGATCACTTCACACACTATGCACAGGCCTATCCTACTAAAGATCTGAAGGCCAGCACTGTGACTAAGGTGCTCGTTGAGAAGTTCTTCGTGCGCTATGGCTTACCCGTACAAATCCATTCAGACCAAGGAAGAGACTTTGAGAGTCGACTAGTCCATCAGTTGTGTGCCCTATTGGGTATCAAGAAGTCTCCTACTTCACTGTATCACCCTCAAGGGGACCCTCAACCTGAACGATTCAATCAGACTTTGCTAAACATGTTGGGTCCCCAGAGAAGAAACAGCATTGGGGTAATCATATAGCAGCACTGGTGCATGCTTACAAAAGCACAGAGAGTGATGCTACTGGTTACTCCCCCTATCGCCTCATGTTTGGTAGAGAGGCTCGTCTTCCTGCTGACCTGGCTTTTGGCACCTTCTTTGACACCCCTTTAACGTCACATAAGGGTTATGTGGACAGATTATGGAAGAACTTACGACAAGTCTATGAGAAAGCTATGGAGTATGCTTCTACCAGAAAATCTCAGAATAAATAAAACTTTGATTTGAAAGTAAAGATACAGGACTTGCAAACCAGGTGACCGAGTGTTACTGAAGAATCTAGGGGTACCAGGAAAACATAAACTGGCAGATCGTTGGAGGCCACAGCCCTATTTTGTGTGTAAACAACTCTCTGGCCTACCCGTGTATCAGATCAGACCTTATGGGGAGAAGGGACCGTTGAAGATGTGGCACAGAAATCCCTTGTTACCACTATCAGACGCAGTGAGGGTGCCTCAAGCAGCTCTACAGCCTTCCCCAAAGCCAACTCCACCTTAAACACTCTTACAAAAGGAAATGTTGACTGTAACTGATGTGACGGATGAAGAAGATGAGGAATTTGGAGAAGATCATGTGTTTTGCCAAGTTTCTAGTCCAGTGTCCTCACCAGGAAGAAGGAGGATTGAAGAAGAAGAGGAGGAGAAGGATGAGATGGTGAATGTGCCTTTCTGGTTGTGGTCTGCCGAAGACAGCTCAATAACCAGCCCTTTGAAGAGGATGGAAAAAGACATGGAAGCTATTAGAGCATTGCCACCGCGGCAAAAAGAAGCAGCTAGGATGGTACCTCAACAGCCAAAAGAAACAGCTAGAATGGTACCCCAACTGCCAAAAGAAATAGCTAGGATGGCACCTCAATGGCCAATGGAGACAAATAAGATGGTCCGTAGGTCCCTTGGACCAGAGTTCAAGACATTGTCACCTTTTAAGGATGTGGAAAGAACCAAGGCTGAAGGGGCTGTCCCTGAACAAGAGACTAGGTACCTGATAGACTTCTCTAGTGAGTTGTTACCAATCCCTGATGTTGGTGAACCATCCTTAGCTCTTGAAATTGCAAGTGAGGACCTTCCCATGGAATTGAATGATCAGACTAGTGCTAATGAAGAAACTAAAGATTTGACACAGACTGCTGGAATGTATTTGCCAATGCGGTTAAGGCGGGATGTGTACCCTCCCAAGAGACTCACTTATGACACACTGGGAGAGAGCTCTGAAGAGCTTATTCATACCATTCGCAGATCAGCTCCTGATGCTACACTCCCCGCTGTTAATTGGGTAGGGGGCGACTCTGCTCTAACCTCTGACATCAATGGGTGGACACGGCAATTGCCCTGGCCTGTTCAAAGACTGACTTTAAACTTACTGATATTGTGTATAGATGGTTCTAAAGAAACCCAGAGGTGTGTCAGTATTTGCTAGATTTGGATTGTGGTTAATGAAAAAAAAAAACATTAATAATTAATTCCTTCTTTTTTAGCAAGCTGGAGTGGGTACTCTTCATGTCTTTGGGGACCAAAGAGTTCAAGTCTGGGGAGTGTGTAGCCAAGGGTTTGCTACGATAGTTATTAGACCCCTTTCACACTGGGCCATTTTTCAGGTGCTTTAGCATTAAAAAAAAGTGCCTGTAAAGCGCCTGAAAGAAGCCTCATCTGCAATCCCAATGTGAAAGCCCAAGTTCTTTCACACTGGGGTGCTGCGCTGGCAGGGCGTCAAAAAAAGTCCTGCAAGCAGCTTTTTTGCAGCACTTTCGTGTTTTTGTCACCGGGCTGGGTGCGCCGATGGCCCGAGCCCTTTCACACTGCCAGCGCCCAAAAAACGCCTGAAAAATGCCCCAGTGTGAAAGGGGTCCCAAGCGGCACTTTACCAGCGTTTTTCGGGCGCTGGCAGTGTGAAAGGGCTCGGGCTTTCACATAGGGATTGCAGATGAGGCTTCTTTCAGGTGCTTTTTTTAATGCTAAAGCGCCTGAAAAACGCCCCAGTGTGAAAGGGGTCTTATAGTTGAACAGTTTGTGGTTGTTTACAAATGAGTTTGGCTCCCTCTAGTGGCTGCTGGACTCTATTAGGATTTTCCCTTTACCCCTTGAGAAGGAATGCAGCAAAGTATTGTGGGAGCTGTAGTTTGGAGGAGGAAGGGACTCTGTTAGCTGGATCAGCCCTGAATTACAGGACAGACAATGCAAAACGCGCAGAAGTGCCTGCTGGGAGGAGTGATAAATGGACCTGCGCAGCCTGTTTTCAGCCTCTCTGAACCCCATTCAACACCTGCCAGCAGGAGGTCTGTGTGTGACCAGGAGTGAGAGATTGCGGCCTATACAGTGGAGAGCCGGATTGCCCACCTCTGAGGAATCTTGGAGTACAGCCCTGCTATCCTAGCAGGTGGACCGGCCTGCACTTCAGAGCAACTGGAAGCCTCCTGCACTTCAGTCCATCGGGAGTTGCAGCGCGGCATGGCACCGCCATCTTCGCCAGACGGAGACACCAGGAGGGGATTCCGGGCGGAGCCTCACAGCCATTGGGGTCTATTGTGGTGAGAGGGCACCTGCCCATTCCAGTAGAGATTACAGTATTGCTGAGTGAGTTCTTTCTACAGACTGATGGTGAGACTTGTAGTTCCACGAGGTGAATCTACTTCTTCACAGGCATCATACAGCTGGACTTTGGGGCCTTGTCTTTCTCCCTGCGCTGTAAGGTCAGTACTTTATTGCACTCACATGTAAAGATGAATCTACAAGTGGTGATATTTCTTCAGTTACAGTAAGCGGTCATCAGCATATCTTTTGTTCTATAATCATTTCTTTCCCTTTATCTTTGTGGATTACAGATTACAACAATATACTGCAGTTTAAACATCAGGCTAGCTGAAGATATCTGGAGTTAAAAGAGCTTTCACCATCTCCTTCTTTTACTAAGCAATGCTGCTCTACTCATAAGTTGAACTCTAAATTATAGCCTAGGGGGAACCATTGAGTATATGTTAGACTTTACACTGTGTTTCTGAATGTAAAGATTATATACTGCATTTTGGTCTGTGTGTTGACACCTCAGTGGTAGGTATTTAATATATGTTTTGAAGATATTGAGTACCTATCCCTCTGTGCACCTGTTCACATATACTCCTTAAGGTGATTATAAGGTTATAAGTTCTGTATTTGTGCATTAAGTGATAAAAGTTGTCAATCATAACTTGTGTTTATTTATGCCCTTCATTGTGTTCCATTACTTATCTCAGTAAACTTTTCTGAGTGGTTCAGTGATATCATATAAGTTTCTCATTGCTAACGTCACATTGCAGAATGGAACCCAAGGTGTCAGAGGTAAGAGAGGATCTGCAGAGATGGGGTAGCCAGTGGGGTAGCCACGAGGGTACCACTACATCATTTAAATGTTACAAAGAATATAACAGAATATGTAAAAAGGAAATCAAGGTTGCAAATATTTAAAACGAACGACAGATTGCAAAAGATAGTAGGACAAACCCCCCAAAATTCTTCAAATATATTAATAGTAAAAAATGTCAGGTCTGAGCATGTAGGCCCTTTACAAAATAATCTAGAGTGAGTGACTGGGGACAAAGAGAAGGCAAATGTATTAAATACATTCTTCAGTTCTGTGTGTACAAAGGAGCATGAGGGAGCTCAAGTCCAGAATGGGGGTGGTAGTGACACAGCCCCAAATGATCCACAATGGCTCAAAAGTGATATGGTCCAGAAATATTTAGACAGAATAAAGGTGGTTAATGACAGGAATAGTACCACTGGATTGGCGTAGGGCCAATGTGGTGCCTATATTTAAAAAGGGAACAAAAGTCTTTACCAAGTAACTATAGACCTGTTAGTTTAACTTCTATAGTCGGGAAGATACTGGAGAGTTTAATAAAAGAACACATAGATGCGTTCTTGCTGGAAAAAAATATTTTAAGAAACAGACAGCATGTATTTATGAAAGACAGAAGTTGTCAAACAAATCTGATTTCTTTTTATGAGGAGGTAAGTAAAACCTTGGACAGAGGGGTGGCTGTGGACGTGGTATGCTTGGATTTTGCAAAAGCGTTCGATACAGTTCCCTACACACGGCTAATGTTCAAGGTAAAGTCTATAGGCTTGGAAATATCAGTTTCTAAATGGATAGAAAACTGGTTAAAAGACCGAATTCAGAGAGTAGTGGTTAATGATTCTTACTCTGAATGGTCTAAGTTTATTAGTGGTGTACCCCAAGGGTCAGTGCTGGGACCCTTACTTTTTAATATCTTTATAAATGATATAGGGTCTGGGATTAAAAGTACCATTTCTGTCTTTGCAGATGACACTTAGCTATACAGTGGAATAATGTCCTTACAGGATGTTTCCAATTTACAAGCCGACCTCAATGCACTGTCTAATTGGGCGACTATGTGGCAGATGAGGTTTAATGTTGATAAATGTAAAGTTATGCACTTGGGGGCTAAGAATATGCATGCATCATACATACTAGGAGTACAACTGGGGGAATCCATAGTGGAGAATAGGGATGAGCTTTGAGTTCGAGTCGAACTCATGTTCGACTCGAACATTGGCTGTTCGCAAGTTCGCCGAACAGCGAACAATTTGGGGTGTTCGCGGCAAATTCGAATGCCGCGGAACACCCTTTAAAAGTCTATGGGAGAAATCAAAAGTGCTAATTTTAAAGGCTTATATGCAAGTTATTGTCATAAAAAGTGTTTGGGGACCTGGGTCCTGCCCCAGGGGACATGGATCAATGCAAAAAAAAGTTTTAAAAACGGCTGTTTTTTCAGGAGCAGTGATTTTAATAATGCTTAAAGTTAAACAATAAAAGTGTAAAATCCCTTTAAATTTCGTAGCTGGGGGGTGTCTATAGTATGCCTGTAAAGCGGCGCATGTTTCCTGTGTTTAAAACAGTCTGACAGCAAAATGACATTTTGAAGGAAAAAACCCATTTAAAACTACTCGCGGCTATTGCATTGCCGGTCTGACAATACACATAGAAGTTCATTGATAAAAACGGCATGGGAATTCCGGGGGGATATTAAGTGGAACCCCGGCCAAAATGTTTTTTAAAAATGACGTGGGGGTCCCCCTAAATTCCATACCAGACCCTTCAGGTCTGGTATGGATTTTAGGGGAACCCCGCGCAAAAAAAAAAAAACGGCGTGGGGTCCCCCCAAACATCCATACCAGACCCTTATCCGAGCACGCAACCTGGCAGGCTGCAGGAAAAGAGGGGGGGACGAGACCTTGTCCCCATGTTGATGAGGAAAAGGGCCTCATCCCCACCACCCTGGCCGGTGGTTGTGGGGGGTCTGCGGGTGGGAGGCTTATTGGAATCTGGAAGCCCCCTTTAACAAGGGGACCCCCAGATCCGGCCCCCCCTGTGTGAAATGGTAAGGGGGTACCTATCCCTACCATTTCACTAAAAAACTGTCAAAAATGTTAAAAATGACAAGAGACTGTTTTTGACAATTCCTTTATTTAAATGCTTCTTCTTTCTTCTTTCTTCTATCTTCCTTCATCTTCTTCTTCTTCTGGTAGGGTCTGAAGGGTCTGGTATGGAATTTAGGGGGACCCCCACGTCATTTTTTTTTTAAATTTTGGCCAGGGTTCCCCTTAACCACTTCAATACCAAGGACGTCATATGACGTCCTTGGCTTTAAGCAGGTATATCTGAATGATGCCTGTAGTTACAAACATCATTCAGATATTGCCGGTTTCAGCCGGCGAATCTCTACACCATAGGAATGATCATAGCGGCCGTTCCACCGCTTGATCGTTCCTATGGGAGGTGAGAGGGGACGTCCCCCCCTCCCGCCGCCCTCCGCTGCCTGCTCCGACTCACCGCTACGATCGGTGAGGCGGAGAGTGGATCCGCCGGCGCCGGATGTAGATCATAGAGATTTCCGGCGGACCAGATGGTCCCCGGAGTCTCTATGATCGTCGGAGGCCGGGCGCGATGTTATGACGTCACGCCCGGCCTCTCCATTCAAAAAAACGGCGCCGCTTCGGCTTGGAAGCGGCGATCGTTTTATTTTATTTTTTTATTTCAGGCTTCCCAGCCTAGTGGTGAGATATGGGGTCTTATTGACCCCATATCTCACTATTAAGAGCATCTGTCATGTTATATTGCTATTACAAGGGATGTTTACATTCCTTGTAATAGGAATAAAAGTGATCAATTTTTTTTTTCAAAAAAGTGTCAAAAAAAAAATATATATAATTAACAATAAAAAAAAATAAAAATTTTAAAGCGCCGCTGTCCCCGTGTGCTTGCACGCAGAAGCGAACGCATACGTAAGTCCCGCCCACATATGAAAACGGTGTTCAAACCATACATGTGAGGTATCGTCGCGAACGTTGAAGCGAGAGCAATAATTTTGGCCCTAAACCTCCTCTGTAACTCAAAACATGTAACCAGTAAAAAAATTTCAAGCGTCGCCTATGAGGATTTTTAAGTACCGAACATTGGCGCCATTCCACGAGCGTGTGCAATTTTGAAGCGTGACATGTTAGGTATCTATTTACTCTGCGTAACTTCATCTTTCACAAAATGCAAAAACATTGGGCTAACTTTACTGTTTTGTTTTTTTTTTAAACACAAAACGTTTTTTTCCCCAAAAAAACGCGTTCGAAAAATTCCTGCGGAAATACTGTATGAGATAAAAAGTTGAAACAACCGCCATTGTATTCTTTAGGGTCTTTGCTAAAAAAACATCCATACCAGACCCTTATCCGAGCACGCAACCTGGCAGGCTGCAGGAAAAGAGGGGGGGACGAGACCTTGTCCCCATGTTGATGAGGAAAAGGGCCTCATCCCCACCACCCTGGCCGGTGGTTGTGGGGGGTCTGCGGGTGGGAGGCTTATTGGAATCTGGAAGCCCCCTTTAACAAGGGGACCCCCAGATCCGGCCCCCCCTGTGTGAAATGGTAAGGGGGTACCTATCCCTACCATTTCACTAAAAAACTGTCAAAAATGTTAAAAATGACAAGAGACTGTTTTTGACAATTCCTTTATTTAAATGCTTCTTCTTTCTTCTTTCTTCTATCTTCCTTCATCTTCTTCTTCTTCTGGTAGGGTCTGAAGGGTCTGGTATGGAATTTAGGGGGACCCCCACGTCATTTTTTTTAAAAATTTTGGCCAGGGTTCCCCTTAACCACTTCAATACCAAGGACGTCATATGACGTCCTTGGCTTTGAGCAGGTATATCTGAATGATGCCTGTAGTTACAAACATCATTCAGATATTGCCGGTTTCAGCCGGCGAATCTCTACACCATAGGAATGATCATAGCGGCCGTTCCACCGCTTGATCGTTCCTATGGGAGGTGAGAGGGGACGTCCCCCCCTCCCGCCGCCCTCCGCTGCCTGCTCCGACTCACCGCTACGATCGGTGAGGCGGAGAGTGGATCCGCCGGCGCCGGATGTAGATCATAGAGATTTCCGGCGGACCAGATGGTCCCCGGAGTCTCTATGATCGTCGGAGGCCAGGCGCGATGTTATGACGTCACGCCCGGCCTCTCCATTCAAAAAAACGGCGCCGCTTCGGCTTGGAAGCGGCGATCGTTTTATTTTATTTTTTTATTTCAGGCTTCCCAGCCTAGTGGTGAGATATGGGGTCTTATTGACCCCATATCTCACTATTAAGAGCATCTGTCATGTTATATTGCTATTACAAGGGATGTTTACATTCCTTGTAATAGGAATAAAAGTGATCAATTTTTTTTTTCAAAAAAGTGTCAAAAAAAAAAAATATATAATTAACAATAAAAAAAAATAAAAATTTTAAAGCGCCGCTGTCCCCGTGTGCTTGCACGCAGAAGCGAACGCATACGTAAGTCCCGCCCACATATGAAAACGGTGTTCAAACCATACATGTGAGGTATCGTCGCGAACGTTGAAGCGAGAGCAATAATTTTGGCCCTAAACCTCCTCTGTAACTCAAAACATGTAACCAGTAAAAAAATTTCAAGCGTCGCCTATGAGGATTTTTAAGTACCGAACATTGGCGCCATTCCACGAGCGTGTGCAATTTTGAAGCGTGACATGTTAGGTATCTATTTACTCTGCGTAACTTCATCTTTCACAAAATGCAAAAACATTGGGCTAACTTTACTGTTTTGTTTTTTTTTTAAACACAAAACGTTTTTTTCCCCAAAAAAACGCGTTCGAAAAATTCCTGCGGAAATACTGTATGAGATAAAAAGTTGAAACAACCGCCATTGTATTCTTTAGGGTCTTTGCTAAAAAAACATATATAATGTTTGGGGGTTCTATGTAATTTTCTAGCAAAAAAATGATGATTTTTACATGTAGGAGCAAAGTGTCAGAATTGGCCCGGTATTGAAGCGGTTAATATCCATACCAAACCTGAAGGGCCTGGTATGGAATTTAGGGGGACCCCCACGTCATTTTTTTTTTAAATTTTGGTTCGGGGTTCCCCTGTGGGGAATTCCCATGCGGTTTTTATCAATGAACTTCTATGTGTATTGTCGGACCGGCAATGCAATAGCCGCGAGTAGTTTGAAATGGCTTTTTTCCTTCAAAATGTCATTTTGCTGTCAGACTGTTCTAAACACAGGAAACATGCGCCCCTTTACAGGCATACTATAGACACCCCCCAGGTACGAAATTTAAAGGGATATTACACTTTTATTGTTTGACTTTAAGCATTATTAAAATCATTGCTCCTGAAAAAACGGCAGTTTTTAAAACTTTTTTTTGCATTGATCCATGTCCCCTGGGGCAGGACCCAGGTCCCCAAACACTTTTTATGACAATAACTTGCATATAAGCCTTTAAAATTAGCACTTTTGATTATTCATGTTCGTGTCCCATAGACTTTAACGGTGTTCGCGTGTTCGAACAAACTTTTTTCCTGTTCGCATGTTCTGGTGCGAACCGGACAGGGGGGGTGTTAGGTTCATCCCTAGTGGAGAAGGATCTGGGGGTTTTGGTAGATAATAACCTCAATAATAACATGCAATGCCAAGCTGCGGTTTCCAAAGCCAGCAAAGTCCTTTCTTGTATTAAGAGAGGTATGGGCTCCAGAGAGAGAAATATATCATTTTGCCCTTGTACAAATCATTAGTAAGAGCTCATCTGGAATATGCAGTTCAGTTTTGGGCACCAGTTTTCAAAAAGGATATAGGGGAACTGGAGAAATTGCAGAAAAGGGCAACCAAACTGATAAGAGGCATGGAGGAGCTCAGCTATGAGAAAAGATTAGAGGAACTGAATTTATTCTCTATTGAGAAGAGGAGATTAAGGGGGGACATGATCAACATATACAAATATATAAGGGGTCCATATAGTGAACTCTGTGTTGAGTTATTCACTTTACGGTCAACATAGAGGACAAGGGGACACTCTTTACACCTAGAGGAAAAAAGATTTCATCTCCACAATACGGAAAGGTTTCTTCACAGTAAGAGCTGTAAAAATGTGGAATAGGCTCCATCCAGAGGTGGTTCTGGCCAGTTCAGTAGATTGCTTTAAGAAAGGCCTGGATTCTTTCCTAAATGTACATAATATAACTGGGTACTAACATTTATAGGTAAAGTTGATCCTGGGAAAATCCGATTGCCGCTCTGGGATCAGGAAGGAATTTTTCCCCCTGCTGTAGCAAATTGGATCATGCTTTGCTGGAGTTTTTCGCCTTCCTCTGGATCAACTGTGGGTATAGGATTGTGTATATGGGATTGTATGATATTATGTTTAATTTTTGTATTCATTTTTATGGTTGAACTATATGAATTGTGTTTTTTTCAACCTGATTAACTATGTAACTATGGTTCCTATTTTACCAGTTGGGCAAGAAACAATTTAAATCGAGTTCTCCATTCAACCCCGACAAACTCATAGTCCCCAGTCAATAGCTCCATTGGGTTTTATTCTTGGATATGGCCTTTTTTAAATTGCTCCCTCTCCAATGTGCTTCCACTCTATCTTTACCACAGAAAGTCAAACCACTAGGATCCTTGTTGAGGAACAATCTAAGGTGGTCAGACAAACTGTGGTGCTTAAATCTTTTTTTTATGTTAGAAACATGTTCTCTTAACCTTACCCCTAGCCTCCTTGTGATTCTGCCCACATATTGGAGCCCACAAGGACAAGCCAGGAGATAGGTAACATGTGTGGTTCAACAAGTAATGAACTTCCTGATTTCAAAAGATCCACCACGAGAGTGGGATTCAAAATGTGTTGTTTTTCTTTTTCTTTGCTTGGAGGTCCTACAGATTACACATTTTCCACAGCTAAAAAATCCTACCTGATCTAAAAAAGTAAATGTTTTCTTTGGGGGTTTATGACATTATGGGTTAACATATTACGCAACGTTGGAAGTTTAGTATAGATGAATTGAAGCTTTGTCGGCAAAATTCTTTTTAGTTCTTCATCTTTTAATTGTAAAGGCCAGTGCTTTATAATTATTTTTTTAAGCTGTTTCTTAAATATGACCAGAACCAGATCATGTAAATTAACCACTTCAAAATCATAATGTCACGATGGCCACGTACCTGATGTGAGACCAAAGTAGTGGGGAGGCCTCCCTTGCATCTCGGATCCTTAAAGCACCTGGAGATGAAGACAGAGACTTGGTGGGGACGACAAGTGGCAGGAGTGCCAAGGGTGCAGAGCACCGTGCAAGCCTTAGTCCTTAGCCGTGGTCAAGTCCAGTTGGGCAACGAAGCATAAAAGGGTTAATCAGAAGAAGAATGGTCGAGATCCAAGCCGGGGTCAGTTCCAATCTGGCAGCTGAGTACAAAAGGGGCAAAGAAGTAGAATTGTTAAGGTAAAAATCCAAAGGCAAGCAGCAATCACAACAGGTTCAGACAGATCACACACTAGCACAGGAACAAGGGGGGCTGAAGATAATCCAGCAATTTGGGAGTGTCTGGGCTGGGCTTATATAGGGAAGTTTGAGGTCACTTCCTGTGTGCCTCCTAGGCATTTTCCTGCCCTTTTCCATCAAGTCTTCTGCGCAGGTGTGGGTTGGCGCCCTGGGGCATCTTTGGCGCATGCTCAGTTGGGATGGATTTCCCCTTGTGGCAATGCGCCATTGGTGCATGCGTAGTAAGCCGTGGACTCTTACACATAAGTTTCAAAAAAAGAAATGCCATACTGGTAGTCCTCTATCTCTTTGAGAAAATTAAGAAACGATTTTTGTGATCCTGCCCTAATGCCTAATAAGAATATTGTCTTTGTATCTTTCATAGACTTTCAATTCTGTTATATTTTTACCATAAATAGCTTTCTTTTCCCACCAACTCATAAAAAGGTTTGTCACTAAAGGGGCATATTTGGCCTCCATGGCCACTCCTCTCTGCTGCCTAAAATATTTCTTCTCATACCAGAAGAAGTTGTGGCTCATTGCCAAGTTCAGTAACTGTAATAAAAATTATTTTTGTTTGGTTTTTATATTGGTAGTGTCTAAAGCCCACTTCACTGCCTCTAGTGTATGATGTTGTTGAACATAGTATATAAAGCGTTCACATCAATGCTAGCCAAAATGTCACCACTCTCTACTTCAATGTTTTCTAATAATTTGATTATTCTAATCTGTAGAACCTCCAAGCATAGAAAAAGAAAAACAACACATTGTGAATCCTACTCTCGTGGTGGATCTTTTGAAATCAGGAAGTTCATCACTTGTGGAAACACACAAGTTACTTATCTCCTGGCCTGTCCTTGTGGGCTCCAATATGTGGGCAGAACCACAAGGAGGATAGGGGTAAGGTTAAGAGAACATGTTTCTAACATCAAAAAGGATTTAAGCACCACAGTTTGTCTAACCACTTTAGATTGTTCCACAACAAGGATCCCAGTGGTTTGACTTTCTTTGGTAAAGATAGAGTGGGAGCACATTGGAGAGGAAGCAATTTAAAAAAGGTCATATCCCAGAACTTAACCCAATGGATCTATTAGCTGGGGACTATAAGACTGTCGAGGTTGAATGTAGAACTCAATTTAAATTGTTTCTTGTCCAACTGGTAAATAGGGATGAGCCGAATACCCCCCTAGTTTGGTTCACACCAAAACACTGCAAACAAGCAAAAAATTAGTGCGAACATGCGAACACCATTAAAGTCTATGGGACACGAACATAAAAAATCAAAAGTGCTCATTTTAAAGGCTTATATGCAAGTTATTGCCCTAAAAAGCGTATGGGGACCCGGGTACTGCCCCAGGGGACATGTATCAATGCAAAAAAAGTTTTTAAAACAACTGTTTTTTTCAGGAGCAGTGATTTTAAGAATGCTTAAGTGAAACAAAAAAAAAATCCAAAAAAATTAAATATTACTTAAAATATCATGCCTGGGGGGGTCCCCTTAGTCTGCCTGTAAAGTGGCGCATATGTCTGATGTGTTTTACATTCCCGCAGCAAAATTACAATTCTAAAGGAAAAAATGTCATTTAAAATTGCTCATGGCTGCAAGGAAAAAAAATGGCATGGGCCCCCCCCATACCAGGCCCTTTGGGTCTGATAGAGATATTAAGGGAAACTACACATCAAAATAAAAAAAAAACAGCGTGAGGTCCCCAACCCAAAATCCATACAAGACCCTTATAATTTACACTCCTTGTGACAGCAATAAAAGTGAACAGAATTTTTTTTTTTAAAGTGACAATGTAAAGAAAAAAAAAGTTTAAATCGCCCCCATCCCCGCGTGCTCGTGCAGCAAAGAAACCGCATGCATAAGTCGCGCCCGCATATCTAAACGGTGTTCAAATCACACATGTGAGATATCGCTGCAATCGTTAGAGCGAGCGCAATAATTCTAGCAAAAGACCTCCTCTTTAACTCTAACCTGGTAACTGTTACATTTTTTAAAATCATTGCCTATGGAGATTTTTAGGTACTGTAGTTTGTTGCCATTCCACGAGTGTGCGCAATTTCAAAGCATGACATATTAGGTATCTATTTACTTGGCATAACATCATCTTTCACATTATACAAAAAAATTGGGCTAACTTTACTGTTTAGTTTTTTTTACTTCATGAAAGTGTCTTCTTTCACCAAAAATTGCATTTGAAAGACCACTGCGCAAGTTCCGTGTGACATAAAATATTGCAACAATCACCATTTTATTCTCTAGGGTCTCTGCTAAAAAATATATATAATGTTTGGGGGTTCTAAGTAATTTTCTAGCAAAAAATATGGATTTTAACTTGTAAGCAACAAATGTCAGAAATAGGCTTAGGCATGAAAGGGTTAAAAAAAAGTGTCCTGCGATGTACATCCATCTTCAATCACACCGCCAGACCAGAAAAATAGGAAAAAAAAACGAAAATACTTTTCCTCCGTGGGAGGCGTCCCGCCAACTGCTGTCTTTTCCCTTTGACTGCTCTTATATAGGCAAGGGTGGGGCCACCAGCTGACATAACCGGATGACCCCTGTAACAAAACATCCCACACTCTGCTCGAGTGCTTTCGTCATATGCTGCTTCCTTCCAGTCTGAATATACTTATCAGATCTTCCAAACGCTTGCAACCACAAACTAGGCAGTACTCGTTTTGGCTGCTGATTCAAGAACTGTTTATTTAAACACAGGTACATAGAGATACAATCAGGGGACAAGCCCCTCTCCTTTGCATTATGAAACAGGGTGGGGTAGACTTTACCTCCACCAGTAGCATGACACCTTCAACCAGTCAACTTCTCATCAGTAGACTGTCTTTGGGAGGGGCTGCTGGAGGAATTCCCCCCCTCCCCTCTCACAGCTAATCCACAGAGACATACATCCCATAATACTTTGCTCACAAGACAGATACAAACACTAGAACAATGGAATACAGACACACCCCAAACGACCCAGAAGAGAGCACACCAGAGTATGTATGAGACAATATACAAAATATATATATATATATATATATATATATATGTACATATATACATATATATACACATATATATATATATATATATATATATATATATATATATATATATATATATATATATATATATATATATATATATACATATATATATATGTAGCGCTTACCCCCGAAGGAGCGGCTGATTTAATTTGGGTCTTTGCCATCACCCTCTTACCTGTATTTCCACCATATACGGGACTTGGAGTCTGTATTAGGCCTTACGCCCACCAATGTATGCACCAGTCACTTTGTTATATTTCCAATGCTTTATTGCAAAACTTTTTGAAGAAGTAGCAGTAAAGAGGTAGAAAGAGAATTGCAGGAGGGTTCAGATACCTTATGCAGATCACTGAGGAATTTGAGATCCTGAAGACAAACACACCTTCACCAGAAGTTGACCACCCGGATAGGCCTCTCTCACTGACCTAGCAGCGGGAATGGCGCACGCACGGACGAAAAGTCTCTGCCACAGACTTGAGAAGAACAAAATGGTTGCACAATACTCTGCCACAGGATTTAGTAGTAGTTAAACGATCCTCTGCCATAGGATTTAGTATTAGATGAACAGCAAAACACAGTACAGGAACCTTTAAGCCGACCCGGCAGTACTGCGAGGCAGGTTGGTTAGGTATAGGTGCGTCCTCCAAGTAAGTTACCAGGCCTTCCCGAGAGACCAGCCTTCATCCTGGCTCTCTCCAGCAAGGGTCCTCCCCTGGATCTCCTCAGCTTGACTCCGCTTCTTCCTAACAGGCAAGACAGCCTAAGGACCACCTCTGCGGTGGTAGGCCCCAGACAGACTTCGGGGCCAGAGGCAGGAGAAAAGTCACCACATACCTTAGGCCAGGAGGGCCAGGAGGTAAGAGAGAAACAAAAATGGCGTCTGCTCCTTAAGTACCCTCTCCCAAAATGCACAAGTGGTGGACCACCACCACTGGGTTACTTCTGAGAAAGAAGAGCACTCAATACGCTTCAGCCTGTTGCTCTTCCAACACTGGCCTGTGGTGACAACGACACCTACAGACAACAGTGTGGAACTACATGCAACACAGCCAATGCTGGACCAGAAGCTAATTTAGCCACAGATTAAATCTGAACTATATACAGAACAGATAACCCCCTAAATTTACATGCAAGCGCCTGATCAACAGGAGCAGGGCGCTACATATATATATACAACATTCCAGTGTGGTTGTACAGTGAGTCCAATTAGTACAGATCAGACTGGGGTTCTCGGTCACCCTGTGCCCCCGAGCTACATCACCAACCTTGTCTCCAAATATCACCCAAATCGTCCTCTCCACTCTTCTCAAGACCTCCTACTCTCAAGCTCTCTCGTCTCCTCTTCTCATGCTCATCTCCAGGATTTCTCTAGAGCCTCTCCCATCCTCTGGAACTCGCTACCTCCACCTGTCCGGCTATCCCCTACTCTTGCTACCTTCAGGCGATCCCTGAAAACTCATCTCTTCAGGAAAGCCTATAACATCTCTAACTAATCTTTTACCACTTCCATCAGCTCATTCCCCACAGTTACACCCTTTTGTACCACCTGCCCTGCCCTATTAGATTGTAAGCTCTTCTGAGCAGGGCCCTCTTAATCCTCCTGTATCTTATTGTATTATAACTGTATTGTCTCCCTTTTATATTGTAATGTGCTGCGTAAACTGTTGGAGCTATATAAATCCTGTATAATAACAATAAATAGACACAGGTTGACTTAGAATAGGAGGTGCATGGGGAGCTGAAACAAGGTTTTCCGAACCCTCTCCAAGGGATTCTGGGTTCCACGGGCCCACCGCCCAAAGTGACTCCTGTCACATCTCTCCCCTTTCGGCAGCAGACTAACACAGGAGGAGACCCCAGATGGGTTGACTCCGAAGTTAGTCAGTAGTTCCAGTCCCCCAATGCCGGTATCCACACAGTACCCTAAATAAATTGTCCCAAACATAGCATTACCCACCCAGCCAACCTCTGCCTCTCTTAGAGAACATACCCGTCTCTGGAGAGAAGTGAGAACTGGCCCTTCTCCCTGGAGTCCTTTCAGCTGCTGGAAAGAAGATAGGGTGGCTGGGCTCACTTCATCATGCTTTTGGGGATCTGGGCCAACTGACCAACATCCCTGAAGTATAAATGTGGATATCTTTTGTTAGTTGAGGGCAAAGGCCAGCAGCACTCTGACCTGTTGCGAGCCCTTTTGCTGTGTTGGTGGCATCATTCTGGGGTTCCATCTGCTGCTGGGAAGGGAAGCCGGCTGTTTCACCTCCCTTACCCTCATCTGGCTGCTGGGATGACATGTCTCTGGTACTGTCTTCCAGGTGCACGGATCCTTGCTGGGGAGGAAAGACCACCACCTTCTCACCCTGGGCCTCTGGAACCGCTACAAGTGTAGGGCAGAGAACGTTTGCTCCAGGTCCCTGCCTACCTATGCATACGTGAGAGTCTAATATATATTTCATATATCTTTCATTTTTTCCGTTTATTCATATATATATATATATATATATATATATATATATATATATATACCGTATATACTCGAGTATAAGTCGAATTTTTCAGCACATTTTTTGTGCTGAAAGTGCCCCCCTTGACTTATACTCGAGTCAAGCACTTTTCTGCAGCAAAAAAATTAATTTTCCGAACCGACTTTGGGGCCCTGTATCTCAGGGCCACTTGGTGCTAGGAAACCCCAAGTTTGGTGTGTAAACTCAGTGAAACTGGTACCACAACATATCCAAAGCTGGGGTTCCTAGCATCAAGTGGCCCTGAGATACGGTGCCCCAAAATCGGTTCAGAAAATGTCATTCTCTGCTGCAGAAAAGTGCTTGACATTTTCTGAACCGACTTTGGGGCCCCATATCTCAGGGCCACTTGGTGCTAGGAACCCCAAATTTGGTGTGCAAACCCAGTGGAACTGGTCCCATAACATATCTAAAGCTGGGGTTCCTAGCACTAAGTGGCCCTGAGATACGGGGCCCCAAACCTGGTTTGGAAAATGTCATTCTCTGCTGCAGAAAAGTGCTTGACATTTTCTGAACTGATATTTGGGGCCCTGTATCTCAGGGCCATTTGGTGCTAGAAACCCCAGCTTTGGAAGTTTTATGGTGCTAGTTCCACTGGGTTTGCACACCAAATTGTGGGTTCTTAGCACTAAGTGGCCCCGAGATATGGGGCCCCAAATTCTGTCAACTGTGTCCATCTGCAGCAATGTCATTTCGGGACCCTTTGGGTTCAGAGACCCCAAATTTTGGCTGCAGCTAGGGGGCATCTAGGAACCTTTAACTACCGAGTTTGAAGTTCAGGGGACCTATGGCTGCAAATGGGCACAGTGAGGCATGCAAATGGGCACAGTGATGCTGCAAATGGGCATTGTTGACCCTCTTTTCCACTTACAGTAGCTGTCATTTCTCACCCTCGTCTTATACTCGGGTCAAAAAGTTTTAATCATTTTTTTGTGGTAAATTAGGGCCTCGACTTATACTCGGAACGACTTATACTCGAGTATATACGGTATATATATATATATATATATATATATATATATGTTTTGGGAACTCTCAAGCGAGCTATGCATATTGTACTCTGTCACAGAACTCAACAGATATTTTATCACAAAAAAAATAAAAAATATTATATATATATATATATATATATATATATATATATATATATATTTTATATATATATATATA
Organism: Lithobates clamitans; assembly: GCA_037952925.1. Classification (NCBI taxonomy): domain Eukaryota; kingdom Metazoa; phylum Chordata; class Amphibia; order Anura; family Ranidae; genus Lithobates; species Lithobates clamitans. The sequence goes on from JBBGZY010000123.1 coordinate 2,302,248, forward strand.
TATATATATATATTTATTTACACATAGATGTGTTCACATTTCAGTATAAGTTTTCGATAACTTTTTGATTTTAAAATGATTTTTCAAGTGGGATGTTTTCCACTTGTTTAGGTTTTTATTGTGTAATGTGCTAATTTCTGTTAAACACTGGGCTTATGATATATACGGTCTTCTTTATTGCATCATTCTTTTCCTAAAGGAGTCACGTTTGATGCTCACGGAAAGAAGAAGCTCAGCTGATCCACTTTAGCATTAATTGTTGTGGGTGTATACAACTTCTAATTGAGCCAATGAATGAATGAAATGCGTTAGCGGTTTTTATCCCTGCTGTATGGATTTATACTAATAAAGGAATTACTATTTTTTGGAGTGCGGCTGTCTGGACTTTCGTTTTATTTTCTTTGCATATGGTGCATATCGAGCCGCACCCTTACCTGAAGAGGGAGAAGATTGGTAGGAACAGACACCTGGAGCAGGTTTTCTTTTTCTTTTGTGTAGGGCAGAGGTCTTGGACCCTCTGTCCAGTTGTCAGTGCTTCAGCTGGAGAAGTTTCTGGTAACTCCACAGATGCTGCTGGCAGAGAATCCCATGTCTCTGTCAGTATTGTGGGAGAAAGACCGACTACCTCTTCTCTCAGGGAGGCTGAAGCTGCTGTTGGTGCTGGGCAGAGCTCAGTGATGTTTGGCCCTGATTCCTGCTCTTCTGCTGGAGGCTCAAGAGGAAATCCGTGCCAACTGAGCATGCACCAAAGATGCGCCAACCCACACCTGCGCAGAAGACCTGATGGAAAAAGGCAGGAAAATGCCCAGGGGGCGCACAGGAAGTGACCTCAACCTGATGGAAAAATGCCGAAAAATGCCCAGGATGGCGCACAGGAAGTGACCTCAACCTGATGGAAAAAAGTGGGAAAATGCCCAGGAGGCACACAGGAAGTGACCTCAAACTTCCCTATATAAGCCCAGCCCAGACACTGCCAAATTGCTGGATTATTTTCAGTCCCCCTTTTTCCTGTGCTAGTGTGTGATCTGTCTGAACTTGTTGTGACCTGGAAAGCTATTTGACTACTCTTGATTGCTGCTTGCCATTGACCTCTGATTTGCACCTTGACCATTCTACTTCTTCGCCCATTTTGTACTCAGCTGCCAGATTTGAACTGACCCCGGCTTGGATCTCCATTATTCTTCTCCTGATTAACCCTTTTATACTTCATTGCCAAACTGGACTTGACCTCGGCTCGGATCTCGGACTAAGGCTTGCACGGTGCTCTGCACCCCTGGCACCCGAGCCACTCTGTGTCCACCAAGTCTCTGTCTCCATAGGCTTCAAGGACCGAGGTGCAAGGGAGGCCTCTCCTCTACTTCTACCTCTACTTCAGTCTCACCTCAGGTACATGGCCCTCATGACAGAATAATCCAGCCATGTCTGAGACTGAGGGGGGTGCTTCCGCCTTCGAGGCCCTGTGCCAACAAGTGGCCTCTGTGTCTCAGGCCCTGACGTCCATACAAGAGGGGTACTTTCAACTGAAAGATTGGCTGACTGCAATGGCCAATACCTCAGTTCTGAGCCCTGCGGAACCACCTGTTATGGCTATGGAGCAGCCTATCTCTACTCCAGCTCCTGAACCACGGGTTCCTATGCCGGAACGCTTTTCAGGGGTCGCCACAAGTTTCGGGCTTTCAGGAATGCTATACTTTACCTTACAGCCTAGGACCTTCTCTTCAGAGGATACAAAGGTCGTGTTCGTAGTAGCCTTACTTACAAAAGAACCTCAGGCATGGGCTCATCAGCTATTGGAAAGGGAGAGTCCTATACTGCACTCACTGTCTTCTTTCTTTGATGCCATATCAATGCTCTATGATGACCCACAATAAACCACCATGGCTTAAACAGTGTTGACCTCTCTACAACAGGGGAAATGCCCTGTTGAGGACTAACGGAATTCCTCAAGTGGGCTGCAGACACTGCATGGAACTATGCTGCCTTGCGCCATCAGTTTTGCCTGGGCCTGTCCGAGCCCCTGAAAGACGAATTAGCAAGAGTGGGGAGTGGAGTATCAACATTGGAACCTACAATTCAGTTGGCTATCCAGCTTGATCGCAGACTCAGAGAACATCACAGGGAACGATCCGGTATGCTGGGTGAAAGAAAGAGATGGAAGGTGCGTGATCTGACGCTTTGATCAAAATGATATAGTTTATTCATATACAAAAAATATGAATCCATATAAAAAGTATCTACGTATTCATAAAAACTGGGTTACAAAATATGCACTTTAAAATTTAGAAATTAGACATGCCCATACAAGGGCAAAGGTGGGCTGACGCATTTCGAGGGGTTCCCTCTGTAGTGATATATTGTGGTGTAGGGTAATTAATTAGTAGTGATTATAATCTTGATGTAAGTACTCTACCGCAGCAACCCAATTCTTCCAGAGAGATGCACTTTATTGACTTCCAACACAGAACAAAGTCCACAGTCCACAGATGACAAAAATCCAACAGAGTAAATATAACTTAGAGTACCATTTTTCCTAGATCTGCGCCTTCATAGTCACACCCAGACACGACTGACTGCTAGCTTGAATAGTCCCCCCTGAAATACTAGTACACTAGGAGGGAGTTTCTGCTAGGTCAACCCAAAATACTCTTTGATCTTATTGTTACCCCCTCAAGTCTAATTACCATCAATAAATACTTCTTCTATGGTCCTTTAAACAATGTACCCTTTGAAATGTTCAATTAGGTTAACAGGCCATACCTCACACACCTAGGTAGACTTGCATAAGATCAACATATCAAAGGGTCATCAGCTGTCTCTTTGATATGTTAAAATTGAGTTGGCTCGGACAACTCAACTATTGTCACTTGAATTCTGGCCTGGCCAATATTGTACTGTATGTGTACATATATATAATAATAATATAAAATCCCACATATATCTACCAACATATTACAACACCTATGGGCTGGTAATTGATGGTGAAACTCTGTTAAATGTGAAAATCTTGCATTTGCCTGTGCAAACTTTACTGACCGTGAAAAATTTTACATGCGCTTCTGTGTGTCTGCCCCAGTGTACCCTCTGAAATGGGGCGGATTGACTGTGAAACCTTGCTGAACGGGAAAACCTAGCAGGTGCATTGGCAAACCCTGTTGACTGTGAAAACCCTGCATCAGTCTTCTTCCTTATCTATATAAAACACTAGAATGAGAAGCAGAACAACAAAAGGAACCAAGCCTAAAACCTCAAGGGAAAGTTTGAACACTAGTACGATCCAAAAATATTTAACAAAAGAGGGAAATCCAAAAAGCCCTGTCCCTGAAAAACAGCAAGCGACTAAAGAAAAGAAAAAAGAGTCTGCGAAAACGAAAGGAGAAATACAGGAAAAAACTAAAGCAGACGCCAGGATGGACAATGAAGCAGGCGCAGGAGAGCAAAGTACTTATGCCCAATTGCCAACCAAATCAGAAATAAGAGATTTTTGAAAGATTGGAAAAAAGACTAGAAAATTCTTTTAAGACAGAAATAGCAACAATGCAAGCTGACTTGGATCATCTGCTAAAAAGGGTAGAGGAGATGGAGGACAAGAACGAAAAGCAAGCAAGAAGAAATACAAGAACTGAAAACACAAGTTAAAACTCTGCAAACCAGTCAGAGGGAAATATTTTACAGAATAGAAAATCAAGAAATCCAAAGCAGATGCCAGAATCTAAAGATAAGAGCGCTTCCAGAAGAGAGAGGTGAAGAGCTGAAAAAAACTATGAAGGAAATATTTAACCCTCTACTGGACAGAGGAGAAGAGCAAGAACTCAAAATAGACCGAGTGCAAAGGATTAGGAAACCTCCGCATCTAAATGCAGAAATACCCTGGGATATTATAATACGATTTCAGCTATATGAAGATAAGGCAGAGATATGGAAGAGATTGAGAGATAGACGACCACTAAAATACAAGGGCGCAGAACTTCAAATCTTCACAGATCTATCAGTAGAAACACTGAAAAGAAAAGGCCATTATTGTTTCAAATGAGAATGGCTAATATTAATGGGAGTGGAGAAGTGGACTGAGCAGTTGGGAAGCCTGGAGCACCCAGGGGGGGCAGGGTGGCGGGAAAACGGCCGCCACAGTTGGAATAACACCCCAAGGATTGGAGACTCGTAGGAGGGAAATGGAGAGGGACTCCATTTGCGAGTCAAGAGCCGGAGAGAGTCTGGGGGGACAAAACTTAGACCCCATAAAGAATAATCGTAAACTCAGAAATAGATTACATCTACATGAAAATAGGATGCAAATAACCCATCTCTATGAAAACAGGTTGCAAATAACTACAGTAGGGATGGAAAGTATTCAGACCCCCTTACATTTTTCACTCTTTGTTATATTGCAACCATTTGCTAAAATTGTTTAAGTTAATTTTTTCCTCATTAATGTACACACAGCACCCCATATTGACAGAAAAACACAGAATTGTTTACATTTTTGCAGATCTATTAAAAAAGAAAAACTGAAATATCACATGGTCCTAAGTATTCAGACCCTTTGCTGTGACACTCATATATTTAACTCAGGTGCTGTCCATTTCTTTGAAATTATTATTTATTATTATATATAATTTATATAACGCCAACAGTTTACCTAGCGCTTTACAACTTGAGGGTAGACAGTACAAATACAATACACTTTAATACAGTAGGAATCAGAGGGCCCTGCTCCTTAGAGCTTACAATCTAAGAGGGAAGGTCAAGTGATACAAGAGGTAATAACTGTTGGTGATGTGCTGATTGAGAAGATAAAAGTACAGTTGTTAGGAGGGGGCCAGATAGGCTTCTCTGAAGAGATGAGTTTTCAGGATCGTCTGAAAGTGGATAAAGTAGGAGAAAATAAGAGAGAGAGGATCTGGAGAAGTCCTGAAGGTGAGCTTGGGATGAGGTGACAAGGGAGTTTGAGAGCAGGAGGTCTTGGGAGGAGCAAAGAGAACGATTAGGTTGGTATTTTGAGACTTGGTTAGAGATGTAGCTGGGGGCCAGGTTGTGGATGGCTTTGTAAGTTATAGTTAGTATCTTGAATTTAATTTGGTGACGGAGTGGCAGCCAATGGAGGGATTGGCAGAGGGTTATAGCAGACGCTGAGCGGTTTGTGAGGTGGATGAGCCTGGTAGCAGCGTTTATGATGGACTGAAGTGGGAATAGCCTATTTAGAGGTAAGCCAATGAGGAGGGAGTTGCAGTAGTCCAGGCGGGAGATGACCAGGGAGAGGATTAGAAGCTTTGTGGTGACATTGGTTAGGAAGGGGCGTATCCTGGAGATGCTGTGGAGGTTGAGGCTGCAAATTTCGGATAGTGATAGCTCGGTTTTGGATAGGTTGAGTTTGAGGAAGTGATGTGACATCCAGGCTTATATGTCTGCTAGCAAGTTGGTAATGCGTGAGGAGACAGATGGAGAGAGCTGGTGGGTGGTGAGATAGATTTGGGTGTCATCAGCATAGAGATGATATTTAAAGCCATGGGAGGCAATCAACTGACCCAGGGAGGTGGTGTAGATTAATAAATCTACACCACCTAGATTAATAAAAGGAGAGGTCCAAGAACAGAACCTTGGGGGACCCCAACAGAGAAAGGAAGAGGAGAGGAGGAAGTAGAGTTTTAAGTGACACTGAAGGAGCGGTGGGATAGGTAGGATGAGAACCAACGAAGACTACGGAGACCAAAGGAGTGGAGTTTATTGAGGAGGAGGGGGTGGTCAACTGTGTCAAAGGCAGCAGAGAGATCCAGGAGAAGTAGTACAGAATAGTGTCCACTGGTTTTAGCCGTTAGTGGGTCATTTGAGAGTTTAAGGAGAGCAGTTTCTGTGGAGTGTTGAGGGCGAAATCTGGACTGAAGGGGGTCAAGAAGTTTAATCGTGGTCAGATGGTCACTTAGTCAGTTGTAGACCAGTCTTTCAAGAAGTTTGGAGGAGAAGGCGAGTAAGGAGATGGGACATAGGTTGTTAAGATTGGTGGGGTCCAGTGAGGGCTTTTTAAGTATGGGGGTGACTAGCGCATCTTTTAGAGGGTTTGGGAAGATGCCACAAGAGAGGAAGAGGTTGAAAATGTGAGTTAGAGAGTATAGAATCGAGTCAGAGCGTGAGTGTAGCATTTGCGTGGGAGCAGGATCCAGGGGGCAGGTGGTTAGATGAGTGTTAGATAAAAGTTTAGCAACCTCATTAATAGTAGCAGGGTTGAATGAGGGAAGTAATGATTGTATCTGTGGACATGGGGTGTTGCATGGGGAGATTTTTGCGCATTGGAGATCTCCTCATGAATTGTATCAATCTTAATTTTAAAGTGATTGGCGATCTCCTGGGCAGTGAGTGAGTTGGTGGGTGGAGGCAGTGGAGGACAGAGTAGAGTGTTGAAGGTAGAGAAGAGTTGACGCGGACTGGATGAGAAGGTGTTAATGAGTGTGATAAAGTAGGTCTGTTTGGCAGTGTGAAGGCAGGAATAGTATTTTAGGAGGGCAGATTTATTGTGTGTGACGTCTTCCTGGAACTTAGTCTTATGCCACAGGCGCTCAAGAGCGCGACTATGTTTTCTGAGACTTCTGGTGTCATCTGTTTGCCAGGGTTGTAGCAGTCAGGGCCTAATTCTGCATGTAGTGAGGGGGGCAAGCTTGTCTAGGGAGGAAGACAGTGAGCTGTTGTAGATGAAAGTGGCTAGGTTGGGGCAGGACAGGGGTGAGATTTTGTCATAGAGGTGATCAGTAGCAGAGTAGAGAAGAGACGGGTTGAGGTGGCAAAGGTTTCTACGTATAACTGTTAGGCGGTTGGAGGTGGTGATCAGAGAGTGGGAGAGGATTGTTGGAAAGGTTGCATGGAGTGCACAGATAGGAGAAGACAAGGTCAAGGGTGTTGCCATTGGAGTGAGTAGGAGCCTGTATCCATTGCTTCAGGTGAATCGATGAGGTTAGACTGAGAAGTTTAGAAGTAATAGTAGTGTTAGTGTTAACAGGGATGTTGAAGTCACCGAGAATAATTGTGGGGATTTTAGAAGAGAGAAAGTAGGGTAGCCAGGCAGAGAAGTCATCAAGAAAGGCTGATACTGGTCCAGGGGTCGGTAGATGACAGCAATTCTTAGAGAAATGGGAGAGAATTAGACGAATGCAATGTGCCTCAAAAGAGGAGAGTGTCAGAGAGGGAGGTGGGTGAAATACCTGATGGGGCTAGAAGGATTCCCACTCCACCTCCCTTCCGTCCACTTGGTCTGGGGGAGTGAGTCCAGAGAAGGCTCCCATGGGAGAGGGAAGCAGGAGAAGTAGTATCTGATTCAAGAAGCCAGGTTTCAGTAATGGCAAGTAGGTTAAAGGAATTTGTGATAAAGAGGTCATGGAGGGCGGTGATTTATTTACAGACAGAGCGTGCATTCCATAGGGCACAGGAAAAGGGGGGGCTGGTTTTGGAAAGAAGAGAATTGAGGATTGAGATGGTTTTACACCTTCATTTCAGTCCAGCTGTGTTTGATTATACTGATTGGACTTGATTAGGAAAGCCACACACCTGTCTATATAAGACCTTACAGCTCTGTCATGGTTATGCAATAGAGGTTGTTTGTCAGCATACCTGTTTCCATGTGTTCTTCTCCAAAGACGAGCTGTCTCTCACCTGACTGCTTTTATTAACTCTCCTCTAGCATGGCTACACCCCAGCTCCTATCAGAGAACTCTATATTAACCTCTGCATTGCAGGTCAGCCCTGCTGATCAACCTTTGTGTGTTTGGCTTCCTGTTCCTGCCTGCCGCATGCTCTACGTTTGTTTCTGTTACCGATTTTGGCGTGTTCTCTACTATTCCTGTCTGCTCGTGACCCTGACCTCTGGCGTGTCCCTGACTATCCCTGTTTGCCTGTGACCCTGAACCTTGGCGTGAACTCTGTTGTCCTTGTCTGCTTGTGGCCCTGACCTTGGCGTATTCCTTTACTATCCCTATCCTCCTGTTGTCTACTGTGGGTGTGAGCTGGGGGACCCTGGGGGCCGCGACCTGGAGCCAGTTGCAGCCCAGTCCATCCTCACCTCTAGAGGCTCTGGTGAACACCTGCTGGCTCTTAGACTCCGCGCCCCAGGGAATCCTACGCTCTAGCCCCGGTAGGATCAGTGTTGGTGTTCCAGCGGCCCTGTCTTCCTTACCACCCGGACTCCCATCCGCAGCAGTCAGCGGTAGGGTCCACTGCCTTGTGGTGCACTCCTGATTCCAACGGTGTGCATCTGTCACCCAGCCTCTAGGTGACCTGACGGTTTGATCAGCCATGGACCCGGCTGACGTGCCGCTTCCTGCAGCCGATCCATTGCAGGGCATAGTTCGCAGACTCAAGGCCCAAGAATCTAATCAGACTCAGGTTATGTGATTCCTTAAGGATCTGGCTTCCCGCTTCGAGCAGTTCCAGGCCTCCTTGGGAAACCCGAACCTGCAGCCTCAAGTGCAATCAGCAACTGCACCTATCTCACCAGTCGCAGCCTGTTACGTGCCTAAAGGGTGAGCCCGAATTGCAGAAGATGGCCTCTCCTACGCCTCTGACTCGAGAGCCCCTGATAGTGGTGACAGGGGTGCAGGAGTGCGGAGTGGTATGAGTGCCTGGCAGGATCAACAGCAGAAGAATCAGATGGCCGGCACAGCTGACGGGATGGATCAGTAGACAGGAACTGCAGACTGGACGACTCAGCAGACAGGACAGCAGACTGGATGGATCAGGCAGACAGGTGAGCAGCCTGGATGGCTCAGCAGACAGGCCCAGCAGACTGGATGATCAGCAGACAGGTGAACAGCCTGGATGGCTCAGCAGACAGGCCCAGCAGACTGGATGATCAGCAGACAGGTGAACAGCCTGGATGGCTCAGCAGACAGGCCCAGCAGACTGGATGATCAGCAGACAGGTGAACAGCCTGGATGGCTCAGCAGACAGGCCCAGCAGACTGGATGGGAGTCCAGGATCGTCAGACAGGCCGGGTCGGTAAGCAGGCTGGCAGCAGAGGTACAAAAGGAGCAGGCAGAGGGATCGTCAAACAAGCCGGGGATCAGGTACAGGCAGATAACAGGAATAGTCTCAAAGCAAGCCGGGTCAAAACAGAAGCAGATATCAGGTTTTCAGGGAACACATACACAGAGCTGCAGAGCAAACAGCAATGATGCAAGTGCCAGACAGGTTTAAATAACCCGCCAGACACTAACGAGTGCATGTGCGCATGCGCATAGACGCCCGCAATCGTGCACCGATGGGTCTACTCTGCCTGTTACTGGCAGGATCTTCATGACATTGCCCCCCCAAGGGGCAGCCTCCGGATGCCCATCCGAGCCAATTTTTCAGGATGGGACCTTTTGAAGGATTGAACCAGACTTTCAGTGTGGATGTTTTCTTCAGGTTCCCATGAATTCTCCTCGGGCCCATAGCCCTTCCATTTGATCAGGAATTGAGTTTGATTGTTTCTCCTCCTGCAATCCACTATTGCTTCTACCTCAAACTCCTCTTCCCCATCTACTAATACAGGATCAGGAGGGTCAGAGCTTCGGCCAGGAAAGGGATTAGCAACAGAGGGTTTTAATAGTGTTACGTAGAAAACAGGATGAATTTAAGTGACTCAGGAAGTTCCAACTCGTAAGCCACTTCATTGATTTTCCTCTTCACAGGAAATGGGCCTATGAATTTAGGAAAAGCAAAAGAGAGAGGCGCCTCTGGGTGCAGACTAAAAACAAGGTTTATTTCATAAAAAGCTAATGATCATCAAACTCACATGTTGAAGGTCGTCAGTAAGCATAAAATAGTAATCAATACTGAGGAGGACATCATCCATCAAAGGTACAAGACAGTCAAGGACAACTCCTGGCAGGGGGCTTTGCTTGTGTGTGAGGAGAGGTACCGCTGAGATGTGAGGCCGGCCGCAGCGGTGACAAGTCACAGTACTAGGCAGAGAGCATGGAAGACTGTAAACATCCGGCGAGGAGTGATGATGTCATGTGTCGAGCGACGCGTTGCAGGGTGTACGGGCTGTGATGACGTGACAGCCGCGCCCCTTCATCAGGCTGAGGATGGATGGGATAGGGCGGTTTAAGACAACCAGAGATTGTGGTGATTGGTGTGGGTAAGGAAGGGGAGGGGCGGGACCGGGAAACAGGAAGTAACAGGGGAACGATCAGGAAGTGTCAGCAGTGGAGTGTAAAGTGTAAGTGTCAGCGGTTAAGTGTAAAAGCATGACGAGGATGGGGAGGCAGTTATGTGAAAAGAAAAAGAAAATGATGTAAAAGGGAGTTGAATTGGAATGGAGAAGATATATATTGAAAAATAAGATGAGAATGGTAATAATGATAAGAGTAAAAAATGTATGTAAAAAATTAATAGATGAAAAATAAAGAATAAATACAAAAATAAGATAAAAAATAATAAATAATAAATAATAAAATGATGATTAGAAAATGAAAAATAATGAAAATTAAAATAGGAAAATTAATGAATAAATAATAATAATTAATGAATGTATGAGTAGTGATAATAGGGATAATATGAAAATATAAATATATAAATCATGAATTTTTAAAAAGAATCCATAAATTATGCAATGGAAAATGATAAATGTATGTAAAAAGTAGATGTCTGTTGGTATATACATGAATATGAATTTGATGAGCCTAGAGGGGGGGGGGGGATGGGAGGGGAAAGCATATACGCATATCTATACATATACGTATACAAAAACATATACAGTCCCATATGAAAAATAGAACTGGAAGGGAAGGGGGGGGAGAGGGGGGGGGAAAGGGGGAGGGGGAGGGGAAAAAAATATTTATACAGGCACATATGATTATAATAAGGAAATTGTCTAATAAAACTGGAAGGACGGGTGAGGGGGGGAGGGGGGGGGAGGGGGAGGGAAAGGCGGAGAGAAAAGAATGGGCATATATCTCTCCATCACACACAAGTCAGACCTTATGTAAAAAAACACACAGTTAATAAACAATTAATTAAAAAAGACAAAATTTCTAACCATCACTAAATTAGTGATAATTGATAAAAGTTCTTATTTAAAATTATTGTAGCATATGTGTGCGCATGTGTGCGTACGCAAAAATGCGCACGCACACAGCGCACGCAGATACGGAACAAGATTTAAAATTATTCACACAAAACCTAGACAGCTAATAATCTGGTAAAAAAGCAGAGAACTAAAATATGTGTATAAAGATTTTAAAGGATGGTAGAAATCTCTATACTTTCGTTAATTCCTCCTGGCGATAGGGCGTCTAGGGTATATATCCAAAAAGTTTCCTGGGAACAGAGCTTCTTGAATCTTTCAGCGGGAGACAGGGATCTGGGAATTTGTTCGATTACCCATACCCTGAGTCCCACTGTCGAGCTCTGGTGGGCCGCCGCAAAGTGTCTAGGGACACTGTGTGGATCGGTGCCACCTTCAATTAGCCTTCGGTGCTCACCGAACCTCTGTCTGAGAGCCCTGATGGTACGGCCTACATAGATCAATCCGCATGGGCAGCTCAGGCCATAGACTACAAAGTCTGATGAGCAGTTGAAGAAGTCTTTAACATATAGGTTTTACCTTTTGTGACAAAAGACTTCTGACCATGATGGACGAAGTGGCAAGTTTTGCACAAGGCCTTGCGGCACTGATACATACCCACCAGGGGTATGAGTGTGGGTACAGCAGGAGAAGGTACGGTGGATTTGAGTTTACTGGGGGCGATTTTGCTCTTTAGGTTTACAGATTATTAGCTGTCTAGGTTTTGTGTGAATAATTTTAAATCTTGTTCCGTATCTGCGTGCGCTGTGTGCGTGCGCATTTTTGCGTACGCACACATGCGCACACATATGCTACAATAATTTTAAATAAGAACTTTTATCAATTATCACTAATTTAGTGATGGTTAGAAATTTTGTCTTTTTTAATTAATTGTTTATTAACTGTGTGTTTTTTTACATAAGGTCTGACTTGTGTGTGATGGAGAGATATATGCCCATTCTTTTCTCTCCGCCTTTCCCTCCTAAGCTTTTCCTTAGGATTGGAATGTGGTTTCATTTCTTGATGAAGGCAGCCCTGCTCGTGGACCTATCATTATTAACTGGACCCTTGAACTCCTCATGTCCACATGACAGTGAGACCTTACCCTATATATGTTAATGAGATACTCAATTTCTCCACTTTGGACATATACATGTGGACATTATCTATCCATTTAATGTAATGTGAGACTGGAAATATTTCAGTTTGTTCCCTATCCCTTTGTTCTTACTATTGTTGTTATTGTTGTTATCGCCAGTTCTTTGCGCCTTCACTTGCATATTGTAACTTTCATTGCTTCCTCCCCAGTTGTTCTCTTCCCTTTTCTTCCTCCCCCCCCCCCCTTCCACTCCCCCTCGACTTCTTCCCCTCCGCCACCCCCCTCCCCCCCCCCCTTCTTCTTTCCCCTTTCTTCATTACACTATATATTTTTTCCTTTTTTCTTTTTTCTTTTTGATTTATTTATCTATATGGTGTCTTACCATATACCATCATGGATATTGTTTCTGCTATTACCAGCAATAGGTATGCGACCCTTGAACAAATGTACATCTTACTTTCCCCTATTACCTTTTCAGATACTATAAAACTTTCAGGCAAAACACGCCACAGTTTGTGTGGTAAATTTAAACAACTAGAAAGAGTAATCCACACCACCAATTTCCAGTGGTGGGATAAATTCTTCTTACAGCAATATATTGATGTAAAAATCTCAGCGAGGGGATTACGAGTAACAAAAGACTGCCCCACTGGTTTTAGCACAGATCAGACGAAAGAATGGGCCAATATTGCAGAATTCTGCACCACTAAATGGATGGGAATATTGATCTCCCATAGAGCCCACAAGCTCAATACCCTCACTGAGCAAGTTCAAGCTATCAAAGATATTGCCAGTTTCCAAGTCCATATTCCACTATCATGGCTTGAGATACTGAAGGAAAAAACCAAAAAAGATGAGGATGCTTTCATTGATGTCCAGATGGGGAAATTTAAACGTGATTTGGAGGATTACAACTCCAACAAAGTTTTTTCATGGAACAAAAAGCACAAACCTATACCCAATATGACTACCTCACACTCACCTGAACAGAATGGGTGTGATCAGGCACCTTCCAATCCCCCCATTCCTTCCCTGTTGGATATCAAACCATATGATGCTGTCATTCCTATGAGACAGCCTGAGAATCCCTTGATTCATTCCTTCTCTCGCACTTCACGTGCCTCCACACTGTCCAACATTTCCAAATATCCGTCCAAAACATCACATAAACAAGTTTTTCATAAACACAAGAACAAGAATTTGGGATTGATCAATGCTCTTAATCAATTCTACAATAGACCCAGCACTCCCCGTAGTGCCCCTAAAGATGGTCTTCCCATCCGCACTAATGTTGCTGAAATTCCTACCACCGTTTCCACCAGTCCGAAACTAAATAATTATCCAGTCACTCCTAACCTTAGGCCTACAGAACCTACAGTGCCTCTGATAGAAAACCGATCTTCGAACACCCCGTCATTGAACACTTCTAACGTTCCTACAACGAACAGTTCCACCTCCCCTTTTTTAGCGTTCGGTCCTCCTCCAGCCTCCATATCAAGAAAAAGAAAACTCACAGAAGAGGCTGTAGAGGAGGACGAACTAGAAAAACAGGCCAACACACTGAAACACCCAAAACGGTAAAGATTTTCAACTTATCCTCCCACACCCTGTCCCCTGCTGACACTTCCCTTCTGAATCGCGGACTCAATTTTGCCCCGGTAAACAAACCTAATCCTTTTGTCCTCTTCAAGGACCTAAACAGCTACATACGTAAATTAACCTTGACAAGACATTTCCAAATAAAATCACTTAAAGATCAGAATACAGATGGCGTATCCAATACTCAGACCCCCACCATATCCCCCACCGTTTCATCAGATCTCAGTGTAGAGGTACCTGACCACAATATTGAGGATTTGGGTAGTTTTGACTGTGATGAATTCACATCACTGATGCTCACCCAACATCTAGCCACATCTCCGCCGATCATACGGTCCACATTAAAACCCAAGTCCATCTTTTTTCCCACTCAATCAAAAGGCCCATACATTGAGAGCTTTTATAGAGTGGTCTATGCTGATCTAATTAAAATGTGCAATTATACATCCAAAACTCATAACCTCTCACCTTCTGAAATCACAGCGCTGAACCACCTTACCCTTGCCGGGGACTTGGTAATCAAGTCAGCTGACAAGGGGGGTGGTATAGTGCTGCTCAATAGGTCTGACTACCTAAGGGAAGCATATCGACTCCTCTCAGATAGAGCCACTTATGCTAAGCTTAATAAAGACCCCACTGCAGAATTTGCACTGGAGGCTGACACCCTTATAAATAATGCTCTAAAAAAAGAAATCATTACGAAAGCAGAAAGTTCATTCCTGCGAAAATCTTTCTATCAAATCCCTTATTTTTATTAGCTACCCAAGATTCATAAAAGTCTAACGGATCCTCCTGGTAGACCTATTGTAGCAGCGATGGAGAGTGTCACCACAGGTTTCAGTTTGTACATAGACCAATTCTTACAGCCCATAGTCTTATCCTTATGGTCATACATACGTGATGGAACGCATCTCTTAGAGCTCCTGTCTTCTTACAGATGGGAGTCCTCTTATGTATGGCTCTCACTCGATGTATGCTCTCTGTATACCTCCATTCCACACCAATTCGGATTGATGGCATTGGAGCAATTTTTATTTACAGATCCCTTAATGAATATGCGTCAGGCCAGATTTATCATAGAAGCCACAGAATTCTGCCTGACGCACAATTATTTTACTTTCAATGGAGATTTTTTTCATCAAATACAGGGTACGGCGATGGGAGCTAATTTTGCTCCGTCTTACGCCAATGTAGCTATGGGTTTTTGGGAAAACGAATACATCTACAATCATAACCCTTTTGCAGCAAACATAGTGTTCTTCGGCAGGTACATCGATGATGTGATTATCATCTGGGATGGTGACTCCGAGCTCATTACTCCTTTTGTGAAACATTGCAACAGTAATCCTTATGGACTTTCATTTACATCTGTCACAGGTTGTGCCACTATAGCCTTTCTGGATTTAGAATTGGGTCACGAAGGTTCAGTCATCACCTCCAAAAACTATACCAAGCCTACCGCAGGCAACTCGTACTTACACTACAACAGTTGCCATTTTCCAAAGTGGATCACCAACATCCCAAAGGGACAGTTTTGTCGCCTTCGACAAAACTGCACTAAAGAGTCTGATTACACTGCACTTAGTGTTAATCTCAAAAGGAAGTTTTTGGATAAACAATACCCTGAGTCCTTGGTTGATGAAGCCTACAATCACTATCTTTATGGCAAACCTCCTAGAGATAGTACATCTCCCAAGGACTGTTCTAGCAGATTTGTCACTACTTTCCACCACAAATTTAAACACATGGAAAAAATTCTATCCAAGCATTGGGATATCTTACAACAGGATCCCCACCTCTCAGCCGTATTACCTTCACATCCCAAAGTCACTTACCGTAGAGCCCCTAACCTAAAGAGCAAAATCGCCCCCAGTAAACTCAAATCCACCGTACCTTCTCCTGCTGTACCCACACTCATACCCCTGGTGGGTATGTATCAGTGCCGCAAGGCCTTGTGCAAAACTTGCCACTTCGTCCATCATGGTCAGAAGTCTTTTGTCACAAAAGGTAAAACCTATATGTTAAAAGACTTCTTCAACTGCTCATCAGACTTTGTAGTCTATGGCCTGAGCTGCCCATGCGGATTGATCTATGTAGGCCGTACCATCAGGGCTCTCAGACAGAGGTTCGGTGAGCACCAAAGGCTAATTGAAGGTGGCACCGATCCACACAGTGTCCCTAGACACTTTGCGGCGGCCCACCAGAGCTCGACAGTGGGACTCAGGGTATGGGTAATCGAACAAATTCCCAGATCCCTGTCTCCCGCTGAAAGATTCAAGAAGCTCTGTTCCCAGGAAACTTTTTGGATATATACCCTAGACGCCCTATCGCCAGGAGGAATTAACGAAAGTATAGAGATTTCTACCATCCTTTAAAATCTTTATACACATATTTTAGTTCTCTGCTTTTTTACCAGATTATTAGCTGTCTAGGTTTTGTGTGAATAATTTTAAATCTTGTTCCGTATCTGCGTGCGCTGTGTGCGTGCGCATTTTTGCGTACGCACACATGCGCACACATATGCTACAATAATTTTAAATAAGAACTTTTATCAATTATCACTAATTTAGTGATGGTTAGAAATTTTGTCTTTTTTAATTAATTGTTTATTAACTGTGTGTTTTTTTACATAAGGTCTGACTTGTGTGTGATGGAGAGATATATGCCCATTCTTTTCTCTCCGCCTTTCCCTCCTAAGCTTTTCCTTAGGATTGGAATGTGGTTTCATTTCTTGATGAAGGCAGCCCTGCTCGTGGACCTATCATTATTAACTGGACCCTTGAACTCCTCATGTCCACATGACAGTGAGACCTTACCCTATATATGTTAATGAGATACTCAATTTCTCCACTTTGGACATATACATGTGGACATTATCTATCCATTTAATGTAATGTGAGACTGGAAATATTTCAGTTTGTTCCCTATCCCTTTGTTCTTACTATTGTTGTTATTGTTGTTATCGCCAGTTCTTTGCGCCTTCACTTGCATATTGTAACTTTCATTGCTTCCTCCCCAGTTGTTCTCTTCCCTTTTCTTCCTCCCCCCCCCCCCCTTCCACTCCCCCTCCACTTCTTCCCCTCCGCCACCCCCCTCCCCCCCCCCCTTCTTCTTTCCCCTTTCTTCATTACACTATATATTTTTTCCTTTTTTCTTTTTTCTTTTTGATTTATTTATCTATATGGTGTCTTACCATATACCATCATGGATATTGTTTCTGCTATTACCAGCAATAGGTATGCGACCCTTGAACAAATGTACATCTTACTTTCCCCTATTACCTTTTCAGATACTATAAAACTTTCAGGCAAAACACGCCACAGTTTGTGTGGTAAATTTAAACAACTAGAAAGAGTAATCCACACCACCAATTTCCAGTGGTGGGATAAATTCTTCTTACAGCAATATATTGATGTAAAAATCTCAGCGAGGGGATTACGAGTAACAAAAGACTGCCCCACTGGTTTTAGCACAGATCAGACGAAAGAATGGGCCAATATTGCAGAATTCTGCACCACTAAATGGATGGGAATATTGATCTCCCATAGAGCCCACAAGCTCAATACCCTCACTGAGCAAGTTCAAGCTATCAAAGATATTGCCAGTTTCCAAGTCCATATTCCACTATCATGGCTTGAGATACTGAAGGAAAAAACCAAAAAAGATGAGGATGCTTTCATTGATGTCCAGATGGGGAAATTTAAACGTGATTTGGAGGATTACAACTCCAACAAAGTTTTTTCATGGAACAAAAAGCACAAACCTATACCCAATATGACTACCTCACACTCACCTGAACAGAATGGGTGTGATCAGGCACCTTCCAATCCCCCCATTCCTTCCCTGTTGGATATCAAACCATATGATGCTGTCATTCCTATGAGACAGCCTGAGAATCCCTTGATTCATTCCTTCTCTCGCACTTCACGTGCCTCCACACTGTCCAACATTTCCAAATATCCGTCCAAAACATCACATAAACAAGTTTTTCATAAACACAAGAACAAGAATTTGGGATTGATCAATGCTCTTAATCAATTCTACAATAGACCCAGCACTCCCCGTAGTGCCCCTAAAGATGGTCTTCCCATCCGCACTAATGTTGCTGAAATTCCTACCACCGTTTCCACCAGTCCGAAACTAAATAATTATCCAGTCACTCCTAACCTTAGGCCTACAGAACCTACAGTGCCTCTGATAGAAAACCGATCTTCGAACACCCCGTCATTGAACACTTCTAACGTTCCTACAACGAACAGTTCCACCTCCCCTTTTTTAGCGTTCGGTCCTCCTCCAGCCTCCATATCAAGAAAAAGAAAACTCACAGAAGAGGCTGTAGAGGAGGACGAACTAGAAAAACAGGCCAACACACTGAAACACCCAAAACGGTAAAGATTTTCAACTTATCCTCCCACACCCTGTCCCCTGCTGACACTTCCCTTCTGAATCGCGGACTCAATTTTGCCCCGGTAAACAAACCTAATCCTTTTGTCCTCTTCAAGGACCTAAACAGCTACATACGTAAATTAACCTTGACAAGACATTTCCAAATAAAATCACTTAAAGATCAGAATACAGATGGCGTATCCAATACTCAGACCCCCACCATATCCCCCACCATTTCATCAGATCTCAGTGTAGAGGTACCTGACCACAATATTGAGGATTTGGGTAGTTTTGACTGTGATGAATTCACATCACTGATGCTCACCCAACATCTAGCCACATCTCCGCCGATCATACGGTCCACATTAAAACCCAAGTCCATCTTTTTTCCCACTCAATCAAAAGGCCCATACATTGAGAGCTTTTATAGAGTGGTCTATGCTGATCTAATTAAAATGTGCAATTATACATCCAAAACTCATAACCTCTCACCTTCTGAAATCACAGCGCTGAACCACCTTACCCTTGCCGGGGACTTGGTAATCAAGTCAGCTGACAAGGGGGGTGGTATAGTGCTGCTCAATAGGTCTGACTACCTAAGGGAAGCATATCGACTCCTCTCAGATAGAGCCACTTATGCTAAGCTTAATAAAGACCCCACTGCAGAATTTGCACTGGAGGCTGACACCCTTATAAATAATGCTCTAAAAAAAGAAATCATTACGAAAGCAGAAAGTTCATTCCTGCGAAAATCTTTCTATCAAATCCCTTATTTTTATTAGCTACCCAAGATTCATAAAAGTCTAACGGATCCTCCTGGTAGACCTATTGTAGCAGCGATGGAGAGTGTCACCACAGGTTTCAGTTTGTACATAGACCAATTCTTACAGCCCATAGTCTTATCCTTACGGTCATACATACGTGATGGAACGCATCTCTTAGAGCTCCTGTCTTCTTACAGATGGGAGTCCTCTTATGTATGGCTCTCACTCGATGTATGCTCTCTGTATACCTCCATTCCACACCAATTCGGATTGATGGCATTGGAGCAATTTTTATTTACAGATCCCTTAATGAATATGCGTCAGGCCAGATTTATCATAGAAGCCACAGAATTCTGCCTGACGCACAATTATTTTACTTTCAATGGAGATTTTTTTCATCAAATACAGGGTACGGCGATGGGAGCTAATTTTGCTCCGTCTTACGCCAATGTAGCTATGGGTTTTTGGGAAAACGAATACATCTACAATCATAACCCTTTTGCAGCAAACATAGTGTTCTTCGGCAGGTACATCGATGATGTGATTATCATCTGGGATGGTGACTCCGAGCTCATTACTCCTTTTGTGAAACATTGCAACAGTAATCCTTATGGACTTTCATTTACATCTGTCACAGGTTGTGCCACTATAGCCTTTCTGGATTTAGAATTGGGTCACGAAGGTTCAGTCATCACCTCCAAAAACTATACCAAGCCTACCGCAGGCAACTCGTACTTACACTACAACAGTTGCCATTTTCCAAAGTGGATCACCAACATCCCAAAGGGACAGTTTTGTCGCCTTCGACAAAACTGCACTAAAGAGTCTGATTACACTGCACTTAGTGTTAATCTCAAAAGGAAGTTTTTGGATAAACAATACCCTGAGTCCTTGGTTGATGAAGCCTACAATCACTATCTTTATGGCAAACCTCCTAGAGATAGTACATCTCCCAAGGACTGTTCTAGCAGATTTGTCACTACTTTCCACCACAAATTTAAACACATGGAAAAAATTCTATCCAAGCATTAGGATATCTTACAACAGGATCCCCACCTCTCAGCCGTATTACCTTCACATCCCAAAGTCACTTACCGTAGAGCCCCTAACCTAAAGAGCAAAATCGCCCCCAGTAAACTCAAATCCACCGTACCTTCTCCTGCTGTACCCACACTCATACCCCTGGTGGGTATGTATCAGTGCCGCAAGGCCTTGTGCAAAACTTGCCACTTCGTCCATCATGGTCAGAAGTCTTTTGTCACAAAAGGTAAAACCTATATGTTAAAAGACTTCTTCAACTGCTCATCAGACTTTGTAGTCTATGGCCTGAGCTGCCCATGCGGATTGATCTATGTAGGCCGTACCATCAGGGCTCTCAGACAGAGGTTCGGTGAGCACCAAAGGCTAATTGAAGGTGGCACCGATCCACACAGTGTCCCTAGACACTTTGCGGCGGCCCACCAGAGCTCGACAGTGGGACTCAGGGTATGGGTAATCGAACAAATTCCCAGATCCCTGTCTCCCGCTGAAAGATTCAAGAAGCTCTGTTCCCAGGAAACTTTTTGGATATATACCCTAGACGCCCTATCGCCAGGAGGAATTAACGAAAGTATAGAGATTTCTACCATCCTTTAAAATCTTTATACACATATTTTAGTTCTCTGCTTTTTTACCAGATTATTAGCTGTCTAGGTTTTGTGTGAATAATTTTAAATCTTGTTCCGTATCTGCGTGCGCTGTGTGCGTGCGCATTTTTGCGTACGCACACATGCGCACACATATGCACACATATGCTACAATAATTTTAAATAAGAACTTTTATCAATTATCACTAATTTAGTGATGGTTAGAAATTTTGTCTTTTTTAATTAATTGTTTATTAACTGTGTGTTTTTTTACATAAGGTCTGACTTGTGTGTGATGGAGAGATATATGCCCATTCTTTTCTCTCCGCCTTTCCCTCCTAAGCTTTTCCTTAGGATTGGAATGTGGTTTCATTTCTTGATGAAGGCAGCCCTGCTCGTGGACCTATCATTATTAACTGGACCCTTGAACTCCTCATGTCCACATGACAGTGAGACCTTACCCTATATATGTTAATGAGATACTCAATTTCTCCACTTTGGACATATACATGTGGACATTATCTATCCATTTAATGTAATGTGAGACTGGAAATATTTCAGTTTGTTCCCTATCCCTTTGTTCTTACTATTGTTGTTATTGTTGTTATCGCCAGTTCTTTGCGCCTTCACTTGCATATTGTAACTTTCATTGCTTCCTCCCCAGTTGTTCTCTTCCCTTTTCTTCCTCCCCCCCCCCCCCCTTCCACTCCCCCTCCACTTCTTCCCCTCCGCCACCCCCCTCCCCCCCCCCCTTCTTCTTTCCCCTTTCTTCATTACACTATATATTTTTTCCTTTTTTCTTTTTTCTTTTTGATTTATTTATCTATATGGTGTCTTACCATATACCATCATGGATATTGTTTCTGCTATTACCAGCAATAGGTATGCGACCCTTGAACAAATGTACATCTTACTTTCCCCTATTACCTTTTCAGATACTATAAAACTTTCAGGCAAAACACGCCACAGTTTGTGTGGTAAATTTAAACAACTAGAAAGAGTAATCCACACCACCAATTTCCAGTGGTGGGATAAATTCTTCTTACAGCAATATATTGATGTAAAAATCTCAGCGAGGGGATTACGAGTAACAAAAGACTGCCCCACTGGTTTTAGCACAGATCAGACGAAAGAATGGGCCAATATTGCAGAATTCTGCACCACTAAATGGATGGGAATATTGATCTCCCATAGAGCCCACAAGCTCAATACCCTCACTGAGCAAGTTCAAGCTATCAAAGATATTGCCAGTTTCCAAGTCCATATTCCACTATCATGGCTTGAGATACTGAAGGAAAAAACCAAAAAAGATGAGGATGCTTTCATTGATGTCCAGATGGGGAAATTTAAACGTGATTTGGAGGATTACAACTCCAACAAAGTTTTTTCATGGAACAAAAAGCACAAACCTATACCCAATATGACTACCTCACACTCACCTGAACAGAATGGGTGTGATCAGGCACCTTCCAATCCCCCCATTCCTTCCCTGTTGGATATCAAACCATATGATGCTGTCATTCCTATGAGACAGCCTGAGAATCCCTTGATTCATTCCTTCTCTCGCACTTCACGTGCCTCCACACTGTCCAACATTTCCAAATATCCGTCCAAAACATCACATAAACAAGTTTTTCATAAACACAAGAACAAGAATTTGGGATTGATCAATGCTCTTAATCAATTCTACAATAGACCCAGCACTCCCCGTAGTGCCCCTAAAGATGGTCTTCCCATCCGCACTAATGTTGCTGAAATTCCTACCACCGTTTCCACCAGTCCGAAACTAAATAATTATTCAGTCACTCCTAACCTTAGGCCTACAGAACCTACAGTGCCTCTGATAGAAAACCGATCTTCGAACACCCCGTCATTGAACACTTCTAACGTTCCTACAACGAACAGTTCCACCTCCCCTTTTTTAGCGTTCGGTCCTCCTCCAGCCTCCATATCAAGAAAAAGAAAACTCACAGAAGAGGCTGTAGAGGAGGACGAACTAGAAAAACAGGCCAACACACTGAAACACCCAAAACGGTAAAGATTTTCAACTTATCCTCCCACACCCTGTCCCCTGCTGACACTTCCCTTCTGAATCGCGGACTCAATTTTGCCCCGGTAAACAAACCTAATCCTTTTGTCCTCTTCAAGGACCTAAACAGCTACATACGTAAATTAACCTTGACAAGACATTTCCAAATAAAATCACTTAAAGATCAGAATACAGATGGCGTATCCAATACTCAGACCCCCACCATATCCCCCACCGTTTCATCAGATCTCAGTGTAGAGGTACCTGACCACAATATTGAGGATTTGGGTAGTTTTGACTGTGATGAATTCACATCACTGATGCTCACCCAACATCTAGCCACATCTCCGCCGATCATACGGTCCACATTAAAACCCAAGTCCATCTTTTTTCCCACTCAATCAAAAGGCCCATACATTGAGAGCTTTTATAGAGTGGTCTATGCTGATCTAATTAAAATGTGCAATTATACATCCAAAACTCATAACCTCTCACCTTCTGAAATCACAGCGCTGAACCACCTTACCCTTGCCGGGGACTTGGTAATCAAGTCAGCTGACAAGGGGGGTGGTATAGTGCTGCTCAATAGGTCTGACTACCTAAGGGAAGCATATCGACTCCTCTCAGATAGAGCCACTTATGCTAAGCTTAATAAAGACCCCACTGCAGAATTTGCACTGGAGGCTGACACCCTTATAAATAATGCTCTAAAAAAAGAAATCATTACGAAAGCAGAAAGTTCATTCCTGCGAAAATCTTTCTATCAAATCCCTTATTTTTATTAGCTACCCAAGATTCATAAAAGTCTAACGGATCCTCCTGGTAGACCTATTGTAGCAGCGATGGAGAGTGTCACCACAGGTTTCAGTTTGTACATAGACCAATTCTTACAGCCCATAGTCTTATCCTTACGGTCATACATACGTGATGGAACGCATCTCTTAGAGCTCCTGTCTTCTTACAGATGGGAGTCCTCTTATGTATGGCTCTCACTCGATGTATGCTCTCTGTATACCTCCATTCCACACCAATTCGGATTGATGGCATTGGAGCAATTTTTATTTACAGATCCCTTAATGAATATGCGTCAGGCCAGATTTATCATAGAAGCCACAGAATTCTGCCTGACGCACAATTATTTTACTTTCAATGGAGATTTTTTTCATCAAATACAGGGTACGGCGATGGGAGCTAATTTTGCTCCGTCTTACGCCAATGTAGCTATGGGTTTTTGGGAAAACGAATACATCTACAATCATAACCCTTTTGCAGCAAACATAGTGTTCTTCGGCAGGTACATCGATGATGTGATTATCATCTGGGATGGTGACTCCGAGCTCATTACTCCTTTTGTGAAACATTGCAACAGTAATCCTTATGGACTTTCATTTACATCTGTCACAGGTTGTGCCACTATAGCCTTTCTGGATTTAGAATTGGGTCACGAAGGTTCAGTCATCACCTCCAAAAACTATACCAAGCCTACCGCAGGCAACTCGTACTTACACTACAACAGTTGCCATTTTCCAAAGTGGATCACCAACATCCCAAAGGGACAGTTTTGTCGCCTTCGACAAAACTGCACTAAAGAGTCTGATTACACTGCACTTAGTGTTAATCTCAAAAGGAAGTTTTTGGATAAACAATACCCTGAGTCCTTGGTTGATGAAGCCTACAATCACTATCTTTATGGCAAACCTCCTAGAGATAGTACATCTCCCAAGGACTGTTCTAGCAGATTTGTCACTACTTTCCACCACAAATTTAAACACATGGAAAAAATTCTATCCAAGCATTGGGATATCTTACAACAGGATCCCCACCTCTCAGCCGTATTACCTTCACATCCCAAAGTCACTTACCGTAGAGCCCCTAACCTAAAGAGCAAAATCGCCCCCAGTAAACTCAAATCCACCGTACCTTCTCCTGCTGTACCCACACTCATACCCCTGGTGGGTATGTATCAGTGCCGCAAGGCCTTGTGCAAAACTTGCCACTTCGTCCATCATGGTCAGAAGTCTTTTGTCACAAAAGGTAAAACCTATATGTTAAAAGACTTCTTCAACTGCTCATCAGACTTTGTAGTCTATGGCCTGAGCTGCCCATGCGGATTGATCTATGTAGGCCGTACCATCAGGGCTCTCAGACAGAGGTTCGGTGAGCACCAAAGGCTAATTGAAGGTGGCACCGATCCACACAGTGTCCCTAGACACTTTGCGGCGGCCCACCAGAGCTCGACAGTGGGACTCAGGGTATGGGTAATCGAACAAATTCCCAGATCCCTGTCTCCCGCTGAAAGATTCAAGAAGCTCTGTTCCCAGGAAACTTTTTGGATATATACCCTAGACGCCCTATCGCCAGGAGGAATTAACGAAAGTATAGAGATTTCTACCATCCTTTAAAATCTTTATACACATATTTTAGTTCTCTGCTTTTTTACCAGATTATTAGCTGTCTAGGTTTTGTGTGAATAATTTTAAATCTTGTTCCGTATCTGCGTGCGCTGTGTGCGTGCGCATTTTTGCGTACGCACACATGCGCACACATATGCTACAATAATTTTAAATAAGAACTTTTATCAATTATCACTAATTTAGTGATGGTTAGAAATTTTGTCTTTTTTAATTAATTGTTTATTAACTGTGTGTTTTTTTACATAAGGTCTGACTTGTGTGTGATGGAGAGATATATGCCCATTCTTTTCTCTCCGCCTTTCCCTCCCCCTCCCCCCCCCTCCCCCCCTCACCCGTCCTTCCAGTTTTATTAGACAATTTCCTTATTATAATCATATGTGCCTGTATAAATATTTTTTTCCCCTCCCCCTCCCCCTCCCCTCCCCCTTTCCCCCCCCCTTCCCTTCCAGTTCTATTTTTCATATGGGACTGTATATGTTTTTGTATACGTATATGTATAGATATGCGTATATGCTTTCCCCTCCCATCCCCCCCCCCCCCCCTCTAGGCTCATCAAATTCATATTCATGTATATACCAACAGACATCTACTTTTTACATACATTTATCATTTTCCATTGCATAATTTATGGATTCTTTTTAAAAATTCATGATTTATATATTTATATTTTCATATTATCCCTATTATCACTACTCATACATTCATTAATTATTATTATTTATTCATTAATTTTCCTATTTTAATTTTCATTATTTTTCATTTTCTAATCATCATTTTATTATTTATTATTTATTATTTTTTATCTTATTTTTGTATTTATTCTTTATTTTTCATCTATTAATTTTTTACATACATTTTTTACTCTTATCATTATTACCATTCTCATCTTATTTTTCAATATATATCTTCTCCATTCCAATTCAACTCCCTTTTACATCATTTTCTTTTTCTTTTCACATAACTGCCTCCCCATCCTCGTCATGCTTTTACACTTAACCGCTGACACTTACACTTTACACTCCACTGCTGACACTTCCTGATTGTTCCCCTGTTACTTCCTGTTTCCCGGTCCCGCCCCTCCCCTTCCTTACCCACACCAATCACCACAATCTCTGGTTGTCTTAAACCGCCCTATCCCATCCATCCTCAGCCTGATGAAGGGGCGCGGCTGTCACGTCATCACAGCCCGTACGCCCTGCAACGCGTCGCTCGACACATGACGTCATCACTCCTCGCCGGATGTTTACAGTCTTCCATGCTCTCTGCCTAGTACTGTGACTTGTCACCGCTGCGGCCGGCCTCACATCTCAGCGGTACCTCTCCTGACACACAGGCAGAGCCCCCTGCCAGGAGTTGTCCTTGACTGTCTTGTACCTTTGATGGATGATGTCCTCCTCAGTATTGATTACTATTTTATGCTTACTGACGACCTTCAACATGTGAGTTTGATGATCATTACCTTTTTATGAAATAAACCTTGTTTTTAGTCTGCACCCAGAGGCGCCTCTCTCTTTTGCTTTTCCTTAGGATTGGAATGTGGTTTCATTTCTTGATGAAGGCAGCCCTGCTCGTGGACCTATCATTATTAACTGGACCCTTGAACTCCTCATGTCCACATGACAGTGAGACCTTACCCTATATATGTTAATGAGATACTCAATTTCTCCACTTTGGACATATACATGTGGACATTATCTATCCATTTAATGTAATGTGAGACTGGAAATATTTCAGTTTGTTCCCTATCCCTTTGTTCTTACTATTGTTGTTATTGTTGTTATCGCCAGTTCTTTGCGCCTTCACTTGCATACTATGAATTTAGGACCCAGCTTTTTCGAAGGGCATGCCATCTTCAGGTTCAGTGTAGACAACCAAACTAGATTACCGGGTGCCAGTAAC
The DNA here is from genome assembly GCA_037952925.1 of Lithobates clamitans. Lineage (NCBI taxonomy): Eukaryota > Metazoa > Chordata > Amphibia > Anura > Ranidae > Lithobates > Lithobates clamitans. Next base: position 2,329,092 of record JBBGZY010000123.1, read on the forward strand.
AGTTCTCCACGTTTCTTTTTATCAAAAACTTCTTTATTGTGTTCCTGTGTCTTGGCCATAGTTTCTTGCAAGAACTGATTGTTGAGAGAAAAAAAATTAATTGTTTCATGAACTGCTGGTACAGGGCATTCTGGGATGGAGCTGGGCAGGAATGATGGATGGAAGCCATAATTGGCAAAAAATGGGGTTTGTTTTGTAGCAGAGTGTGTAGAATTGTTGTAGGCGAATTCAGCAAGCAGAAGCAAAGAGATCCAGTCATCTTGAGTAAATGAAGAAAAGCAGCGGAGGTATTGTTCGAGGGTTTGGTTGGTCCTCTCTGTTTGCCCATTTGTCTGGGGGTGATAAGCGGAAGAGAAAGATAGCTCGATCTTCAAAGCTTTGCATAAGGACCTCCAGAATCGGGAAGTAAATTGTACCCCCCGATCTGAGACAATGTTGACCGGTACTCCATGGAGTCTGATAATTTCTCTGATGAATACCTGTGCAGTCTCAGAAGCAGAGGGAGTGCCTTTCATCCCTATGAAAGGCACTCCCTCTGCTTCTGCTGCAGGAAAGTGTGCCATTTTTGACAACCGGTCTACCACCACAAAGATGGTGGTATGGTCCTTTGCTGGGGGTAACTCTACAATGAAGCCTATGGATAACATCTTCCAGGGTCTATCCGGAACAGACAGTGGTCTCAATAATCCCCAGGCCTTGGCTCTACTGCTCTTGTTCCTAATGCAAGTGACACAGGATTCCACAAACTTCTTGCAGTCTCTGCCTACCTGAGGCCACCAGAAGGTACGTTGTACCAAATCGGTGGTTTTAGTTATGCCAAAATGTCCAGCTAGTGCATGATCGCGACAGAGTTCTAATATACTCGTACGCTTTCAGATGCAAAAATCTTGTCCCTGTACCAGAACAACCCGTCTTTTGCTCGTAGTTCCGATTTAGCGGGGGCGTCCACCCCAGAGTAGCCTGTTTGATCCGGGAGAGCAAATCTTCCTGCAGCAGAAGAAAATTCCCTGGAGAAAGTCATTTCTTTGGATTTGTGAAGCATTCTGGACAGGGCGTCAGGTTTTGTATTCTTAGAGCCTGGCCGGTACGTAACATGAAAAGAGAACCTGGAGAAAAACAACGCCCATCTGGCTTGTCGTGGCTTCAACCTCTTTGCCGACCTCAAGTACTCTAAGTTCTTATGATCAGTGAAGATCAAGATTGGGTGAGTTGCTCCTTCAAGTAAGTACCGCCATTCTTCAAGTGCCGATTTGATTGCCAGCAGTTCCCGATCCCCCACATCGTAATTCCTTTCGGCAGCCAAAAATTTGCGGGAGAAGAAGGATATTGAGTGGAGCAGTGCCTTGGTTCCTTGGCGTTGGGAGAGTACTGCTCCAACAGCAATCTCAGAAGCATCTACCTCAAGTACAAATGGCAGGGCGGAATCAGGGTGTTTTTGAACGGAGGCAGATGTAAACAATTCTTTGAGAGATTCAAAGGCAACTTGAGCTTCTGGGGTCCAATGGAAGTTAACCCCCAGTTTGGTTAATTGGGTAATAGGGGCAATGATGGCAGAAAACCCCTTAATGAATTTCCGGTAGAAATTAGCGAATCCAACGAAACGTTGGATTCCTTTTTTGTCAACAGGAACTGGCCAGTCAAGTATTGCAGCGATCTTCTGCGGATTGATACCTTCTATGGAGATGATTAATCCCAGGAATGGTATACTCTCTTGTTCGAATTCAAATTTTTCTGACTTCGCGTACAGGCCATGCTGTCGAAGTCGTGTCAAAACACACCTGACGTGTCTGCGATGAGCATCTAGGGAGGAAGAAAATATTAGCATATCGTCTAAGTAGACGATGACAAACAGATCTAAATAATCCCGGAAAACATCGTTAATAAAATACTGGAACGTGGCAGGAGCGTTGCATAACCCGAAGGGCATTACTAGGTACTCAAAGTGCCCAAAACGGGTGCGGAACGCCGTTTTCCACTCATCTCCTTCCCTGATGCGGACCAAGTTATAGGCTCCTCGAAGATCAAGTTTAGTAAAGATAGTAGCTGTTCCCAGTCTCTGGAAAAACTCGGGGACCAAGGGAAGGGGGTACCTGTTCTTGACGGTAATTTTATTTAGCTCACGGTAGTCTATGCAAGGCCGAAGTGTGTGATCCTTCCTCTCTACAAAAAAGATACCCGCACCTGCCGGGGAAGTGGATGGACGAATGAAACCCTTCTTTAAGTTTTCATCGATATAGTCCTTAAGGGCCGCCTGTTCTAACTCGATTAACGGGAAGATTCTTCCGAAGGGAATTTCGGCCCCTGGAAGGAGCTCGATAGGGCAATCATACGCCCGATGGGGAGGTAGAGTCTCTGCTCCTTTCTTGCTGAACACGTCAATGAAGTCATGGTAGGCTTTCGGGACAGTTTGGCATAGCTCAGCTTCAGTGTCCAGACATAGCAAAGGAAAGGGCCCATGGGGGTCCTTTGAGGCACAGAATTGCTGGCAATAAGGAGAGGAAAAGGTGACCTCCCCTGTGGCCCAGTTGACACCAGGATTGTGGGCTTGAAGCCAAGGCATTCCAAGAATTACAGGAAACAGAGGTGAGGAGATAATGTCCATACGAAGCAGTTCGTGGTGGGCACCGGCAATGGTGACTGGCAAAGGGGAAGTCTCTTGGATAACCGGCCCAGATTTAATAGTGGACCCATCAGCCAGGTGAATGGACAGTCTTTGGGTCCTAGGAAGCAGAGGAATCTGATGCCTTGTTGCAAAAGATGAGTCCATAAAGCAGCTGCAGGCTCCTGAATCAATAATGGCGGGCACTGACAGAGTCTTTCCTGGAAGCTGCAAAGAGATAGAGAGGGCAAGATGAGAAGAGGTCTGGATTCCAGTAAGCACATGTTCAGGAGATTTTCGGAAACACTTACGAAGTTTAGTAGGGCAATTCTTGACATAGTGACCGGGTTCCCGGCAGTAGAGACATAGATTATTTGCCCGGCGACGTTGGCGCTCTTCCATAGTAAGAGAAGGGCGAAGCACCCCCAACTGCATGGGTTCCGAAGTGTCCGTTGTAGAAGTGGACTGAGAGGTAGGGGCCGGATGCAGGTGACTGGGCACTCTAGGTAACATCCAGGTTGGTCGGGAAAATGTTTCCGACCTACGTTCCCTCAGCCGCCGGTCAATCTGTATGGCAAGATTGATTAATGCGTCTAGGGTCTGGGGTACACCAACTCGGGCTAGCTCGTCCTTCAAGGGGTCAGACAGTCCCATGTGAAACTGGTAACGGAGCGCAGCGTCATTCCAGTCAGTGTCTGCGCTCCACCGCCGAAATTCAGCCACATAATCTTCCGCCGCCCGGCGCCCTTGCTGAAGGGCGTGCAGTGCGGCTTCGGCAGTTGCAGAAAGCTGAGGGTCTTCATACAGTTGAGCCATGGTATTAAAGAAGGTAGTAAGGTTGGTCAACACATCGGCTTTCTGTTCCAGGAGGCGATGGGCCCAGGTTTGAAGTTCACCCGAAAGTAAAGAGACGACAAAGCCCACCTTGGTGGCTTCCAAGGAGAAGGTACGTGGCTGGAGGGCGAAGTACAGTTCACAGGAATTGCGAAACGCCCTGAATTTGCTAAGCTCCCCAGCAAATTTTTCGGGTGTGGGGACACGTGGTTTGGGCGGAAGCATCACCACTGTAGGAGAGGATGCGGTGCCTGTAGAAGAGGTAGAGGCTTGAGGGGTTCCTTGAATTCCAGTAGGAGAAGACAGTACTTGGACCCGTTCCTCCAACCGGGTGTATCCTTCCTGAAGGCTTTTGACAGCCTGGGTCAGGCCTGCTAAGTGCAAACAAAGTTCCTGCATAGGAGAGGTTCCCTGCTCGGGCTCAGACATGGCTGTTTGCTACTGTTACGTACCTAAAGGGTGAGCCCGAATTGCAGAGGATGGCCTCTCCTACGCCTCCGACTCGAGAGCCCCTGATAGTGGTGACAGGGGTGCAGGAGTGCGGAGTGGTATAAGTGCCTGGCAGGATCAACAGCAGAAGGATCAGATGGCCAGCACAGCTGACGGGATGGATCAGTAGACAGGAACTGCAGACTGGACGACTCAGCAGACAGGACAGCAGACTGGATGGATCAGGCAGACAGGTGAGCAGCCTGGATGGCTCAGCAGACAGGCCCAGCAGACTGGATGATCAGCAGACAGGTGAACAGCCTGGATGGCTCAGCAGACAGGCCCAGCAGACTGGATGATCAGCAGACAGGTGAACAGCCTGGATGGCTCAGCAGACAGGCCCAGCAGACTGGATGATCAGCAGACAGGTGAACAGCCTGGATGGCTCAGCAGACAGGCCCAGCAGACTGGATGGGAGTCCAGGATCCTCAGACAGGCCGGGTCGGTAAGCAGGCTGGCAGCAGAGGTACAAAAGGAGCAGGCAGAGGGATCGTCAAACAAGCCGGGGATCAGGTACAGGCAGATAACAGGAATAGTCTCAAAGCAAGCCGGGTCAAAACAGAAGCAGATATCAGGTTTTCAGGGAACACATACACAGAGCTGCAGAGCAAACAGTAATGATGCAAGTGCCAGACAGGTTTAAATAACCCGCCAGACACTAACGAGTGCATGTGCGCGTGCGCATAGACGCCCGCAATTGTGCACCGATGGGTCTACTCTACCTGTTACTGGCAGGATCTTCATGACACAGCCACACATTCATATTCACTGCCAGCACCGTCCCGTTTTTCTGGGGACTCCAAGGCCTGCAGGGGCTATCTCAGCCAATGCACCATTCATTTTGAGCTCCAGCCTCAAAACTTTCTGTCTGATCGGGCTAAGGTAGCCTATATAATTTCCCTCCTCTCTGGTGAAGCTTTAGCTTGGGCTGCCCCCCTGTGGAAGAAGAATGACCCGGTGGTTTCCAGCCTGTCCGACTTCTTGAAGCTTTTTTGTAACATCTTCGAGGAGCCAGCTCGTGTTTCTTCAGCGGCTAGTGCCCTTTTACGCCTTCGCCAAGAATCTTGTTCAGTGGGACAATATGCGCTTCAGTTCCATATCCTCACAGCTGAATTGAGCTGGAACAATGAGGCCCTGGTCACAACATTTTTACATGGCCTCTCTGACCAAGTGAAGGACGAATTAGCAGGAAGAGCCATCCCCGCCGGTCTGGACGATGTAATTTCTTTGTGCAATCAGATTGATATTCGTTTCCAGGAGAGGTCCCTAGAAAAAAGACGCCAGCACCCTCTAGGTCCTAGTCAGCCAGAACTCTTCTCCCGTCACCCTGTGGAGCATCCTCTGCCTGCTGAGGAACCTATGCAGCTGGGCCGGACCAGACTAACCCCCGAAGAACGTGCTAGACGCAGAACTCTGGGCTTGTGTCTTTATTGTGGGGGCAAGGGTCATTTTCCGGGAAACGCTCGGGTCTAATACATTTAGAAGGTGGAGTATTGGACCCAGAAATATCACCTTCTCGTCTTCTTCTTCCGGTCTTCCTCCATGTAGGCCCTTCTCCCCAATCGGTCCTAGCATATCTGGACTCCGGGGCTGTCGGCAATTTTATGGATTGGAGAACTGCTTCTTCCATGAAGCTTACCCTTTCTCCCCTCGCTACACCACTGGTAGTCTCAGCAATTGATGGCACTGTGCTCCCAGGTGGCCCTATCCGTTTCCAGACGCTACCTATTAGGATATCGGTAGGGATACTCCACCAGGAGTGGATTTCTCTCCTCATTCTCCCCAAGGCCTCTACAGCCATTGTATTAGGCCTTCCTTGGCTACAGCTCCACTCTCCACATGTGGACTGGGTCTCTGGGCAGATTCTGGCTTGGGGCCCTTCGTGTTTCTCATCCTGTCTTCTCAAGGTGGTCTCCAAGGAGAGACTTCCCATTGCTACCACATCCGTATCTTCTGATCTTCCCTCGGCATACAGCGATTACCGTGATGTGTTCTGTAAGAAGTCTGCTGAGGTGCTTCCTCCCCACAGATCTTTTGACTGTGCCATTGACCTTGTCCCTGGAGCAACTCTACCCAGAGGTCGTACCTACCCTCTGTCCATTCCAGAGACCCAGGCCATGTCTGAGTTTGTCGCCGAGAATTTGGAGAGAGGTTTCATCCGGAAATCCTCGTCGCCTGCAGGAGCAGGGTTCTTTTTCGTTGCTAAAAAGGATGGTACCCTCAGACCCTGCATCGACTATCGAGGGTTAAATGCAGTGACTATCAAAAACCGATACCCCTTACCTCTAATATCTGAGCTATTTGACAGATTGAAGGGGGCTTCCATTTTCACCAAGTTGGATCTCAGAGGTGCATACAATCTCATTAGAATACAGGAAGGTGACGAATGGAGGACTGCGTTTAACACTAGGGATGGGCATTACGAATACCTGGTTATGCCTTTTGGTTTGTGTAATGCTCCAGCTGTGTTCCAGAACTTTGTCAATGAAATCTTCAGGGATCTACTATACCAGTTTGTTGTCATCTATCTGGATGACATTCTTATCTTTTCTGAAAATCTGCTTGCTCACAGGAACCATGTCCGCACCGTACTTCAGCGCCTTAAAGAGAATAATCTCTATGCCAAGCTGGAGAAGTGTTCCTTTGAATGTCCTGAGGTCCTGTTTCTGGGATGTTTTGTTTCTAGTTTGGGTCTTCGCATGGATCCCGGAAAGGTCTCGGCCATTACCAACTGGCCCCTTCCTGCTAGCCTTAAGGCCACACAGCGCTTTCTTGGCTTCACAAATTATTATAGGCAGTTCATAAGGAATTACTCTTCCATTGCCGCGCCTATTAACGCTTTAACCAAGAAGGGTGCGAATGCCAAAGACTGGCCTCCCGAGGCTGTCTCTGCGTTTCACGATCTGAAACAGGCCTTTGTTTCTGGACCTCTCTTGAGGAGACCAAATCCCGAGGACCCATTTTTTATTGAAGTAGACGCCTCTTCGATGGGGGTGGGAGCTGTGCTTCTTCAGTTCTTTGAGAAGAGACTTCAACCATGTGCGTTCTTCTCCAAAAAAATGTTCTCAGGCAGTGTCACGTACCTGGCGGTAGAGCCTGATGTGCAGGGAATGGCCTCTCTTGCTCCTCTGATTCTGGTCCCCTGATAGAGTAGACAGGAGGAGCAGAAGTGCAGAGTTGCACAAGTGCCAAACAGTTCGTCTTCACTGTAATGTAGAAGAGCGGCAGGTGGCACGGTGCTGGAGCAGGGCTCTCCAATGAGCGGAAGATGCAGGTCGGGCAAGCCTGGTCAAACACTGGCAGGAACATCAGGAGCAGAAGCGGAGGTAGGTGGGTAGTCTGGATGCAGGCAGGGTTGGCAATGGGCTGGCAGCGTGGTAGTAGAAGGAGCAGGCAGATGCAGGCAGCAGGTAGCAGAGTCAGAGGCAAGCCGAGTCGGTAAACAGGTGCAGGTATCACGGGTAAAGCAGGCAGGAACACACGGGAACGCTGTCGAATGGACAGCACTGGATGCAAGCACAGACCAAGTTTAAATAGCCTCTTGGTAATGTGCACACAGGTGAACCGAAGGTGTTCTGACAGAGGCTGAGGTCACAGGTCGACTTCACCGTCGGCCATCTTGAGTACTGGCTGATCTTCCCTGACAGGCTGAGGTCACAGGTCGACCTCTCCTTCTGCCATCTTAAATACTGGCTAGTCTTCCCTGACAGGCTGAGGTCACAGGTTGACTTCTCCTTTGGCCATCTTGAGTACTGGCTGGTCTTCCCTGACATTGCCCCCCCCTAACGGGCAGCCTCCGGATGCCCAATCTGGCTACTTTGTCAGGATAGGTCCTCTTAAAGGTTTGGATCAGTTCTTGGGCATGAATGTTGGTTTCAGGTTCCCACGAATTGTCTTCAGGACCGTAACCCCTCCACTTAATAAGGTATTGAACTTGACCTCTCCTTCTCCTGCAATCTAAAATCGCCTCTATTTCAAATTCCTCTTCGCCATCTACCACCACAGGTTCGGGTGGCTCTGTATTCCGATCCGGAAAAGAGTTGGGGATGGCGGGCTTCAGTAAGGTTATATGAAACACCGGGTGGATCCTGAAGGTCTCCGGTAACTCCAGCTCATAGGCAACATCGTTAATTCGTCTCTTTACAGGAAACGGTCCCACAAATCTGGGGCCTAATTTTCTTGAAGGACAGGTTAGTTTCAGATTTGTTGTGGCTAACCAGACTTGGTCCCCCGGGTTCAGGATCAGGTCCCCTCTTCTCTTCTTATCGAAGATCTGTTTGTTATAAGCTTGAGTCTTGGCCATTGTCTCTTGTAGCAGCTTGTTGTTGGATCTAAAGAAATCCAATGTTTCAAGTACAGCGGGTACCGGGCATTCCGGAATGTTATTAAACAGAAAGGACGGGTGAAAATCGTAGTTTGCGAATAAGGGAGATTGTTTCGTGGCTGAATGAGAAGAATTATTGTAGGCAAACTCGGCTAAGGGAAGTAAGGACACCCAATCGTTTTGTGAAAAGGAGGAGAAGCAACGCAGATATTGTTCCAGTGTCTGGTTGGTCCTTTCTGTCTGACCATTAGTCTGCGGATGATAGGCTGAAGAGAATGAAAGTTCAATACCCAAAGATTCACACAAGGATCTCCAGAATCTGGAGGTGAACTGGACCCCTCTGTCTGAGACGATGTTAGCCGGAACCCCATGGAGTCTTATAACCTCTCTGATGAAGATCCGTGCCGTCTCTTGTGCAGAAGGGGTGCCCTTATTAGGAATGAAGCGGGCCATCTTGAACAATCAACGATTACAAAGATAGTACTGTATCCCTCAGATGGGGGCAGTTCCACAATGAAGTCAATTGAAATCATTCTCCATGGTCTGTTCGGGACAGGTAATGGCTTCAACAGACCCCAGGCCCTGGATTTGCTGTTCTTATTACGGATGCAGGTGGTGCACGATTCCACATATCTCCTACAGTCTCTTGCCACCCCCGGCCACCAGAAGGTTCGCTGCACCAATTCAGCAGTCTTGCTGACCCCAAAGTGTCCTGCCAGCACATGGTCGTGGCACATGCTCAACGTGGCAGTTCGTAGATCCTCTGGCACGAAGACCTTATCCTCATACCAGAGTAGCCCTTCCTGTGTCCGTAAAGTGATCCCAGATGGTGTAGAACTCCTCACAGAGGCTTGTTTAATCTGCGTCATTAGGTCCCCTTGTAGGAGAAGGAAATTTCCCGAGGACAGAATCGTATCCGGGGGAGAGATGTCTTGAGATTTGCTAAACATGCGTGATAGCGCATCTGGCTTTATGTTCTTGGATCCAGGTCTGTATGTCAGATGGAAGGTAAATCTCGAAAAGAAAAGTGCCCACCTGGCCTGGCGAGGTCTCAATCTCTTTGCTGTTCTTAGATATTCGAGATTCTTGTGATCTGTGTAGATTAAGATTGGATGTGCTGCTCCCTCGAGAAGGTATCTCCATTCTTCTAATGCTGCCTTAATTGCTAAAAGTTTGCGATCCCCAACGTCGTAATTCTTCTCCGCGCTAGACAGTTTACGTGAGAAGAACGCAACTGGGTGCAACAGGGCCTTGGGGCCCTGTCTTTGGGACAAGATAGCTCCCACCGCAGTTTCCGAGGCGTCCACTTCTAAGACATATGGTAAGGCCGAGTCTGGGTGCTTCAAGACGGGTGCGGATGTGAAAAACCTCTTCAGCGGTTCTAAGGCCGACTGAGCCTCTGGAGACCAGCGGAATCGGGACCCCTGTTTGGTAAGCTGTGTAATGGGGGCAATGATTGCTGAGAACCCCCGAATAAATTTTCAATAAAAGTTTGCATAGCCTATGAAACGTTGAATACCTTTCTTGTCACATGGAGTAGGCTAGTCCAGGATAGCCATTACCTTCTGGGGATCCATCCGGATACCTTTGGTGGAAATGATCAGCCCCAGAAATTGGATACTCTGGCGTTCAAACTCACACTTCTTGGGTTTGGCATATAATCTGTGTTGTCGAAGGCGGGTTAATACACTTCTCACGTGTCTGCGGTGGTGTTCTAGGGAGGAAGAAAAAAATTAGCATATCATCAAGGTATACAATGACAAATAAGTCCAGGAAGTCTCTGAGAACATCATTAATGAAATGCTGGAAGGTAGCCGGAGAGTTGCAGAGCCCGAAGGGCATCACGAGATACTCGTAATGCCCAAATCGTGTGCGGAAAGCAGTCTTCCACTCATCTCCCTCCCGAATGCGCACCAAATTATAGGCACCCCGAAGATCCAATTTTGTAAATATGGTAGCGGAACCAAGTCTTTGAAAAAGTTCGGGAACTAATGGAAGTGGGTAACGATTCTTCACCGTCACCTTGTTAAGTTTACGGTAGTCCACACAGGGCCTTAACGACTGATCCTTCTTCTGGACGAAGAAAATCCCCGCCCCAGCTGGAGACGTGGAAGGGCGGATGAAGCCTTTCCTGAGATTGTCGTTGATATAGTCCTTCATTGCCACCAGCTTGCTTTCAGACAGAGGGAAAATCCTCCCAAAGGGAACTTTGGCTCCGGGGAGTAGCTCTATAGGGCAGTCATAGGGCCGATGAGGTGGGAGGATCTCTGCCCCCTTCTTACTAAACACGTCAAGGAAGCTGTGGTAGACTGGAGGCACAAGCTGACTGGTTTCAGAGTCCGTATCTAGACACAGCAGAGCGGGAACATCACAGGAGGTCTGTAGGCAGTGCTGGGTACAGTAAGAGGAGACAAAGTTAATGCTTCCTTTAGACCAGTCAATATGGGGATCGTGGGCCTTTAACCAAAGTATACCGAGGATAACTGGGAACAGAGGAGAAGTGATGGCGTCTAGTCATAGCAGTTCTCGATGGTCCTGGGACATGATGGTCAGCAGAGGAATGGTTTCGTGAGTGACTGCTCCGGACTTAATGGTGGAACCATCGGCCAAGTGAACCGAGAGTTTCTGTGCTTTAGGCTGTAGGGGGATATGATGTTCGGCAGCAAAGTACAAGTCCACAAAGCAGCTGCAGGCTCCGGAATCAATTATGGCGGTAGTCTGAAGAGTCCTTCCTGGCAGTTGTAGAGAAATGGGAATAGTAAAGTGAGCGGAGTTGCTAAGCGAGCTTGAGGTTAGCGAGGCAGAAGTAGTGAAGAGAGACTTACGAGGTTTTACTGGGCAGGACCTCACGTAATGTCCGGATCCCCCGCAGTATAAGCATAAGTTCTGTTGGCGGCGGCGTTGTCGTTCTTCAACAGTAAGAGAGGGCCGCAGCAGGCCGAGTTGCATAGGTTCCGGGGTGTCAGGAGCCGGAGTGGCTGGGGCAGGTGGAGCGGGATAGGATGAGCTGGGTACCTGAGGTAACATCCACACTGGACGGGATGGAGTGGACGCTCTCTCTAGTCTTCGTTCTCTCAGCCAGCGATCGATCTGGATGGATAGATCAATCAGAGTTTCTAAGGTAGGGGGTACCCCTACCTGCGCTAACTCATCTTTGAGTGGTTCGGAGAGGCCCATACAAAATTGGTATCGTAGGGCGGCGTTGTTCCAGTTTGTGTCAAATGCCCATCGTCGAAATTCAGAGATGTAGTCTTCCACCGCCCTACGACCCTGTTGAAGTGCATGAAGGGCCGCTTCGGCTAAAGTGTCTGCTGAGGATCTTCGTACAGCTGGGCCATGGCACTGAAGAAAGAGGTTAAGTCGGATAAGCATTCGGCCTTCTGTTCCAGAAGGCGGTGGGCCCAGGACTGTGGCTCCCCTTGTAGCAGGGAGATTACAAAGCCGACCTTGGTAGCTTCTAAGGAGAATGTGCAGGGTTGAAGGGCAAAATACAGTTCACATGCGTTCCGAAACGCTCTAAACTTGCTGCGTTCACCCAGGAACCGGTCTGGGGTAGGTACCCTGGGCTCAGGTGGGAGCATGACCACGGCAGGAGCAGGAGAAGATCCCTGAGAGGAGGCTGATGCTGAAGGTGGACCCTGCGGAGTTGCAGCGCCCATCAGGGTCTGTAGGCGTCCCTCTAGCTGAGTGTAGCCCGCTTTAGGTCTTTGACGGCTTGTGCCAAGCCGGCCAGGTGCTGGCAAAGTTCATCCATAGGAGAGGGTCCCTGCGCAGGCTCAGACATGGCTGTCCGTTACTGTCACGTACCTGACGGTAGAGCCTGATGTGCAGGGAACGGCCTCTCTTGCTCCTCTGATTCTGGCCCCCTGATAGAGTAGACAGGAGGAGCAGAAGTGCAGAGTCGCACAAGTGCCAAACAGTTCGTCTTCACTGTAATGTAGAACAGCGGCAGGTGGCACGGTGCTGGAGCAGGGTTCTCCAATGAGCGGAAAATGCAGGTTGGGCAAGCCGGGTCAAACACTGGCAGGAACGTCAGGAGCAGAAGAGGAGGCAGGTGCGTAGTCTGGATGCAGGCAGGGTCGGCAATGGGCTGGCAGCGTGGTAGTAGAAGGAGCAGGCAGATGCAGAGTCAGAACAAGCCGGGTCAGATGCAGGCAGCAGATAGCAGAGTCAGAGGCAAGCCGGGTCGGTAAACAGGTGCAGGTATCACGGGTAAAGCAGGCAGGAACACACGGGAACACTGTAGAACAGACAGCACTGGATGCAAGCACAGACCAAGTTTAAATAGCCTCTTGGTAATGTGCACACAGGTGAACCGAAAGTGTTCTGACAGAGGCTGAGGTCACAGGTCGACTTCTCCGTCGGCCATCTTGAGTACTGGCTGGTCTTCCCTGACAGGCTGAGGTCACAGGTCGACCTCTCCTTCGGCCATCTTGAATACTGGCTAGTTTTCCCTGACAGGCTGAGGTCACAGGTCGACTTCTCCTTCGGCCATCTTGAGTACTGGCTGGTCTTCCCTGACAGGCAGAGAGAAATTATGGCATTGGTGATCGGGAACTCCTCGCAATTAAATTGGCGTTGGAAGAGTGGCGTCATCTCTTGGAGGGTTCCCCTCACTCCATTACGATCTTTACTGATCACAAGAATCTTCAATACCTACAGAATGCTAAACGTCTGAACCCCAGACAGCCCGGGTAGAGTCTCTTCTTTTCTCGTTTTAAATTCACGATTACGTACAAACCTGGTTCCTGCAACGGTCGGGCTGATGAGCTCTCTAGGTCATTTGACACTTTGGACGAGGAGTCCACCCCTGATCCTGAGCCGATCATTCCAACCTCATGCATTGTTGCCCATTCTACCACCCTGGAATCAAAAATTTCTCCTGGCAAGACCTTTGTTCCAACGGAGCTAAGAGCTAAGAACCTTCATTGGGGACATGATTCCAAGGTGGCAGGTCATACTAGGTTCCTCCGATCCTTCCTGCTCATCAGTCGTCTCTACTGGTGGCCTAACCTCCGCTCAGACGTTAAAGATTATGTTAAGGCTTGTCATGTCTGTGCTCAGTCTAAATCTTCCACACAAGCCCCTGCTGGTCTTCTCATGCCCTTGCCCATTCCTAAGGAGCCCTGGTCTCACATCGCCATGGATTTTATCACCGATCTTCCACTGTCGGAGAATAATACAGCCATTTCGGTGGTAATCGATCGGTTCTCCAAGATGGCTCATTTTGTTCCTCTTCCTGGTCTCCCTTCTGCCTCTGCCCTGGTTCCTATTTTTGTACGAGAGATTTTCCGCCTTCATGGTGTTCCTTCCCATGTCGTTTCGGACAGGGGTGTTCAGTTTACGTCCCGTTTTTGGAGAGCCTTTTGCAAATCCCTCAACATTACCTTGGATTTTACCTCTTCTTACCATCCCCAATCCAATGGCCAGACTGAGAGGGTTAATCAGGAGCTGGAGGTCTTTCTCCGTACCTTGGTCTCGGCTCATCACGATGATTGGGCATCACTACTCCTGTGGGCAGAGTTCTCCCACAATAATCATGTCAACGTCAGTTCTCAGAAAACACCCTTTATCACTGTTTATGGAAAACATCCTCAACTCCCTCTTCCTATGACCTGTTCTTCTGACATTCCAGCCTTGGCTACTGTTCAGGAATCATTCAATTCCATGTGGGCTGACGTTCATGATTCCCTCCAGAAAGCTGCCAACAAATTCAAGAATTTTGCTGACCGCCGCAGGCGTAAGCCGCCTTCTCTTCAGCCAGGAGACAAAGTCTGGCTCTCCACCAGGAACATCAAACTCCGGGTTCCTTCTCTCAAATTTGCCCCAAGATTCATTGGTCCATACACCATAACTTCTAAACTGAATCCGGTTTGTTTCAAGCTCCAGATTCCCAAAAGCCTTAAAATCATCTCTAAATCCTTCCATGTTGCCCTTCTGAAGTCTTTAGTCCTCAATAAGTTCTCTCGTCCTCTCTCTACCGCAGGGCCGGTCTCTGAGGATAATCAGGAGTACGAGGTTAGCCAAATTTTGGATTCCCGACTCTGTAGAGGCATTCTCCAGTACCTTGTGCATTGGAAGGGGTTTGGTCCTGAGGAGAGGTCGTGGATCAAGGCTTCTGAGGTCTTTGCACCTCATCTGTTGAGAAAGTTTCATTTGAAGTTTCCCTCTAAACCTGGTCCCAGGCGGGGAAGGGGGAGGCCTCGTAAGAGGGGGGGTACTGTCATGGTTATGCAATAGAGGTTGTTTGTCAGCATACCTGTTTCCATGTGTTCTTCTCCAAAGACCAGCTGTCTCTCAACTGACTGCTTTTATTAACTCTCCTCTAGCATGGCTCCACCCCAGCTCCTATCAGAGAACTCTATATTAACCTCTACCCGCAAAGAACTCCAGGTATCGTAACCGGACATCACGGGCATTCAGGGAGGGCAAGCCAGGACGGCCGCTTTCAAGTGCCGTCATTGTTGAAGTATTTGGGATTCCGGCCTCAGGCCCAACTGAGCCAGCATAGTTGGCTGAATGTTTTCGTAGAAAATTATGGAGAACACAGCAGGCAAGTATTATATGGTTCAGTTTATACTCCGCCATATGGATGGGTGTCATAAATAATCGGAACCGGCTGGCCAGGATTCCAAATGTGTTCTCCACCACTCTTCGGGCTCTGGCCAGCCGGTAATTAAAAACCCTCTGTTCCGGGGTGAGGGTCCTCATCGGGAATGGCCGCATCAGGTGGTCCCCAGCGCAAATGCTTCATCAGCAACAAACACAAATGGGAGACCTTCAACATTGTCCTCTGGAGGTGGCAAGTCCAAGCTGCCATTCTGGAGACGCCTGTAGAACTCCGTCTGGGCGATCACTCCACCATCGGACATCCGGCCATTCCGGCCAAAAAAAAAAAAAAATAATAGTACGACCCCGAGTTGGGTGGTGGGACGATGTGGACGTGTTTCCCATCAATTGCCCCTCCGCAGTTAGGAAAGTCCCACCGCTGGGCAAAGTGGGAGGCCACAGTCTGCCATTCCTGTGGCGTGGAAGGAAACTGTTGAGGAAAAAACAATAAACATTACTATTTTTTCACAGAAACCTGGCAAGCAGATTAGACACAAACATTATGGGGCAACCTCCAGATAGCATTTATTAAGGGGAATTTAACTACAACAAAGTATAAGGTACACCTATCATATTCCCCCCCCCCCCTCTCATGGGCCATTTCTAACATTATAGGGGGGGGGGAACTCTTGGACAGGTAACCCTCTTCACTTCATTGAGAGATGAATGCCTAAATACAGGGTATTACTTGGAACAGCCCCTCCTTAGTTACACTATTGGCAGCCCACTGGACAGGTAAGAAGTGTCATAATACAAAGATATAAATACACACTGTACACATTTGAGCACATTTGGACATTCTGCTATTACCTATCAAGATCATAATAGGATACAAGAACTTTAAACAGTACCATTGGAAAGTATACAGGCAGGCCCTTGCACTACATGCTTTGGGGAATTCATCCATAAATCTGACCAGTAAAGAGGTGGGTATAGTGTGTATGGGTTTGGCAAAGTCAGCAGATAGATGATTGAGGATAGAGAATTGGGATCAGCTGACTTAGCAGTTGGGGGAGGGAGGGTTACAAAAAATTTGGGGACACCACAAAAAAAAGCCTCTGGCCCTCTGCCTGAATTTAAATCAAAAATAACATTTCAAAACATTTTATGGGGTGTTTAGGGTAAAGCACTACTATAGAGCTGATAAAATACATTGTTAAGTGACTACATGAGGTGAATATAGGGCAGGAGACACCATGCTGGGGAGGTTATTGAAGGGCAAATATGTATGAAGGACATAAAATAATAATTACATAAAAATCCAGCATGCATGAGGACAAAGGGGACATTCACAGCATATTACAATCATGGTAATTAGGGAATGAGGAAAGAAATACAATATATTATCAAACATTAAATACAATAAAATGTGATATAAAAGGATAAAAATCTTACCTTCATATACTCCTTCTGTAGGACCTGGATGATGGCAGAACAGGTCTCTGGGATAATGATCCCCAGAGCCTGGGGGGAGATGCCTGTCGAGAACTTGAGGTCCTGCAGGCTTCTCCCTGTGGCCAAATACCGCAGGGTAGCGACCAACCTCTGCTCCGGAGTGATGGCTTGCCTCATGCAGTTATCCTGCCTGCTAATATAGGGGGTCAGCGAAGCCAACAAACGGTGAAACACGGGGTACGTCATCCTGAGAAAGTTCCTGAAATCATCAGGATTATTCTCACGGATCTCACGGAGCAAAGGCATATGACAGAACTGGTCACGCTGAAGCAACCAATTCTTGGTCAATGAACTCCTCCCCATCCTGTTCATGGACTGGACTTGTGTCAAGGTCAGGACCCCAACACCAAGCCCCCGCACAGCACGAACTCTACGAGGAGTACGCATACGAAACATGGCTAGAAAACGGTCGGCTGCTCAGAACGAAGTAACAGAACGCACTGAAGAACAGCAAGGCCTGTGAAGAGCGACCTGAAAAACAGCAACGAGCGGACAAGATCGCACAGAAAACTCCAATACGAACTGACTGCACGCACTGAAGAGCAGATACAAACCCACAAGCACAAACTGAACGGCAGAAAACGATCTGAAAGCCACGAGTCTGAAAAAGCGCGAATCGTCTCTCACCAAACTTTTACTAACACGAGATTAGCAAAAGGAGCCCAAAGGGTGCTGCGCTTGGTTCTGAACCGGCCTTTTCTAGTCTCGTCGTACGTGCTTGACGTCACCGCGTTCTTGGCGATCGGAAATTCCGACAACTTTGTGCGACCGTGTGTAGGCAAAACAAGTTTGAGCCAACATCCGTAGGAAAAAATCCGAGGATTTTGTTGTCAGAATGTCCGAACAAAGTCCGACCCTGTGTACGGGGCATTAGAATAACCCCAGAGGACAAAATCCTTTTTTCAATCTATTTATCTTGTATTGTGACACCAGCAATGTTTATGTCAAAGATAAGGGAAGCAGATGGATAGACAGAACACACAGAGATCCATCATTCTTTTCTTGCTGTCAGAGTCTCTGTAAGACCCCTTTCACACTGAGGCGGTTTTCAGGCATTTTAGCGATAGAAATAGTGCCTGTAATGCACCTGAAAACCGCCTTGCATTCATTTCAGTTTGACTTTTCAAAAAGTTCTGCAAGCAGCATCTTTGGGGTGGTTTGGAAGCGCTGGATTTGAGCTCCCAATTATGTCCTATTCATTGAAATGAATGGGCAGCGCTTCCAGAGCGCATGAAAAGCGATTCGGAGGTGCCGCAACACGGGAGCTTTTAATCCCTTATTTGGTGGTTAAAAGCTCCCCACTAGTGGGCAAAAAGCGGCGCAAAAGAGCAGTTTAAACAGCGGTAAAGAGCTGCTAAAATGAGCAGCGCTTTACCGCTAACAGTCAGCTCTTTCAGTGTGAAAGCAGCATTAGAGCTATGAGCCTTGTGCTGGCAGAGAGTAATGCAGGATGTGTGTGCTCTGTCTGCCCCACGGAGGAGCATTACCAAAGGCCTTGCTGTTGTCAGAATACAGTCTGGATGGTCTTGTTCTCTGGAGCTGCCCTATTAACTTCCACTATGCCACACTGCACAAACGAGCATGTGCTCTTCATGCTGACAGAAGCTGTTCCTCTCTCTCTCTTTAGACCAAGTGTAGGGAAAACTCACTCACTGCGGCTGGAGAATCTTTCTGTTGTATTACATCCCCTGTAGTGTAGCAGGCTGCGCTGAGCTGTGCTCTCTCCTCTCCCTCCAATCTAGCTGCTGTGCTGACATGTCATTGTCCTCTCCTCTGTGCATCTCAGAACTCAAAGAAGGCGGGCTGAAGAAGTGGGTGGGTTCAACACTTTCCTATTGGCTGAGAAGACAGCAAAGAGGCAGTATATCAATCTTCCTCTGAAATCTGATTGCAGTGTCTAGCTAAAGATCATTGGCTTATGCAGCAGTAGCCACTGTATCCCTCTACAGGAAAAAAAAAAAGTCACCAGCTTCCTGGCAATGGCATCAGTACAGGATTTACTGGTATGTGAATTTGGGGGTGCTGTTTGGGGGTGCTTAAAGAATTTGGGAGGGTGCTTGAGCACCCCCAAGCTCCTATCTGGCACCGCCCCTGAATCTGGGGACAAAGTCCCCAGCCCAGGGACTGTCCCCGGAAACGGGGAACATCTGGTCGCCCTAAACTAAGGGCTCATTCAAAAGTGCAGCAGGCACTTCTGCACCTCTGAAAAGCGATTTGAGTGTATTTGACAGGTGGTGAGGAGGTGATATGTTGCTTCCTGCTTTAAACCCATGATTGCTGTGCAATTTACGCGATTGCGACACAGTAGTACGCCAATTAGACATTTAAATCAGGTGTAAGGTGGTGACCCTGTGCCCGGTGATCTTTGACTTCTCCCATCTCCCATCTTCACCCATGACCTCTTTAAGGTTGCCTACCACTGCTGTATATAATACATAATGGGAAAAATTGAAATATAAAATACAAAAAGTCTCCCAGTCTCTCTCACTAGACTTCAGATCCACTAGCCACTGGATCCCCTGAACTCTTTCACTGTAGCATTCGGTATCTTCCTCAAGCGTCACTCCTGCTTCAGTGCTGTGTCCCTGGTTTGCCACTCAAAGATTCTCCTCAAGCTTCACCCCTGCTGACACGTTAGGTCCCTGGCTTGGCACTCCACAAGCGTCACCTCTGCTGTCCCGATGGGTCCCTGACTTGGCACTTGCTGATGCTTTCCCACTTCTTCACCATCTCCGGTTAGCGAGAAGTCTGCTCTGGTACTGGTCTCAGCTTACTCACAATGGTCTTCAGTAGCAAGGTGGATGGTCCTTTTGTTGCCACAGCTTCCCCTCTACCTCCGACCAGGACTGGTCCTCCCGGCCGGCAAAACCATGACTTCTGGTTGGACTACAAGCCCGCAGTCTCAACCCTACACTACTTCTGAATAGGCTCTCTGATAGCCTAGCAGCCAGATGTCCCCGGGATAGGCCTTAGGTTTCTGGCCAGGTCGACCTTCAGGTTCCTGCAGAAAGAACGAAGTATAGTTAAAGCGGGACAGCGCATCTGCTGCGATATTGCACTTGCCCGGGATATAAGTGCAGTTTACTTTGAATTGATGCTGCAGGGACAACTGCATCAGCCTGCGCAGGAAGGACATGATGGCTAGCGATTTGGATCTGCCTTTGTTTATGATTTTGGCCGTGGCCTTATTGTCTGTGGCAAAGACCACCATTTGCCCTGTTCAGGTATGGCCCCAGACCTGAGCTGCTGCCACAATGGGATAGAGTTCAAAAAGTGAGGATGACTGGCTAAACCTGGGGATCAGGAGGATCTCTGGTGGTCACTGTCCTGCAAACCAGTAATTGCCAAAAATTGCAGCGAAGCCTGTGGAGGCTGTGACGTCTGTGACCACATGAGGTGATGAAGCTGATGCTAGTGGAATAAACAAGGATATGTTGTTCCAGTTAGCTAGGAACTCATCCCACATTGTCAAATCTGCTATTGCTGCTGGGTCCAACCTGAGAATTTGATCGGGGTCTTGTACTTGAGAGTGGAAAACCAAGAGGTGGGAAAGGAAGGACCGCATTCCTAACAGGGATTGTAGCTGTCTAATGGTAGGCGTTAATAACCGACCTGATCTGGGCTAATTTGTGGGGAGGTAGGCTGGCCTGCATGGAGCGAGTGTGATACCTAGGAAGGTGATGGACTGCGCCGGGCCTTCCACTTTATGTTCCACTATGGGCATGTTGAGATTGCCAAATACCACCCTAAATCTGTTCAAGTCTAACAGGGGCTCGCCGGGCTGTTCGATCAGCAGGAAGTCATAGAGGTAGTGAATTTCTTTCTGGCATTGAGCTTGGTGCGACAGGATCCAGGTAAGAAACTGGGCGAAGGTGTCAAACAGCCACGGGCTGCTTTTTGAGCCGAAAGTCAACTTGGTGGCAAAGTAATACAAACCTTTCCATTTAATTCCATGCCACCGCAACAGACACAAGTCTGACTCGGGTGAGGGAGGAGTCTGGTAATGACGCTGCGCTGCACGCCGTGAGGAGTTCACGGTCTCTCCCCCAGCCTCAGCAATGGAAGACAGCCGATGAAAGATAGCTAGCAGCCTTCCCCCCCCACCTACCCCCCCTGCAGTCTTTGCTGTACTAACCCCCCTGTACCCCTCATACGGATATCTGGACGTCACTACCTTCCTGACGAAAGAAGGATGAGGACGAAGATCCCGCTTCTCATCGACGGTGACTCGAGACGCTAACCATCCCTCAATCCTATCTTTGGCTATCAGCTGTGGAGCCGTGCTTGGTTCCGTGACGCTCGTGACAACCTTGCTAGGCATTTGGCTATCGGAGTTCAACGGGGGAGCGAGAGAGGACAGTGAGTAGCTCCGAGAGGAGCCGAATAGATCCGGAAACACCCGAACGAGCGCACGGAGGAGGCAGTGAGTGTCGGTGGATGTTGTTTTCCTATATCTCCTTTGAATCTCTCCCTACCCTCCACAGATAAGTATGCCTTCATTGTTTCCTTTTTCTGGTGCTTGTTTGAAAAGAAAAAGGGGAAGAAAAACAAGTAAGTGGTAAAAAAGTGGTGAAAAAAATGGGAGCAAGAGTAAAGAATTGAATAAATAAATAATAAGTGAATAAAGCACCTGCGGTTGAAGGAAAAGAGGAAGGGAAGAGAGAGGGCAGAAGAAAGTGGAGGAGAAAATTGGGAGAGAGGAGGAGGAGGAAGGAGAGAGAAAGAAAAAGTAGAGAAAAGAGAAACCATAAAAGAGACTGGGGGATGGTAATATTGTAACTTTGTAATATTGAAAAGGAAGAGTGTTAGTCACACAATAAACATTTAAAACTTTTCTATTAGAAAAACTATTAGAAAAACAATAACCCTGAGACTTTTCTTAAAATGACTTCTGAGCACATTGTTGTGTTAACTTGCTGTATCGTTTGCTTTAACTAACTCCATAGTAAGTTGTAGGAGGATTAGGCTTAACCATATATGGTAGAACAAGAATGTACAGGAAACACTAATTAGCGAAATAAAGTACCATTTTGTACCAGGCACGCTATCTGTGTTTCCTCAGCCAATAGAAGCGTTATAGCTATATTATTGTAGGTATTAGGAGGGGGATGTACATCTCTTTGTATGATTCTTACTGCATCTTTTGGCTTGTAAGCATCATCCATTTGTGTGACACATCTGAAATAAATTATCTGCTTTTCAATACATCTGGAGTTCGACTGAGCACAAGAGGAGAGTATTCCTAACATTTTTGGTCCTCCGAGTCGGAACCAACAAGTGCATTTCGGGTCAGATGGTCCCGACAAAAACTTCGGTGAGTATTGGACCTCAAAGCTCACTGAGAATTAAAAGTCCCCCCACTCAACGTTAGTGGTGAAATAGGGGCGGGGGCCTGAGACCCAGATCCACTGTCTGGTTTCGAACTTCGTGATCCAGTCCTCCTGGTGTTTGAGAGATAAGATAATTTAACTTATTCTTAATTCTCTCTAAGAGTCTTTTCTTCTCTTTCTGTTTGATTCTGGTTTAATGTGTTGTAATTGCCGACACTGGTATTGATTGTATAATATCTTAATAATAAAGTGTGCGAAGACAGAGACACTTGGGAGCGTTGTCTAAGGTAAAAAATAGCGTTACCCGCTGTCCAGGACAGATAAAAAAAAGATTTGAGGTATACCAAACGTCAGAGGGTGAATGCCTGACGTCATCGTCGGAGGTGGATTGCCCGACGATGTAAGCGCTTAAGTGATCTAGAAAGATTGCAAGACTAACTTTCTTCTGTGTGTTTAGTTTCTCCTTTCTCATGGTTAACCTCTCTGATGCTGTAACCTTATTGAAAACAAAAAAACAACAGTACTGCAGAGACAAGTTAATTATTTTTTTGATTCTCCCTATGGGGAGTGATGATATTTTTAATCTTCTTGTATTCCTATTGTTACCGTGGGCCGAGGGTCACTATTCCAGTGTTTTATAGGTAAATGAGACCCGTCTGGCGCTGACAGTGAAGAATAGTCTCTGTAAAAGAATGTTTTGTGCCTGCTTATGAGGCTGCTGTGTTCCTAATGTGCCAAGTGGGAGACTGGAACTCCTCTTTAGGGACACAGGGCTTTATAGGGAAGTTTGGATTCAATAGTAAACTAACTGTAAAAGTGTCAGGATTTGATGGATAAATTTAAATTGTTAGGACCCAAAAGTCAAAAAATGTATGGGTTGATAGTAGGAGTTTAAATAACCAGCAAAAATCTTTCTTCACATCTCATGTTCTGTGTGTCTGTAAAACTTGTGCTGTAGCCTGCTTGCCTATCAGTGACAGATTGGGAGCTGGCAGAGAAGCAGGAAACTTTACAAAAGCTTAAAGAGATACTTGGTTTAATTGTCTTTGGCTTCGCTCTGAGGGCAGCCAACACCTTGCTAGCCGATCCATTAAGCAGATAAATATGTAAAACACCAGGTGACATTGCATTATATGGCCCATGGGGATTGGACCGGAGCCGGCGTCTTGGATTATTGCACCGTCTCAGGTACCACTGGACAACATTGTCTGGGAGACTGTGCTACATCTGGGCCACCTGCTCGGGGACAACCCTTGGTCAGACTCATAGGAACCAAACAGTTGGAGCTGCAACTTCAGGTAAAGGTGATCCAATAGCCATATCACTGATGGGTCTAGCAAAAGAATTAGACCAGACACAAGTGTGATCTAAATGTTTAACAAATATTTGAGAAGCAGAAAAATAGCTAAGTATGACTGAGTAAAAAAAAAAAAAAATAAGTGCGAGAAATCATCACAGGGAGATTAAAGCCTGCAGTTTTCTTGCCTCACCCCCCTCCCCTCGTGGAGGGAGTGAAGTGCTCCTCAGTTTCAAATTCCTGTGTGAGAGATTGTGTCTATAAAAAAAGTTAACTCTTGACCAGCTATGACAATACAGAAGGGTTATATTGTAAATATTGAAACTGAGCATAAAAAAAAGAAGGGAAGGTACACTGATAACACCAGGGTGCTTTATTATTTTAACATGCCATGGTGTTAAAGGAAGAGCATGGCAGAAATTGTTGATGGTTTTGAGGAGGTAGATGGGAGACATGAAGGTGGATTACATTGTGGAGTGAACAGCATGTTGTGGAGTTGTCAAGTGGTTTGATGAATGTGAGAAAAGGAAAGGCTGAGAATGTTTTGATTACTTTAAATGTGTCTGTCACGAATTCACACGCCCACGGCGACTAACCGCGACGTGCGTTCCGTGACCGGGGTATATGAGGAACTAAGGGAATAAGGGGGATCTTATACTGCGCATGTAAGACTGGCTGTGGTACTTTCACAGCCTGCACTACCTTTGGCCACCACTAGAGGGAGACTCCACTCCAATCCAGCTAGCTGACCACACACAGGCAGATATGAATCTTACAAACAATCTGGTGCACTCTAAGGGTTGGGGAGCAATCTAGCAATTACTACACACTTCTAGGATTCCTCCAGCTATCCTGCAAGCTTGAACCCCGGTGTTAATCACTCTTCCCACTATCTCCACACCCACACACCAGACACACAATAAACGATAGCCTGCCACCACCCAACAGTTTGTCCGCAGACTGGTCTGCTGAGCCACCACACACACAGATCTCTGTCTGGCAGATCTGTTAGCTTACAATCTGCATGCAATCGCCAACACACAGTGCAATTGCATACCGATTGGCATGTAAATTAAACCGAGTACTTAGGCACTAAAATACAACAACCTCTCCAGAGATATGAGTCCTAGCTTAGTACACAGAAGTCACTTATTAATTTTATCATTTAATATCCCGAAAGTGGGCAGTGCATATAAGATATACAAAGAAAAAGGATTTACCAAAAAAGATACAAAAAATGCAGAAAAACACACAACTGGCAATTTGCTATGAAAATAAAAAGGGATAAAAACAGAAATAAACTTTACCCAAGTCTATTTGTTAGTAGAAGCATACTGGAACATGTGGGAACTCCCCAGTTTCGAACTGGCTTCGTGGAAGAACAATGTCCATATCTCAGGCTACCCAATTTATTGAAATATGGATGCGGGCTGGACTTTAGCCCTTGGCCAATCAACCCTGGGGGGGTGTTCCTGTCTCAGCCCACAAATGTTTTGTGTTCTGAAATGACCAGAGTCAAATTGGCCCAGAACGGCGCTGATTGCTGGGTCATGGATAGGATTTCCGATACCAGCGCATCATGCCGATCGCAACAGTACCAATCACTGCCTGCCTGCCGCAATCAGGCGCCATATAGCGGTTTTGTGTGGTTCTCCAAACATACAGAGTCACATGTAAACGTAACCCATCAGGTGTACGATCAAAAGGAATTATTTTCATCTCTCTGCCGTTAATATTTTAGCTTTTATGAGAGATAAAAATGGTTCCTTAGATCTCTTGATATTAATCAAAGCTTACAGACTGTCCGGAGCCTTGTGAATGCCCCCTGCAGATCCGTGTGGCCAAGATGACTAGCAGTTTTCTTTGAGCCCCAGGAAGGTGGCAATCTATGTTTACTCTAATGGGAGCTTTTATTGGCATCTAGGTGTCACTTCGATCCTAGAAAAAAACTATCTCTGTCCTTTTCAAATGCTAATGAAGAACATATGTGCATGACTGACATAGAATACTATATTTTTAATAACCCAGAATTAAACTACATCTACAATTACACTACTTCTACAGATCACACCACATCTTGTTAAGGCAAAACTATTCTACGCTTATATTTTCGTCACAGTGTCCATTCCAGAGACAATATGTGACTGAGTGCTAATTTTACTGCCATAAGGAAATAGGGATTTGAATGGGCTTTGCTAAGAGAAGCGTGCAGTAGTATTGAAGCCCAGAGAGAGAAGAGAAGGGAATACAACAGCTTGATGCTTTTTCTCAGAAACAAGAAAATGCAGATTGCCTGACAGACATAGCAGAAGAGAGAGGAAGATGAAGATGGATGACTAGTTGGGCAGCATTAACCCTTTGAGCACACAGAGGTTAATTTGTGCATCTGTGAAAATATTAGGATTTTCGGTGGGAAAGAAAATCTGAATAATAGTCTTAAAGTAAATCTTTCTTGGATATGTTACTTTTAGAACTCCCAGATTTTCAACTGTAAAGTGTTAATGATGCAATGCTGTTTATATTTGGGTACATTTATAAAGTTAAAAGGCTAAGTTCTGAATCAGAATATGTGTTTGGGTTAAATAAAAAAAATGTTTTGGGACCCTGTGGATTTCACTTGGGACCAGAGAATAAGGGGAACAATACAAAAGGGGATTCATGTTTTATTTAATTCTGCTAAAATATTTGGGTCTGAGAAAAATATTTTTATATATATTGAATATATATGTCAAATAATGTAAATGTCGCTAGGAAACATTTTATGTCTGCATACTTGGTGGACTTATGGACTTATATTTGAATAAATGAAAGAATATTGTTTTTAACAACTCCAAAGTAAGGAAGGCTTTCTTTGGTAGTTTGATCTGTGATCCTGCGCTCATTCATGTTAGATAAAGAGTATCTATTTTCCCCAGCCCCAATTCTTGTGCAGATATGACACACCCCTCCTCCTTCTACACAACTGAAGAATGAGGCGAGTTCCTTTTTATAGGGTGGGTGTCCAGTGATTGCATGAATGGGTGCAAAATTGAACCTTTAGGAGGTATTTTAGAGTTTAGAACATTAAATTAAGGTATGAAATAATGTAGACTACA
The DNA here is from genome assembly GCA_037952925.1 of Lithobates clamitans. Lineage (NCBI taxonomy): Eukaryota > Metazoa > Chordata > Amphibia > Anura > Ranidae > Lithobates > Lithobates clamitans. The sequence continues at coordinate 2,355,124 of JBBGZY010000123.1, forward strand.
CAGTTCTTAGAGACAAAGAAACAATATTGGAAAACAAAAGGTTGCACAAGTATAGAAAACATTTACATGTCACCTGATTGAACACCAGTATTGCCAAAATCCTTATTTAGGTATGCAGCAGTATTGACACATGGAGTAACACATGTGTCAAACAGGGGGGTGACTGAGATGTTAAATAAGGTATGTACTGCCTATGGCTTCACTAACTATTAAAAACTTTTTCCTCTCAATGGATTATATGTGCAAGATACAATGCTTAGGGAGGCATAAGACCACGGAAAGGGAAGTTCCCCACACTGCAATATCCATTCCAACACATTTGCATGGATTTTATTGAATTGGACAAATGTGAAAGGAAGAAATATTGTTTGCTAATCATAGACACCCTGACCAAATGGGTGGAGAATTCCCGACAGGAAGTGCAGATGCACAGACAGTGATAACTATACAACATTTGACAGAAGTGATGGGAATTCAAGTGAAATACCATCGTGCCTATCATTCCCAATCAGCTGGATTGGTGGAAAGACATAATGGCATTCTAAAAAGCAAACTGAGGAAAGCTATGGAAGAAACAGGTAAAAATTGGATGTACTGCCTACTAGTATCTGTGACCAGTATGCATATCACACCCACAAAAGAAGGTTTAAGCCCGATTGAAATGATACATGGAAAGCCATATAAGATACCCTTACAACCAAATGAAACACCTACTGAGGAGTCTGAGCACACACTAGCAGAATACATGTCTAGGCTGTTAAGACAAAGATGTACTAATGATTTTTGTTCTGTCCTAGAAGGTCCAATTTGAGAAGATGAAAAGGTGCATGTGGGAGATTGGGTCTTAACAAAAAGTAATAAGAAAAAGCAGTGGTACTCCCCAAAGTGGGATGGTCCTTTCAAAGTCCTCCTAACTACCCCTACTGCGATAAGGATTGCAGAGAGGTCTACCTGGATTCATCAGTCCCATTGTAAAAAGGTTTTACAGGTAGAGTAGGGCCAGTTGGCTACAAGAGGTTCAAAAAGTCTGGCTACAAAGGGAGGTCTCGCACAAGGTGGGACGTGTCTCAAACCAGTGAAGTCTCCCCACCTTAAATGCTGGAACTCTGTAGCTGGTTACGATAAAAGGGACAGTAATTAACCTTTGGGTTACTGGTGATTCTAGGAGAGGCATCCATTTATACGTTATGGAAGAGCAGAGGAACCTCTGGGTTGGAAAAGAACAGGAAAAGCATTGAATCTAACTTTTATAGAGGGAATAACTAGCATTATACTGGTAGACTTCTGTCAGATTGCAGATTGTGGGGATACAACTGGGGCTAGAGGACTTCTATGGGCAGATAAATGCAGATAAATACATTTGCTGGCTCTGGAATAGGGCAGGATGTCAAGCATGGGATCCAGCCCTGTGGACCACAGCACATCAAGATTGGGGGTATAATCTACCAGGGCCTAAAAAGAGTGGAATAAAGGAAAGATTCAATTACAGAAGTGGCCAACTCCCCCTACACACATAGTAAGAACTGTAAATAATTACTGATAACATTAAAGGAGTCGAGGAAGGAAGATCAGTGTTTGTACTCTATTGGAGCATGGGTGTCAGGAACTGACCCCTCAGGCAAATTTTTCCTCAAGGTATTACCACCTAATAAAACCTGACAACAGGAAAAGGTAGATTATGGGAGTGTAGACGTGGCGCTATTTCCCTTCAAATTAAAAAAATATATATGTAAAATATTAGGGGAGGTATGCCTCAAATAAAATGAACTGTGATACATCCTCTGTCTGTTGGTCTCAAAATGTGTTTGAAAAAATAAATAAAATTATATATAAGTGCCAAACATCTAAACAAATGCAACTACTTTATGTATTAAACCTCTGATGCAGTAAACCACTTTTGTGTTGCACCCTCTGGGGGCAAGAATTAAAAACCTATACAAGTGATAGTGTTACACCCCCTGTTGATGAATATCAGAGTGTGTGTGTTGAAGGTGCTGAACTTCAGATAGGGTGTCCAACTGGTGTGCTACACCCTCTGGAGTCCGCAAACTAAAATCTATGATCTACAACATCTGGAACTGTAGAAATGCAGTGATCTAATCCCTAGTTGGCAAAGTGATAAATATGGATGTCTGCTGTATCAAAAATCTGGTATGTGAATAAAAATCCAATTATGCCAATAGATAAACTTAAAGCAGAAGTGAAAAAAAAAAAATAAATAAAAATAAACAACAAAAATGTGAATGCACAATTCAATATACATCTCTGTGTTACACCACAGTAAGACCACATTCAAAACCAAAACAAATGATGAAATTATTGCAAACACTAAATTAGTAGATAAGTCCATACAATAAATAAAGTGACGTGCTTAAAAAAAAAAAAAAAAAAGTGTCCAGTGCTTCATCAAAATTTGGTGCTGATTATCCTTTCAAGTGACAGTGGTGCTAGGTGATATTATCCGTGTTGATAATGTGATTGCACTCACCAGATGACATTACCCCCCAGGGGTGTTATGCCTTCACAGTGTGAGCCACTGTGCAGCCCTCTGGAGTTCTGCTGGGCAATCTGAGAAACGTTTTGATGACTTTTCCACCGAGATGTCACATAGGGGAAAGAGTAATGCCCATAGTGTGATTTTGTTTAAAAAGGCTTTATTTATTTAAAAGTTTAGGAGATATACTCACATGATAAAACAAGAGCCGGTGCTGTGTAAACAACAATCGCCGCTCAGACCGAAAGTGACGCCATGCTAAAATAGAAGTTCTGAGTAAAACTATAAGATTTACTAACCTAACAGTAGAAGATGCTATAGCTTTGGAGACAGGATACCAAGAAAAAAAATTAGTGGTTAGAATGGTTGAGGTACACGGTTAAAACTTTAAAAAAAAAAAGGAAAACTGTTTAATTTGTGCCAGAGCAAGACTATATTTAGCAACTATTCCTTTTCCTCTAGATCACAATACAGATCCAGGAGGTTTAAAACGTATGTTGTGATTGTATAATAAGAGCTATAAACCTGAAACAAATTCTACCTGTCACACGTTGAGTTTCCCCTGGTACAGAGACCTCAGATACCTCCAGCGGTTACTGCTTATCCGGGCAACTTTACTTGTTTTGCACTCCCAGGGAACCGTAGCGGGGTGGATCTTGGGTCGCTATCCGATGACTACTGCGTGGAGAGGATTAACATGGGCAATGGTGACTGGGTTGAACATGACATTCAGAGAGCTGATGTCTGGTGGATGTGTGGAGATAAGAAACTATGACCTAGGATACCAGCCAATGCCGAGGGGATTGCGCTATGGTCCAGCTGGCTATGCCCCTGAGGATCCTGTCAGAACACCCGTGGACTAAGAGTCACCAATGGTATTGGAGGGACACCTCTCCCATAGGGTCATTTGACTCTCGGATCTACATAGATGAGATTGGGGTTCCTCGCAGGGTGCTGGATGAGTTTAGGGCCAGGAATCAGATGACAGCTGGGTTTGAGTCTCTTCTCTGGTGGGTGACTATAGATAAAAATGTTGACTGAATTAACTATATATACTATAACCAACAACGATTGTAAACTATACTAGGGACGCTGTGAAGGACCTAACAGAAACTAACAGAACAGTTGGCCACCACATAAATAAATAAAATAAGCTAGAGGCGGGGAGGAGAGGCCGGGACTTACGGTGTCTCGCAACCTTTCCTCATAACTAAGATCCTCCAGACCCTTTATTAGCTTTGTTGCCCTTCTTTGTACTCGCTCCATTTCCAGTACGTCCCTCCTGAGGACTGGTGCCCAGAACTAGACAGCATACTCCAGGTGCGGCCGGACCAGAGTCTTGTAGAGCGGGAGAATTATCGTTTTATCTCTGGAGTTGATCCCCCTTTTAATGCATGCCAATATTCTGTTTGCTTTATTAGCAGCAGCTTGGCATTGCATGCCATTTCTGAGCCTATCATCTACTAGGACCCCCAGGTCCTTTTCCATCCTAGATTCCCCCAGAGGTTCTCCACCCAGTGTATAGATTGCATTCATATTTTTGCCACCCAAATGCATTATTTTACATTTTTCTACATTGAACCTCATTTGCCATGTAGTCGCCCACCCCATTAATTTGTTCAGGTCTTTTTGCAAGATTTCCACATCCTGCAGAGAAGTTATTGCCCTGCTTAGCTTAGTATCATCTGCAAATACAGAGATTGAACTGTTTATCCCATCCTCCAGGTCGTTTATGAACAAATTAAATAGGATTGGTCCCAGCACAGAACCCTGGGGAACCCCACTACCCACCCCTGACCATTCTGAGTACTCCCCATTTATCACCACCCTCTGAACACGCCCTTGTAGCCAGTTTTCAATCCATGTACTCACCCTCTGGTCCATGCCAACGCACCTTATTTTGTACAGTAAACGTTTATGGAGAACTGTGTCAAATGCTTTTGCAAAATCCAGATACACCACGTCTACGGGCCTTCCTTTATCTAGATGGCAACTTACCTCCTCATAGAAGGTTGATAGATTGGTTTGGCAAGAACGATTCTTCATGAATCCATGCTGATTACTGCTAATGATATCATTCTTATTACTAAAATCTTGTATATAGTCCCTTATCATCCCCTCCAAGAGTTTACATACTATTGATGTTAGGCTAACTGGTCTGTAATTCCCAGGGATGTTTTTTGGGCCCTTTTTAAATATTGGTACTACATTGGCTTTTTTCCAATCAGCTGGTACCATTCCAGTCAATAGACTGTCTGTAAAAATTAAGAACAACGGTCTGGCAATCACCTGACTGAGTTCCCTAAGTACCCTCGGATGCAAGCCATCTGGTCCCGGTGATTTATTAATGTTAGGTTTCTCAAGTCTAATTTTAATTCCGTCCTCTGTTAACCAGTGGGTGCTGGCTTGGAACTGCGTAAGCCTGGGTACTGCTTTTACAGAAAATGATTGGTGATAGTCATAAAAAGAATAACCCCCATACTTGTAACCTAGGTCCACCATTGTGTGGAGGCACAAGTCCAGCATTTCCCTCCTGCTGGGGTTGGCCAAGCAAAGGACATCCCGGAACATCCAAAAGGCCAGCACAAACTCTGTGACAGATAGCTTGTGGTTGAGCCTGGGGTCTTTAGATTTAAGTATAAATTGCTTGTTCAAAGTGAGCCTCAGCAGAAATCCAAGGAACAATATACAATATGTGTTGAAACAAGTAAAAATTAAAACACAAATATATATGTAACAATATAATAATTGTCTCTGTAAAGTAAAAGTGACAGTGAGATCTTGAATCCACAAATGAATTCTCACAGTGAAAAAGTTCCAACAGGATGAAATCTTCCAAGGGTTTCCACCACCACCAAGGGGAAAAGAAGTTTTCATGTAAAAAAACACTCTGTGAGTGGGAACTCTTACCAGGAACGTTGGACCTGCTTATGAGTGAGGTCGTATGCGCTTGCAGATATAGCCCTCTGCAGGGTCAGAAGATTCACCTCGTCCCAGGGCTCACTGGCAATCACTAGAGATCCTGCTCAATATCCAGTCTGCATCCAAATTTCATTTAGAGGTCTCCGTCAGCTCAGTGCCATAGAGCATGTAAAAAAGAGGCTCCAATAGTCTATTACCATAAAAACTGTAGTTTATTGCTTAAAAAGCATGTAGAATAGGGATGAGCTTCGTGTTCGAGTCGAACCCATGTTCGACTCGAACATCGGCTGTTCGCCCGTTCGCCGAATTGCGAATGATATGGGCCGTTCGCGCCAAATTCGTGTGGCGCGCCACGGCCCATAATTCACTGCGGCATCGCAGTGCATTGCTTGCTGATGATTGGCCAAGCATGCACTATGACCCGCATGCTTGGCCAATCACAGCGCCGCCTGAACAGAGAGCCGTAATTGGCCAAAGCCAAGGAGGCTTTGGCCAATTATGGCTCAGGGGATTTAGTACACGCCTCACACTATATAAGGCCGCCTGCACGGCGGCCCTGTGTAGTGTGTGTTCCGGCGTTCATTGAGAGAGAGAAAGAGAGAGAGACAGACAGTGTCATTTGATTTGAGTTAGATAGATTAGGCAGAACAGTCAGTCAGTTAGCTGCACTTACAGTGTATTGTGTATATATATGCATCCCAGGTGTTGCATATATATATATACACTGTATTCAGTTTAGCTAGATCCGTTCCTGTTATCTTCTAGACTATTTACATTTAGTGCAGTGCGTCCTGCTCACAGTGTTCAGCTAGATCCGTTCCTGTTATCTTCTAGACTATTTACATTTAGTACAGTGCGTCCTGCTCACAGTGTTCAGCTAGATCCGTTCCTGTTATCTTCCTACTGACAGGCAGGCTTGTCTGGTTACAGTATATAAAGCTACCTGAAGAAAATTACTGGTGTTCTATTTGATCCTATTAGTACCACGGTCAGGCAGCTAGACTATTTACATTTAGTACAGTGCGTCCTGCTCACAGTGTTCAGCTAGATCTGTTCCTGTTATCTTCCTACTGACAGGCAGGCTTGTCTGGTTACAGTATATAAAGCTACCTGAAGAAAATTACTGGTGTTCTATTTGATCCTATTAGTACCACGGCAGCAGGGCTCGTTCCTGCGTTCCAACTAGAGTGTCTGTGAGGGGTTGCAGTGTTGTGGCACCAGCACCAGTGCCTAAGGCCTAATTTTTCAGCTCCTGTTCAACAGGGGCATGTAATTACAATTCTTGATCTAATATTTCACAGCAGGGCCCTGTGAGGGCTTACAGTGTTGTGGCCACAGCAACACCTAAGGCCCAAATTTCTGCTGCGTATATAGGGCAGGACCCTACTTTCAAACATCTAACTTACAAACGACTCCTACTTGCAAACGGAAGGAGACAACAGGAAGTGAGATGAAATCTACCCCTAGGAAGGGAAATTCTCTCCTGTAAGAGTTAATATGGGAAAACAATTTCTCCTTTCCACTGATGCTTTCCAATCCTTGTTCCACAAAAAAACCCAAATTTTCAAAAAACATTTTTCATTGGGACAAAAAGTGAGGTGAAATCTTCTGAAGAGGAGGAAAGACAGCAAAACAAATGTCACAGGGGTGATAACCCTTCCCTATGTTTTCCGAAAAGCTTAAAAAAGATTTTTTGGCTGGAGCTAAACACGTTAAAAATGTACCCGTTCAAAATTACAAAGAGATTCTACTTAACAACAAACCTACAGTCCCTGTCTTGTTTGCACCGCCTGTATACTGCTGTTCAGAGTATATAGGGCCTTTCCTTATTTTAATTTGGGTGCGGGGTTCCCCTTAATATCCATACAAGACCCAAAGGGCCTGGTAATGGACTGGGGGGTACCCATGCCGTTTGTCTCACTGATTTTCATCCATATTGCCATGACCCGACATGACATTAAACCCGCAAGCAGTTTTAAATGAGATTTTTTCCTTTAAAAATGACATTTGGTGCAGGGACTGTTCTAAACACGGGAAACACGCGTCACTTTACAGGAATACTATAGACACCCCCCAGGTATGATATTTAAAGGAATATTTCACTTTTTTTTTTTTTTACTTTAAGCATCATTAAAATCACTGCTCCCGAAAAAACGGCCGTTTTTAAAAGTTTTTTTTGCATTGATACATGTCCCCTGGGGTAGGACCCGGGTCCCCAAACCCTTTTTAGGACAATACCATGCAAATTAGCCTTTAAAATGAGGACTTTTGATTTCGAACGTTCGAGTCCCATAGACGTCAATAGGGTTCTAACGTTCGTGCGAACTTTCGGTCCGTTCGCAGGTTCTGGTGCGAACCGAACCGGGGGGTGTTCGGCTCATCCCTAATGTAGAATAAAAATTCCGAAATAAAACGACCATTTGCAGGCAAAGAAATGACAAAACACCTGCACTGCCAGGGTCACGTGGGGTGTGATGACGTCAGCGCGTAGCTCCGCTCGACATGTTTCGTCATACGGAAAAATGAGACTTCCATCATGTCAAAGTGTAGAGTGTGGTAGTCCCATCCCTAATAACATGAAACAAGGACAAATATCCCCCCTAAAAGGGACTTTGACAGACCACCAACTCTATTTAGTAAAAAATAATAATTTGAATGATATACAGTAAAAAGACGTGAAAGCGTCTGCACAATACACAACTACATTCCATAAAGAAACAAGACAAAAAAATCATCATGTCATATGTACTCTCCTAGGGGTGGTGTACCCCAATACCCAACGCGTTTCCAGTATTCCAACACCTTCATCAGGGGTTTAAGAGTTGAGAATGATGGGAGTGTTACAAATGTCTAATTTCAAATAGGATAATTCTCGGTTAAACCAGCACTAAAGATGATTAAATCAAGTAAAGTGTTCCATGGACACCAGACCATAGTAGTGGGGAGGGTTTTTCAAGTGCACTGTGTTTCCAACATCAATATATCTAAGGCGCAATTGTTAGGGACAGATAGGCATTAGAGTTTTCCATATGGACTGCATAACAAACGGATGAATATCCGGACGTCCCAAAGTCGTTAGCCTAACTATAGGTGTCCATGTCAAAATGCACAAGTGTCATCTGGTGTCAGCGCTTTAACGTCTTTTTACTGTATATCATTAAAATGATTATTTTTTACTAAATAGAGTTGGTGGACTGTCAAAGTCCCGTTTAGGGGGGATATTTGTCCTTGTTTCATGTTTTGTCATATGTGACGTCTTCCTGGGGCAATCTGGGACAATTAAATTTTTAGATTTAAGGACCACTGAGACGTCCCCCCAGGCATATGACTTCTCAGCCACATCGTGGACAGATAAGAGGAGGGAAGCCAGATAATGTCCTTGCCGTCCAAGGTGTCCTTCCTGATGCCGGCTGGGACGAGGCGCGCAGGGAAGATGGTAGTACTGATCTCTGGCATACCTGCAGGTGGAAGCGTCAGGACAGAAACAGTGACTGAGTCTGGAAGGGCCGCAGCTGAGTGCACTTCCAGGACTCTCACTCTAGCCTGGACATCGGAGACTGCTGTGGACAACATGGTCACCATGGAGTGGAGCTGGGACATAGCCGAGGAGATCCACTGCAAAAGATGGGAAACATTGTTTGGTTCTCTAACTTTGCTGTAGCTGCGATCATCAGCATTTGTGATGGGGAAGAGATTGGGAGCAGTTCTGCTAGGGGGGTCCCTGTTTTCAGGAGGAGGAGGACTGTCTTTGCCACTGCTAAAGCCAATCACAATCCTGCTAGCCCCGTCCACCATCTGGAGGAAGATGACTCACTTGGTTGCCACTACCAATCTCAGAAAGAAGGGATTTCACTGTGATTGAGAAAACCACAATCAGGTGACAGTTTGTGGAATTACTGTTGAGCTTCTGGGAACTTTGTTGAAATTAATCCTGAACCTTTGCATCACTTACTACTAAATCCATCCCTTAAAGCCACAGCCAGTATTCATCGCAATGAAAATCATACCCAACCACTTTTTCTCAGCTGCGGAGGCCCAACTGATGATCTTGCACACAGGCCCACTGCTTTCAGAAAATGCCCCTAACCCGAGCTCATTATTTGCACATCCATTCCATATGCTTGTATGTGACATCACATACAAGCATGTGGGCTGGATGCGAGAGGTGGATAAGCAGGATGAGTATGCCAGGACAGGTAGATGTGTCTCATCTCTACTTCCTATCACCACTCTACATATCACGCATATTATAGATGAGAAGAGGGTACAGCGGTGGAGCAGATGAGCAGGAGAGTACAGTGGTGGGACAGATGTGCAGGGAGGTACAGTGGTGGAAGTGATGAGAAGGGGGTTCAGCAGTGGGACAGAAGAGCAGGGGGGTACAGTGATGGGCCAGATGAGCAGGGGCGTTCAGTGTTGGTCCAGATGAGCTGGGGGATTCAGTGTTGGGCCAGAAAATCAGGAGGGTAGAGCAGTGGGGCAGATGTAAAAGGAGGTGTATTGGTGGGACAGATGAGCAGGGGGTTACAGTGGTGGGGCAGGAGAGCAGGGGGAACAGAGGTGGGGCAGGAGAGCAGGGGGGTACAGAGGTGAGATAGATGTGCAGGAGGTACATTGGTGGGGCAGATGAGAAAGCGGGTTACAGTGGTGCGGCAGATGAGAAGATGGGTTCAGTGTTAGGACAGATGAGAAGGTGATTCAGTAGTGAGCAGGACCGGTACAAGGGGGGGGCGGAAGGGGTGGGTGCCCTGGGCGGAAAAAATTACCATGCAAAGGGGGGTGCAGTGCTGGCAGTGTGCTGCTAAAAATGTTTTGGGCATACTGTGGTTACCGCCAACTGGCTGCACTACAATCTTGCACAGCTGCGTGAAAGGATGTGCCGAGGGCGCTCCTGCACCCGGCACAAGAATAGGACCCGTCGGACCCGGTCTTCCGTTCCCTGTCAGGCGTATCCATGGAGTGATCTCTGCCCGACAGGCACTTCCGAGTCCCGGCGTGACATCACTGGGAGGCGGGAAGAGATAGAGAGGACCGTAGAGAGCTGCCGGGCACAGCAGTGAGTGCGACCCAGAGGAGGAACCAACCACGGCAACCAGGCAGTCAGTGCATCAATAGTAAGCAGATGAACATCATGTACAGATGAACCGGCTAACTCGGGGGGGAGGGGAGAGGTGATATTATCCACATGCTGACCGGGCCATAGCCGAAAGACGGCTACAGCGCGGCCGGCTTATCCTGGGAGGGTGTCCATGGACGTCCTCCCAGAATACTGCTCTTGTGCGCACCCGAGACCATCCGGTTCCTCTCTCCCCTCTGTGTACCGATCGGTACAGAGGGGGAGGAGAGGGGGAGGGATCAGATGGCTACAGCGATGTGGGCTGGATGTGTAGTACCCACAGCACTGCTCAGTGACATTTGCAGTCACATCCATCCATCCATCCTTGCTCAGCCATCCCTCCATACTCTAATGCCCTGTACTACCCTGCAATACCCCGCAATACTCTGCAATACCCTGCAATAACCCATAATACTCTGCAATACCCCGCAATACTCTGCAATACCCTGCAATACCCCACAATAAAATGCAATACCCCGCAATACTCTGCAATACCCCACAATACTCTGCAATACCTCACAATACTCTGCAATACCCCGCAATACTCTGCAATACCCCGCAATACTCTGCAACACCCTGCAATACCCCACAATAAAATGCAATACCCTGCAATACCCCACAATACTCTGCAATACCCCGCAATACTCTGCAATACCCCGCAATACTCTGCAATACCCCGCAATACTCTGCAATACCCCGCAATACTCTGCAATACCCTGCAATACCCTGCAATACTCTGCAATACCCTGCAATACCCTGCAATACTCTGCAATACCCCGCAATACCCCGCAATACTCTGCAATACCCTGCAATACCCTGCAATACTCTGCAATACCCTGCAATACTCTGCAATACCCTGCAATACTCTGCAATACCCTGCAATACCCTGCAATACCCTGCAATACTCTGCAATACCCTGCAATACCCTGCAATACCCCACAATACCCCACAATACTCTGCACTACTCCGCAACACCCCGCAATACTCTGCACTACTCTGCAATACTCTGCAATACCCCACAATACTCTGCAATACCCTGCAATACCCCACAATACTCTGCACTACTCCGCAATACTCTGCAATACTCTGCAATACTCTGCACTACTCTGCAATACCCCGCAATACCCCGCAATACTCTGCAATACCCTGCACTACTCCGCAATACTCTGCAATACGCAGCCACACCCAGTCATACTTTGCAATACCCAGTGTAGCAGAGCGTCCCAGAGAGAACCAGGAAAAGTCCTGTTCGGGTTTTATACATCTCCCAGGCTCCTCTCATACACGTTCAGGGATCTCTGATCCATGGTCCAGTTCAGGTCTTGGTCCTCTCCCCCAGGCTAATTTAAGCTCATCTGAGCAGACAGCCTTTGCTCTTGGCCTGGGATACTCGGATAACTTCTGTGTAGGAGAGCAAAAAGGTATGTGGAAGCTGACAAGCTGTAGGCTTGCTCAGCCTGGTAGTTAGGATCTGTAAATATTGTTTAGTTAGTGCCGAGACACGGCTAGGTTTTGTTTTGGCTATTTTTGTTCCTATTTGTTTTTTGGAACACTGTACAGCACCTGTATATAGACTTGTATATATCACAAATAAACACCGCACTGTTTGTCACTATTTCACTGGATTTGGTATCTGTGCCTGAAAGACTGCTCATCCCAGGGAGCTTTGTATCTGCTACCTGTCCCCCAGGTTACACCAGTCATACTCTGCAATACTCTGCAATACCCAGCCATACTCTGCACTACTCCACAACACCCCGCACTACCCCACAATACTGTGCACTACCCCACAATACTGTGCACTACCCCACAATACTGTGCACTACCCCACAATACTGTGCACTACCCTACAATACTGTGCACTACACCGCAATACTCTGCACTACTCTGCAATACCCCTCAATACTCTGCAATACCCCTCAATACTCTGCAATACCCCTCAATACTCTGCAATACCCCTCAATACTCTGCAATACCCCGCAATACTCTGCAATACCCCGCAATACTCTGCAATACGCAGCCACACCCAGTCATACTCTGCAATACCCAGTGTAGCAGAGCGTCCCAGAGAGAGCCAGGAAAAGTCCTGTTTGGGGTTTATACATCTCCCGGGCTCCTCTCATACATGTTCAGGTCTCTCTGATCCATGGTCCAGTTCAGGTCTTGGTCCTCTCCCCCAGGCTAATTTAAGCTCATCTGAGCAGACAGCCTTTGCTCTTGGCCTGGGATACTCGGATAACTTCTGTGTAGGAGAGCAAAAAGGTATGTGGAAGCTGACAAGCTGTAGGCTTGCTCAGCCTGGTAGTTAGGATCTGTAAATATTGTTTAGTTAGTGCCGAGACACGGCTAGGTTTTGTTTTGGCTATTTTTGTTCCTATTTGTTTTTTGGAACACTGTACAGCACCTGTATATAGACTTGTATATATCACAAATAAACACCGCACTGTTTGTCACTATTTCACTGGATTTGGTATCTGTGCCTGAAAGACTGCTCATCCCAGGGAGCTTTGTATCTGCTACCTGTCCCCCAGGTTACACCAGTCATACCCTGCAATACTCTGCAATACTCTGCAATACCCCACAATACTGTGCACTACCCCACAATACTGTGCACTACCCCACAATACTGTGCACTACCCCACAATACTGTGCACTACCCCACAATACTGTGCACTACTCTGCAATACCCCGCAATACTCTGCAATACCCCTCAATACTCTGCAATACCCCTCAATACTCTGCAATACCCCTCAATACTCTGCAATACCCCTCAATACTCTGCAATACCCCGCAATACTCTGCAATACGCAGCCACACCCAGTCATACTCTGCAATACCCAGTGTAGCAGAGCGTCCCAGAGAGAGCCAGGAAAAGTCCTGTTTGGGGTTTATACATCTCCCGGGCTCCTCTCATACATGTTCAGGTCTCTCTGATCCATGGTCCAGTTCAGGTCTTGGTCCTCTCCCCTAGGCTAATTTAAGCTCACCTGAGCAGACAGCCTTTGCTCTTGGCCTGAGATACTCAGACAACTTCTGTGTAGGAGAGCAAAAAGGTATGTTGAAGCTGACAAGCTGTAGGCTTGCTCAGCCTGGTAGTTAGGATCTGTAAATATTGTTTAGTTAGTGCCGAGACACGGCTAGGTTTTGTTTTGGCTATTTTTGTTCCTATTTGTTTTTTGGAACACTGTACAGCACCTGTATATAGACTTGTATATATCACAAATAAACACCGCACTGTTTGTCACTATTTCACTGGATTTGGTATCTGTGCCTGAAAGACTGCTCATCCCAGGGAGCTTTGTATCTGCTACCTGTCCCCCAGGTTACACCAGTCATACCCTGCAATACTCTGCAATACTCTGCAATACCCCACAATACTGTGCACTACCCCACAATACTGTGCACTACCCCACAATACTGTGCACTACCCCACAATACTGTGCACTACCCCACAATACTGTGCACTACTCTGCAATACCCCGCAATACTCTGCAATACCCCTCAATACTCTGCAATACCCCTCAATACTCTGCAATACCCCTCAATACTCTGCAATACCCCTCAATACTCTGCAATACCCCGCAATACTCTGCAATACGCAGCCACACCCAGTCATACTCTGCAATACCCAGTGTAGCAGAGCGTCCCAGAGAGAGCCAGGAAAAGTCCTGTTTGGGGTTTATACATCTCCCGGGCTCCTCTCATACATGTTCAGGTCTCTCTGATCCATGGTCCAGTTCAGGTCTTGGTCCTCTCCCCTAGGCTAATTTAAGCTCACCTGAGCAGACAGCCTTTGCTCTTGGCCTGAGATACTCAGACAACTTCTGTGTAGGAGAGCAAAAAGGTATGTTGAAGCTGACAAGCTGTAGGCTTGCTCAGCCTGATAGTTAGGATCTGTAAATATTGTTTAGTTAGTGCCCAGACATGGCTAGGTTTTGTTTTGGCTAATTTTGTTCCTATTTGTTTTTTGGAACACTGTACAGCACCTGTATATATCACAAATAAACACCGCACTGTTTGTCACTACTTCACTGGATTTGGTATCTGTGCCTGAAAGACTGCTCATCCCAGGGAGCTTTGTACCTGCTACCTGTCCCCCAGGTTACACCAGTCATACTCTGCAATACCCTTCAATACTCAGCCATGCTCTGCTATACCCAGTCCTACTCGGCGATATCCTGCAATACCCAGCCATGCTCTGCCATACCCAGTCATACTCAGCGATACCCAACCATGCTCTGCCATACCCAGTCATACTCGGCGATACCCTGCAATACCCAGCCATGCTCTGCCATACTCAGCTGTACTCGGCCTCTGTATGTGGCCAGGCTGTGGAAGTCTCACACATGTGATATCGCCGTACTCAGGAGTAGGAGAGTCTATTTTGGGGTGTCATTTTTGGTATGTACATGTTTTGTGTTAGAAATATTGTATAAATGGACAACTTTGTGTTTAAAAAAAATGTGTTTTAACCACTTCCCACCCGTCGTCATATGACGTCCTTGAATTTGTGCGGGGATATCTGAATGATGCCTGCAGCTACAGGCATCATTCAGATATCAGCTTTTTCAGCCGGCGATTCCCTACACCATAAGAATGATCATAGCAGCTGTTCCACTGCTTAATCATTCTTATGGGAGGCGAGAGGGGACGTCCCCCCCCCCCCCCTTCCTGCCGCCCTCCGGTGCTTTTACCGACTCACCGCTACGATCGAAGCCAGGATCATTTTTTTATTTCAGGCTTCCCAGCCTGGAGGTGAGATGTGGGGTCTTGTTGACCCCATATCTCACTGTAAAGAGGACCTGTCATGCCATATTCCTATTACAAGGGATGTTCACATTCCTTGTAATAGGAATAAAAGTGATCAAAACATTTTGTTTTTGGAAAAAAGTGTCAAACTAAAATAAATAAAGTAAAATGAACAATAATTTTTTTTTTTTTTAAAGTGCCCCTGTTCATGTGCTCGCATGCAGAAGCGAATGCATACGTAAGTCCCGCCCACATATGAACACGGTGTTCAAACCACACATGTGAGGTATCGCCGCAAACGTTAGAGCAAGAGCAATACTGTCAAGAGCAAAAATTTTAGCCCTAGACCTCCTCTGTAACTCAAAACATGTAACCAGTAAAAAATTTTAAAGTGTCACCTATGGGGATTTTTAAGTAGCGAAGTTTGGCGCCATTCCACGAGCGTGTGCAATTTTGAAGGGTGACATGTTAGGTATCTATTTACTTGGCGTAACTTCATATTTCACATTATGCAAAAACATTGGGCAAACTTTTCTGTTTTATTTATTTTTTTAAAGCACAAAACTGTTTTTTTCCCCAAAAAAAGCGTTCAAAAAATTGCTGCACAAATACCGTGCAAGATAAAAGGTTGCAACAATCGCCATTGTATTCTCTAGGGTCTTTGCTAAAAAAACATATATAATGTTTTGGGGTTCTATGTAATTTTCTAGCAAATAAATGATGATTTTTACATGTAGGAGAGAAATGTCAGAATTGGCCTGGCTGCTCCAGAAGGCCTGGAGGTGCTCCCCTGCATGTTGGGCCTCAAAATGTGGCCACGCTGTGTAAAAGTCTCACACGTGGTATCGCCATACTCTGGAGTAATAGCAGAATGTGTTTTGGGGTGTAATTTGTGGTATGCATATGCTGTGTGTGAGAAATAACCTGCTAATATGACAATTTTGTGAAGAAGAAAAAAATCTTGATTTTGCAAAGATTTGTGGGAAAAAATGACAACTTAGAAAAACTCACCATGCATCTTTCTAAATACGTTGGAATGTCTTCTTTCCAAAAAGGGGTCATTTGGGGGGTATTTGTACTTTTCTGGTATGTTAGGCCTCTTTCACACGGACTGTCCATTCAGGTCCGCCTGTCAGTTTTTTAGGCGGACCTGAACGGACACTTCATGGAGGTCTATGGAGCGTCGGATGTCAGCGGTGACATGTCCGCTGACATCCGACCCGCTCCAATCCAAAAAAGTGTAACAGAGGAAAAACCTACTTTTCCATCCATTATCGGATCGGGTGACGACGGACCTGTCATCTTCCTGCTCAGCGGGGATCGGCGGAGTGATCCCCGCTGAGCAGGCGGATGTTCACGGGGCGGATCATCACTGATCCGTCCCATGTGAAAGAGCCCTTAGGCTTAGGGTCTCAAGAATTTAGTGAGTACTTCAGGTGTGATCAATTTCCAGATATTGGCACCATAGCTTTTGGACTCTATAACTTTCACAAAGACCAAATAATATACACCAATTTGTGTATATATATATATATATCAGTATAAATTGTGGCCAAAATTTAAATTTTAAAACAGAAACAAAGAAAATTTCTTTTTTTTTTTTTTTTTTTTTTTTTTTTTTTAACCGAATTTTCGTTTTTTTTTTTTCTTTTTATAGTGCAAAAAATAAAAAACCCAACAGTGATTAAATACCACCAAAAGAAAGCTCTATTTATGTGAAAAAAAGGACAAAAATTTCATATGGGTACAGTGTTGCATGAGTAATTGTCATTCAAAATGTGAGAGCACCGAAAGCTGAAAATTGGTCTGGTTAGGAAGGGGGTTTAAGTGCCCAGTTGTCAAGTGGTTAAATACCAATGGTATCAGTAATATGCAGCATGAAGGGGGTTATTGTGTTGACATATTACTGATACAATTGGTAATTAACCACTTTGGATGGGCTTGGGCTTTTTCAAAACCCCACATGCCTGATCCCACCAGGAAGCTGCCAATGCGCAGCGCTAATCACAGGCAGTGAGATCCCGATCCGCGGCTGCACAGATCGGGAAATGTCTCACTGCCTGTGATTAGTGCTGTGCAGTGTTGGCTTCCTGGTAGGATCAGGTACATGAGGTTGCATAAATATACTGCGATGGGACTGCAGCTACAGTAACCGCAGTGTACCCGTACATCGCTACTAGGGATGAGCCGAACACCCCCCGGTTCGGTTCGCACCAGAACCCGCGAACGGACCGCAAGTTCGCACGAACGTTAGAACCCCATTGACGTCTATGGGACTCGAACGTTCGAAATCAAAAGTGCTCATTTTAAAGGCTAATTTGCATGGTATTGTCCTAAAAAGGGTTTGGGGACCCGGGTCCTACCCCAGGGGACATGTATCAATGCAAAAAAAACTTTTAAAAACGGCCGTTTTTTCGGGAGCAGTGATTTTAATGATGCTTAAAGTAAAAAAAAAAAAAGTGAAATATTCCTTTTAAATATCGTACCTGGGGGGTGTCTATAGTATGCCTGTAAAGTGACGCGTGTTTCCCATGTTTAGAACAATCCCTGCACCAAATGTCATTTTTAAAGGAAAAAATCTCATTTAAAACTGCTTGCGGGTTTAATGTCATGTCGGGTCATGGCAATATGGATGAAAATCAGTGAGACAAACGGCATGGGTACCCCCCAGTCCATTACCAGGCCCTTTGGGTCTTGTATGGATATTAAGGGGAACCCCGCACCCAAATTAAAATAAGGAAAGGTGTGGGGCCACCAGGCCCTATATACTCTGAACAGCAGTATACAGGCGGTGCAAACAAGACAGGGACTGTAGCTTTGTTAAGTAGAATCTGTTTGTAATTTTTAACATTTTTAACGTGTTTAGCTCCAGCCAAAAAATCTTTTCTAAGCTTTTTGGAAAACATAGGGAAGGGTTATCACCCCTGTGACATTTGTTTTGCTGTCTTTCCTCCTCTTCAGAAGATTTCACCTCACTTTTTTGTCCCAATGAAAAATGTTTTTTGAAAATTTGGGTTTTCCCTTATCGTCTTTCAGGACAGCACTTGAGAGAGTGACTCCTCCCCTTGCCAACAGGAAACACCTCTTCCACCAAACTTTAAAAGGAGGCTCCTTTCCACATCTTGTCAGTTTTTGTGTTTCCTCCGGAGGGAACACTTCGTGGGGAAGTCAGGGCTCTCAGGTGCTGTCCTGGGAGCTCAGGTTTCCTGGTTTTTTCACCAAACACTTTTTTACCTCATGAGAGCTGTTCCTCCCATTCCACAGCTGAGGTGAAGTGCTGCTGGCTGGGCTCCCTCTCCCTCTTCATATGGGCTCAGGGTGAGTCCGACTGTCGTGGGCATCGTTCCTAGGCGGCGGCAAGACAGGCGGTGGCCGTTTGCTGTATTTTTTTCTCAGGTCCACCGCCTGTTGCTTATTGCGCCGCCGCCATCTTGGGGATGGCAGCGGGGCTCCATCCGCCGGAAGTGAGGCATCCGGAGGGGGCGGAGCCCACGGAACAGGCGTGCGGCGTCATTTCCGCCGGAAATCGCAGAGGGAAAGGGGAGGAATGGGGCTGGTGCTTATTTGGCGGTTCCGGTCCGGCGCACAGGCGCTATTGGAGTCCGGAACCGGCGTTTAGCCACACAAACACAGCAAGCGCTCCTCGATGGAATCGATGGCGGCAGCAAGTGGGACAGGCACAGGCACCAGCAAGGCCCAGGTAAGGGGCAGTTGTATACTGTCCTCCTTGTACTGTGGGGTCTCTCTCTCTTTCTATCTCTCCCCCCCGGTGGCAGGGGCCTGTCTGGGCACATAAGGCAGTTTAGTTCTTACTGTGCACCTGTGGTGAGCATCCTTGGGTATAGGACAGGTTGTCTCATTGGGATGGTTTCTTCTTTTGTCTCATGGCAGGCCAAGAGCTCTGATCCAGTGGCAAAAAGAAAATGTCCTTCATGTAAATCCAAGCTACCTGAAGGATGGAAGAAGACGTTATGTCAAGCTTGTATTGATTTGCTAGTTAAAGAAGAAGCTTCTTCCGCTTGCAGCGACTTGATTGCATCTGTTAAAAAAGAACTTGATGCGACTATTCAATCATTTCGCTCTTCCCTAGCAAACCCATCCCTGAGTCAGCCTACTACCTCACAGTCCTCCCAAGGCTCACTTATAGTCCCGGCGGTGGAGACTGAAGCATCTCCTACCCCAGAGGGACATTTCCCCTCTCAATCTGAGGATTCTGATGAGGGTGAGGAAGGAGAAAATTTACCTTCAAGATTTAAATTGTCTTTAGAACAGGTAGATGGCCTGTTAAAAGCAATCTATACCACACTGGGTCTGGAGGAGGAAAGAAAGGAGTTATCTCTGCATGATAAAATGTATGCAGGGCTTAGCGAGCACAAAAATCGCAATTTCCCAGTGCACTCTGTTATTTCTGAAACTATTAAGAAAGAGTGGGCAGAGCCAGAGAGAAAGCCTTTCTTTCCCAAAGCCTTAAAAAGGCGTTTTCCTTTTGACGAAGATCCAGCGGCAGTTTGGAACAAAAACCCCAAAATAGATGCCGCGTTTTCCCAGGTCTCGAGGTCTACAGATTTGGCATTCGAGGACATGGGGGTGTTGAGAGATCCCATGGATAAAAGGATGGACCAGGTTCTAAAAAGGGCTTGGCAATCTATCATGGGAAATCTTAAACCTGCTATGGCAACTACAGTGGTATCCAGAAATATGGAGTTCTGGTTAGAGCAACTTAAGGCCCATATCTCAGCAGACTCTCCAAAACAAGAGATTTTGGATTCATTCTCAACTCTGTCGGCCGCTGTCGCATTTATATCTGATGCATCAGCGGAATCAATTAAAATGACAGCTAGATCTGCTGCCCTGGCCAACTCAGCCAGAAGGGCTTTGTGGTTGAAAACTTGGCCGGGGGACGCGGCATCCAAAAACAAGCTGTGTGGGATACCGTTCCTGGGTGACTTACTTTTTGGGCCTGACCTAGATGCGGTTCTAGATAGAACAGCGGATAAAAAGAAGTCTTTTCCAATCAAAAAGAAAAAACAGCCAGTTAAGCGTTTTTTTCGTTCCCAAAGGGCTCAAGAACAAAACAAACCCCAGGAGAAAAGAAAAAATTGGGCATCGCAGAAGGGAAAGGGAAAAGGAAATGTCCTTTTCCATCCTCCTGCAGCCTCCGGTAAAACGCAATGACTTGTGCGTACCGGTAGGGGGAAGGCTACAAGGTTTCCTTCCCATTTGGGCCAGCATGACAGAAAGTCTATATATTTTGGACATGCTGTCCCAAGGTTACAGGATAGAGTTTTCGGATCGCCCGCCAGAAAGATTCTTTGTAACAAACCTACCAAGGGACCAAACAAAGGCTCTGGCCATGAAGAACCTTTTAAGGGATCTGAGGCACCAGAGGGTAGTGATACCAGTATCCCCAGAAGAACAGGGTCAGGGTTTCTATTCACACATCTTTCTGATAAAAAAACCATCCGGAAACTTCCGTCTTATCCTCAACCTAAAACCCCTGAACATGTCAGTCCTATACAAAAAGTTTTGTATGGACTCAATTTTCACGGTCAGAAACATTCTAACAAAAGATTGTTTTATGGCATCAATCGATCTGAGGGATGCTTATCTTCATATTCCTGTAGCACCTCAGTCCCAGAAGTTCCTGAGGTTTGCGGTGAATATGGGCAAGGAGATTATACATCTTCAGTTCAGGGCCCTTCCCTTCGGCCTGTCGTCAGCTCCTCGTATTTTTACGAAGATAATGGCGGAAGCTCTCGCCCCTCTTCGACTCCAGGGGATTGCGGTAATTCCATATCTGGACGACCTCCTCTTTTTTGCCCCATCCAGGGAGAAGTTGCAGGAGGATTTGAGCAAATCCCGCAGTCATTTGGAGTCAATAGGGTGGATAGTGAATGTTCAAAAATCAAATTTCATCCCAGCTCAGCAAGTACTGTTTCTGGGTTATTTGATAGATTCAGTGGAGCAAAAGATTTTTCTCCCAGAAGAGAAAAAGATCAAGGTCCAAAGGGTAATAACGGCACTACAAACAAATCAACTGATTTCAGTCCGAAAGGTTATGTCGGCTCTGGGGACATTAACCTCTTCAATGCCAGCCATCCAATGGGCAAGGCTGCATTTCAGGACTCTCCAGAGGTTCCTTCTAAGTACATGGAACCACAGGACGGAGAGTTTAGATACAAAAATAAAGATTCCCACCAGAGTCAAACGTTCACTTTGGTGGTGGAAAAGTCAGGTGGTACTGCAAAGAGGTCTTCTGTGGTCTTTTCCGACCGGGAAAGTGGTCACAACAGACGCCAGTTTGCAGGGATGGGGGGCCCACATGGGTCAGGCCTTAGCGCAGGGAACATGGTCCCAGTTCGAGGCCCAAAAATCCTCAAATTGGAGAGAGCTGAAGGCAGTTGCCCTAGCATTAGTTTTCTTCTCTCAAAACCTTATAGGTTGCCATGTCCAGATTTTGTCGGACAATGCCACGGCCATAGCCTACCTGAACAAACAGGGAGGCACAAGAAGCAAGGCTCTTCACTTACTGTCAGTAGAGATTCTGGAGTGGGCGGAAAACCACTTACTATCTCTATCCGCAGTCCATCTAAAAGGCACATTGAACGAAGTAGCGGATTATCTGAGCCGACAGAAAGTTCAGGAATCAGAGTGGAGTCTGAACAGGAAGGTGTTTGCATTAATCACCAGTGTTTGGGGCCTTCCGCAGGTAGATCTGTTTGCTTCAAAACAAAACACGCAGCTCCCGAATTTTTTCTCCCTTCAGAGAGACATTTGCTCTCAGGGGATAGATGCTCTGGCACATCCATGGGATTTTCACCTAGGGTATGCTTTTCCTCCATTCAGGTTAATCCCTCTAGTGTTGAGGAAAATACTGGAAGAGAGAGTATCAATAATTTTGATTACTCCATATTGGCCAAAGAGGGCTTGGTTTTCCACGATTCTTCAGTTGGCAATCAAACCATGTTGGCATCTTCCGCTCAGTCAGGATCTGTTGACTCAGGGGCCAGTGCATCATCCAGATGTAGGCAGGTTAAAACTCACTGCCTGGTATCTGAGGAGCAGTTAATGAGAAGCAAAGGCTTTTCTGAACGTTTAACTACGATGTTGCTTTCCAGTAGGAAAAAGGTAACCAGGGATATTTACGCCAAAGTATGGAAAGTCTATGTTTCTTTCTGTCATTCTGAACATAGAGAGGTTAAAGATCTAGTTTCAGTGCTGGAGTTCTTGCAAAGCGGTGCAGACAAGAATTTAGCGGTCAGCACCCTTAAGGTGCAGGTGGCCGCCTTGGGAGTTTATCTGGAGAGATCCTTATCTTCAGAAACTCTGATCATGAGATTTTTCAAGGCACTTTCCAGGTCTAGACCGGTCCCGGTGAAGCATTTCCCAAATTGGGATCTCTCGGTGGTTCTGCAGGCTCTGGCAAAAGAACCCTTTGAGCCTTTACAGGCCATATCCATAAAGAATTTAACTTTGAAGACTATTTTTCTGGTCGCAATTACTTCAGCAAGAAGGATTAGTGAACTGCACGCTCTATCAGTAAAAGAGCCTTTTTTGTCAGTTTTTCCTGATAGAGTTGTCCTTAAAGTAGATCCGGGGTTTTTGCCAAAAGTGGCAAGCTTTAGTAACAGGTCTCAGGAGATTACTCTACCAACCTTTTCTGCTAACCCTTCGGGTGCAAAGGAAGAGCAGTTTCACAATTTAGACGTAAGACGTATCCTATTACAGTATTTGGAAGTAACAGGAGGGTTTAGAGTTTCAGATTCATTATTTGTTCTTTTTTCTGGAAACAAGAAAGGCCAACAAGCATCAAAAGCATCATTGGCTAGATGGCTTAAAACAGCTATTTCTGTAGCCTATTCTCAAATGGGTTTATCTTCCTCGCTGGGAATTAGGGCTCATTCAACAAGAGCCCAGGCCACTACATGGGCAGAAAGAGCTGGTGCCACCCCAGATCAGATTTGTAAGGCGGCTACGTGGTCAAGCTACTTAACGTTTGTCCGTCATTACAGACTGGATCTCCTATCAGCAGGTGATCAGGCTTTTGGCAGAAAGGTTCTGCAGGCTGTGGTCCCTCCCTAGGGGGGTAAGTCTCTCTTATCCTCTCAAGTGCTGTCCTGAAAGACGATAAGGGAAAATTCAAGTTAGACTTACCGGTAACTTGTTTTCCTTGAGTCTTTCAGGACAGCAGCATCCCGCCCTATTGTTTTTACATATATATACTGTGACTAATCATATCTCGATTATGTGTTCCAGTTTGGGGCCGGAGGTTCTCTACTACTACTGACAAGATGTGGAAAGGAGCCTCCTTTTAAAGTTTGGTGGAAGAGGTGTTTCCTGTTGGCAAGGGGAGGAGTCACTCTCTCAAGTGCTGTCCTGAAAGACTCAAGGAAAACAAGTTACCGGTAAGTCTAACTTGAATTTTTTTGTGGAACAAGGATTGGAAAGCATCAGTGGAAAGGAGAAATTGTTTTCCCATATTAACTCTTACAGGAGAGAATTTCCCTTCCTAGGGGTAGATTTCATCTCACTTCCTGTTGTCTCCTTCCGTTTGCAAGTAGGAGTCGTTTGTAAGTTAGATGTTTGAAAGTAGGGTCCTGCCCCAGAAATTTGGGCCTTAGGTGTTGCTGTGGCCACAACACTGTAAGCCCTCACAGGGCCCTGCTGTGAAATATTAGATCAAGAATTGTAATTACATGCCCCTGTTGAACAGGAGCTGATAAATTAGGCCTTAGGCACTGGTGCTGGTGCCACAACACTGCAACCCCTCACAGACACTCTAGTTGGAATGCAGGAACGAGCCCTGCTGCAAAGTATTACATCAAAAATTGTAATTACACGCCCCTGTTAAACAGGGGCTGAAAAATTGTGCCTTAGGCACTGGTGGTGGCGCCCAGAACCAAAAATGTTCTTACAAGCTATCACTGTGATGATTGAGGAGGAAGAGGATAATTACTCAGGGATAGTCACTCAGCATCAGCATAGGCAGTCTTTGAAGGGATCTGAGATTTCAAAAAAAATTATTCGGTTACATCAGCATCAGGTGCTTGGTAGCTGGTGGTGATCCAAGACTGATTCATTTTTATGAAGGTCAGCCGATCGACCGAGTCGGTGGACAGACGCACCCTGTGATCGGTTACCACGCCTCCAGCAGCACTGAATGTGCGTTCCGAAAGAACGCTGGATGCACGACAGGCCAGTAGCTCAATTGCATACTGTGCAAGCTCTGGCCAGTGATCCATCCTCAAGACCCAGTAACCCAGAGGATTTTCGGTGGGAAAGGTGTCCAAGTCTGATCTTGCCCCTAGGTATTCCTGCACCATGTAAAACAGACGCTGGCGATGGTTGCTGGAACCGATCATACCTTGGGGCTGCGGACCAAAAAATTGTCTGAACGCATCGGTCAGACGGCCACCTTCTGCACCGCTCCTTCTTTGACTGACCGAAGCCTCAGCAACACGTTGTCCAGAAACAGGAGTTTGTAACCTCCCAGTCTCTGGGAACGCGTTGCACAGACCTTTCTGCAAGGCCTCCCGAAGATGTTTCATCCTCTGCTCCCTCTGCGATGGCAAGATAAGGTCCGCAACCTTACCCTTGTAACGTGGATCAAGGAGGGTTGCCAGCCAGTATTGGTCCTTCTCCTTGATACCACGAATATGAGGATCCTTACGCAGGCTTTGCAGGATCAGGGAGGCCATGCAGCGTAGGTTTGCTGAGGCATTCGGTCCGGAGTCCTCTGGGTCACTAAGGACAACAACGTCCGCAGCCACCTCCTCCCAGCCACGTCCATGTGTTCCTTGGGACTGATCCCTTAAAGACTGCTGCTGATGCTGAGTGCCAGGCTCCACCTCCATACTAACACAATCTTCCTCCTCCTCCTCCTCGTCCTCTTCCTGTGTGATCGGCGGGCACGCAGGAACACTGTCTGGATAAAGGGGGCCTTGAGAGCTAAGGAAGTCCTCCTCTTCCTGCCTCTGTTCTGCCTCAAGTGCCCTGTCCATTATTCCACGCAGCGTGTGCTCCAACAGGTGGACAAGGGGGACAGTGTCACTGATGCATGCACTGTCAGTGCTCACCATCCTCGTGGCCTCCTCGAATGGTGACAGTGCATGCATCCCTGATCATGGCCCACTGGCGTGGGGAAAAAAAAACCAAGCTCCCCTGACCCTGTCCTGGTGCCATAGTCGCACAGGTACTCATTGATGGCCCTCTGCTGCGTGTGCAGCCGCTGCAGCATGGCCAACGTTGAGTTCCACCTGGTGGGCATGTCACAGATTAGGCGGTTCTTGGGCAGGTTAAACTCCTTTTGGAGGTCTGTCAGCCGAGCACTGGCATTATATGACCGGCGGAAATGCACACAGACTTTCCTGGCCTGCCTCAGGACATCCTGTAAGCCCGGGTACCTGCCCAAGAACCGCTGCACCACCAAGTTAAGGACGTGAGCCAAACAGGGCACATGGGTCATTTGTCCCTGTCGGAGGGCAGAGAGGAGGTTGGTGCCATTGCCGCAAACCACCATTCCTGCCTTAAGTTGGCGTGGCGTCAACCACCTCTGAACCTGCCCCTGCAGAGCTGACAGAACCTCTGCCCCAGTGTGGCTCCTGTCCCCCAAGCAACCCCAGCTCAAGCACCGCATGGCATCTTTTGGCCTGCGTACTTGCGTAGCCCCTTGAACGCCTACGGAGCACCGCTGGTTCCGAGGAAGAGGCCATGGAGGAAGAAGAAGAGGAGGGGGTGGAGGAGAGAGGTGTGTCACAATCAGCATTTTGGAGGCGTGGTGGCGGAACAACCTCCAACACTACTGCACCTTGTCCTGCATCCTTCCCAGCTGCCAGCAGAGTCACCCAATGCGCCGTGAAACTTAGGTAACATCCCTGTCCATGCCTGCTGGACCATGAGTCAGCGGTAATATGCACCTTACCGCTGACCGCCCTGTCCAGCGAGGCATGGACATTGCCTTCCACATGCCGGTAGAGAGCCGGAATCGCCTTCCGTGAGAAAAAGTGGCGTTTGGGTACCTGCAACTGAGGAACCGCACATTCCACAAACTCGCGGAAGGGGGCAGAGTCTACCAACTGAAAAGGCAGCAGTTGAAGTGCTAGCAATTTTGCCAAGCTAGCATTCAACCGCTGGGCATGTGGATGGCTGGGAGCAAACTTCTTTCGGCGGTGCAGCAGCTGGGGCAGGGAAATTTGCCTGGTACAATCTGACGTCGGTGTACCAAAAGCAGATTGCCCACAAGTACTTGGCTGTGACACACCTAATTCTACACCTTCATTCCTCTCAGTGCAGGTCTCAGAGAGGACTGAAGGTCTAGTGGGGTTGGAAATCTCAGCTGATGAGGAGCAAGGAGAGATCCTCTTTGTTCTTTGGTGTGGGTCTTTTAGATACGCTTGCCAACGAACTGCATGGCAGGTCAACATATGTCTAGTCAAGCATGTGGTACCCAAGCGGGAGATGTTTTGGCCACGCGAGATACGCTTGAGACATATGTTGCAAATAGCAGCGGTGCGATCTGATGCACTCGCCTCAAAAAAGGCCCACACCAAAGAACTTTTTGAATAATGCGCAGAGACTGCAGCGCCCTGCACATGTGGAGCTTTGGGGTGTGATGCAGTCAATGTGCTGCCCTTAGGCTGGCCTCCTCCCTCCTCCCTCCTCCCTCCTCCCTCCTCCCTCCTCCCTCCTCCCTCCTCGCGTAGGGATTGGCTGGAGCGGCACACAGCTGTCTACACAAGTGAGAGGGCGCTGAGAACGCCAAGCTTCTCATACGTTTTACTCTGCCTATTTTTATGCTTGTAAATGTAAGAGCATAGATTAAATAAATATCTCCCTTTACTTATAAACAATAATACACTAGTGGAGCCTTTCTTCTCTCTCCCTCTCCCTTTTCTCTGTTTTTCCCCCCTCCCTCCCCCCCCCCCCCCTCTTCTTCCCCTGGGTCTGAGCTACACTAGAGCGGAGGAATTAAGGAGATAATAAGGAGAGCGGAGCAGCAAAAAAGGAGAAATTACCAGACAGTACTCCCACATTTCAAAAGATATATTACCACAGCTTCATTTCTACTATTCTAAGGTGAGAGTTCTGAGAGACTAAACTAGGAGGCACCACTAAAGGAACTACTTATTTACACATAAAGGCTTACACAGATCCTAATAGAAGGACTTTTCTACCTCTACAACAGCGCCACCTATTTATAAATTTATGAACTGTTTTTCCTCAATTCTACAATGCTGTCACTATTATTTTAAGACACTATATCTGGATGATGATGGCATTAACTGCAATTAATTTTTGTCATTTTTTATTTATATCTTTATTCATCCTGTAGATGGGTTGCACTTTATGAATTATTCACAGTCGGTTACACCTTATTTTTGATATTTATTCACTATATTTATTTTTATCAATTTATTTTTAGTATTGGAGCTAGCTGTCACTTTTTAGGTGTTTTGCCATTTTTACCATTTGCACTGATGCACTTTTAACACAGCACCAGCACTCCACCGTTAGTCAGTGTTAATGGATTTATGTTTCATATAGAGATCGCAGATCCTTATCAACATTATCACAGCTACCATTACCTCAATCACTTTTGCCCTTCTCACCCTATTCACATCACTTTAGTAAATATTGCGCGAAATTTCTATATTATTAGTGTGTATGTATGTATGTATGTATGTATGTATGTATGTATATATGTATATATATATATATATATATATGTGTGTATATATGTGTATATATGTGTATATATGTGTATATATGTGTATATATGTGTATATATGTGTATATATGTGTATATATGTGTATATATGTGTATATATGTGTATATATGTGTATATATGTGTATATATGTGTATGTGTGTGTGTATGTGTGTGTGTATGTGTGTGTGTATGTGTGTGTGTGTGTATGTGTGTGTGTATGTGTGTGTGTATGTGTGTGTGTATGTGTGTGTGTATGTGTGTGTGTATGTGTGTGTGTATGTGTGTGTGTATGTGTGTGTGTATGTGTGTGTGTATGTATGTGTATATGCAACACCTGGGATGCATATATATACACAATACACTGTAAGTGCAGCTAACTGACTGACTGTTCTGCCTAATCTATCTAACTCAAATCAAATGACACTGTGTCTCTCTCTCTCTATCTCTCAGCACACTGGAACACACACTACACAGGGCCGCCGTGCAGGCGGCCTTATATAGTGTGGGGTGTGTACTAAATCCCCTGAGCCATAATTGGCCAAAGCCACCCTGGCTTTGGCCAATTACAGCTCCCTCTACTGACGGCGCTGTGATTGGCCAAGCATGCGGGTCATAGTGCATGCTTGGCCAATCATCAGCCAGCAATGCACTGCGATGCCGCAGTGAATTATGGGCCGTGACGCGCCACACGAATTTGGCGCGAACGGCCCATATCGTTCGCAATTCGACGGACGGTCGAACAGCCGATGTTCGAGTCGAACATGGGTTCGACTCGAACACGAAGCTCATCCCTAATCGCTACCTGTTTCAGGAGTCTGCCCTCACCCAACTCTCCTGTGATTGTACACAGCGAGAATCTATCAGCAGGTCTCAGCCAATGATTCATGCCCAGGATCTGCTAATCAACTGTGTCCAATCACAGCCCACAGAGGGCTCTATACAGAGGGAATGATTGCTTTGTTTCTTCTCCCTGCAAAGCAGGGAAAATAAACAAATGAATCTGTTAAAAATCAGCACACTATACACACATACATAGTTAGGCACACAATTAACCCCTTTGATTGCCCGTGATACCCACTTCCCAGTGTCATTAGTACAGTGACAGTGTATATTATTAGCACTGATCACTGTATTAGTGTCACTGGTGATGTCAGTTATTCAGTTCCAACAAGGTGTCAGTGTCACTATCACAGTCCAACTATAAGTCACTGATCGCCCACATTGCTAGTATATAAAAAAATGTTGGCGGTTATTATTATGGAGATTGCCATTTATATTGAGAGTTGTCATTTTCTAAACTGGCACCGATGCTGGGGGATATAATTCCAGAAACTGGGACTGACGCTGATGGTCATCATTATTAGCTTGACGACCGTATCACATGTACGGTGACTCTGTTGCACTGGATCATGTACCAGGTACATAATCCAGCACTCCCAGGTAAGGGGCACACACGTGCACCACCGGTGACCCGGCTGTGCTGTGTGGGTGCTGGCCAATGGATGACCACCGGCACCCACCGATCATTGGAAAGACACACAGGACAGACCTGTGCCTATGTAAACAAGGCAGAGCTCTGTCCTGTCAGCGGGGAAGCTAAGCTGCAGTTTTTCAAAGCACTTTAAGTACCCCTAATAAAATACATATATTTAAAATGTATGAGTGAACTCTGATTCTATCGAATTAAACTTAATTTAATTTGTATTAAGTAATATCTTCCTGTTTTGAAATGACACTGACTCTTTCTTTATGGGGGGCGCGCAGTTTGCCATCTTCGTCCGGGGCACCGGATGACCTTGTCCCGGCACTGGTAGTGAGACAGAAAGGCATGGGGATAAGGCAGTGGAGCAGATGTGCAGGGAGGTACAGTGGTGGGGAAGATGAGAAAAGGGGTACATTGATGGGGCAGATGAGCAGGGGGGTTACAGCGGTGGGACAGAAATGCAGGGGGGGTACAGTGATGGGGCAGATGAGCAGGGGGTTACAGTGGTGGGACCAATGAGGAGGGGGGTTCAGTGTTGGGGCAGAGGAGAAAGGAGCAACATTGGTGGGACAGATGAGCAGGGGGTTACAGTGGTGGGGCAGAGGAGCAGGGGGTGCAGAGGTGAGGCAGATGTGCAGAGTGGTGCAGAGGAGAATGGAGGTACATCGGTGGAACACATGAGCAGGGGGAACAGAGGTGAGGCAGATGTGCAGGAGGTACAGTCTAGTGGGGAAGATGAGAAAGGGGGTTACAGTGGTGGGGCAGATAAGTTCAGTGTTAGGACAGATGAGAAGATGGTTCAGTGGTGGAGCAGATGTGCATGGAGGTAGAGTGGTGGGGCAGATGTACAGGGGGTTACAGTGGTGAAACAGATGAGCAGGGGGGTACAGAGGTGGGGCAGATGTGAAGGGCAGTACAGTGGTGGGGCAGATGTGCAGGAGGTTACAGTGGTGGGGCAGATGAGAAAGGGGGTACATTGGTGGAGCAGATGAGCATGGTGGTACAGTGGTGGGGCAGATGTACAGGGGGGTTACAGTGATGAAGCAGATGAGCAGGGGGTACAGTCGTGGGGCAGATGTGCAGGGTAGTACAGTGGTGGGCCAGATGTACAATGGTGGGGCAGATGTGCAGGGGGTTACAGTGGTGGGGCAGATTTGCAGGGGGGACAGTGATCTGAGGTGTGGAGTTGCATGAATTGGGGCTGATCTGAGGCGTGAGAGTGCAGGATGTTAATTTCTCACTACTAAAATAGTTTACAGCATTTACTTTATAAAAAATTATTTTCGTGATTGAGAGTGTGAAGTTGACATTCTTTTGTTATAAAATCGGCATGCTCAATTTCTTTGAAAACATTTTTCAGCACACTGTGCTCAAAAGGTTGCCTACCCCTGTTGTAGAGAATACAGGTGGTCCTCTCTCCAATCTGCCTCCTAATGGTGGATTTTGGGTACCCTCTTTGCAGAAACTGATCCTTCATAAGGGCAAGCTCTCTCTCAAAATCTTCATCCCTGTTGCGTATCCTGTACAATCGCAGAAATTGACCCACAGGGATCCCCCTAACTGTGTGCTTGGGATAACCAGAGTCAGCCCTTGGGAAATTGTTGCTGGATAAAGGTTTTCTATATAAACTAGTAACTATACTAGTTACTACTAGAGGGGAAAGTGTCAGGGAGGCTGATCCTGGGCTGGAACATCCCAATTAGTACACCCCGTTGCGTGATATTACGGAAACCAGTCAGGGACCAGCATTGCTGGAGCTGAGTGACTCCCCTAGCTGCCAGGGGAAGAACTCCTCCAGTGAGGGCAGGGGGAAAGGCAAGGGAAAGGAAAGACAGATTTTGGTGGTAGGGGATTCAATTCTCAAAAGGACAGAGAGGGCAATCTGTAACAAAGACCTAAAGCTCCGAACTGTATGTTGTCTACCGGGCGCTCGGGTTCGGTACATCGCGGATTTGGTGGACAGATTACTGGGAGGGGCTGGGGAAGACTCGGCTGTCATAGTGCATGTTGGCACCAATGACAAAGTCAAAGGAAGATGAAGTGTCCTAAAAAAACGATTTTGGGGATTTAGGAGCCAAATTGAGGAATAGGACCTCCAAGGTAGTATTCTCAGAAATACTATCAGTACCTCGAGCCACACCAGAAAGGCAGAGGGAGATTAGGGAAGTAAACAAGTGGCTGAGGAGCTGGTATAAAAAGGAAGGGTTTGGGTTCCTGGAGAACTGGGCCGACTTCTCAGTCGGTTACCAGCTCTTTAGCAGGGACGGACTGCACCTAAATGGGCAAAGTGCAGATCGGCTGGGAGGGAAGATGGACGAAAAGTTAGGGCTTTTAAACTAGGCGACGGGGGGGAAGGTGTACATATAGAGATAGCCAGCGTGGAACAAATTTCAGTTGGTAGTATTGGGGGCATTTGTGGTAGGTTGACTAATGCATCTAAACCCGTGGTAAGTATAGTATCTAGTCCTATTTGCAACCTCAGAACACCCAATAAGGAGATAGTATGCGTCCGAACTAAACTACGTGGCATGTTCACTAATGCCACGAGTTTGGTGGACAAGATTAGCGAACTAGAGCTGCTAATGTATAAGGAGGATTTTGATTTTGTGGAAATTTCAGAGACTTGGTTCAACAACTCTCATGATTGTCTGGCAACCATTCAAGGGTATTGCCTATATCGCAGAGATAGGGAGGGGTATGCCTGTATATCAAGAATGATGTGAGTGACGACAAATGATTGTGGGGGACGGCATCACTAATGGAGCAAGGGAGGAGGTGGAATCCTTATGGGTAGAACTACAAAGGGAGGAAACCAAGGGCAAAGTAATAGTGGGAGTATGCTATAGGCCCCCTAACCAGAAGGAGGTGGGGGGCGGACCTCCTATCACAGTTTGGAATGAATTGCAGCAAGGATGGGAAGTGTCATTATAATGGGGGATTTTAATTATCCAGACATAGACTGGGTCGAAGGAACAGCGCATTCATCTAAGGCTCGCCATTTCCTAAATGTCTTACAGGACAATTTCATGGGTCAGATGGTAGATGCACCAACAAGAAACAATGCTTTACTAGACCTACTGATCACCAACAATACAGTCCTGATCACAGGTGTGGAAATATGGGGCATCCTAGGAAACAGCGACCACAGGTCAATTCATTTCAGTATAAATCACACAAGTAGGAAACATAAGGGGAATACAAAGACACTGAATTTCAAAAGAGCAAACGTCGATAAACTACACTCATTGTTAGAAGATATTAAATGGGATAAAATCCTAGGAACAAAAAAAAACGTAGGAGAAATGGGTGTGCTTTAAAAGCATATTAAAAAAAAAAAAAAAAAAGAGTACTAGCTAGTGCATCCCAATGGATAATACATTTAAAAGAGCTAATAAAAATCCTAGGTGGCTTAACTCCAATGTAAAAATGCATCTTCCTCCGCGGTGTCTTCTTCCCTTCTTCTTCTCGGGCCGCTCTGCATCCACCATGATGGGAGGCTCCTGCTGTGTGACGCCACCCGGTGAACCCGCCCCCTCTGACGCACGGGGACTTCCCTGTGGCATTCCCCGTGACGTCAGAGGGGGGTGGGGTCACCCGTTACGTAACAGGTGACCCCGCCCCCCTCTGATGTCACGGGGAAGTCCCCATCAAGTCCCCGTGCGTCAGAGGGGGGTGGGGTCACCAGGTGGCCCTGCCCTTAGTTATTTAAGAACAGTCAGAAGACGAGAAGCGTCACACAGCGGGAGCCTCCCATCATGGTGGATGCGGAGCGGCCCGAGAAGAAGGGAAGAAGACGCCATGGAGGAAGATGCCGGACGAGAACACCGGAAGAAGAAGAAGAAGATGGAGGGAGAAACCAAAGGAAGCTAGAAGAAAGACCATTTCACACAGGGGGGGTGGGATCTGGTGGTCCCCTTTTTAAAGGGGACTTCCAGATTTCGATATGCCCCCCACCCGCAGATCCCCACAACCACCGGGCAAGGGTTGTGGGGATGAGGCCCTTGTCCCCATCAACATGGGGACAAGGTGCTTTGGGGGGCTACCCCAAAGCACCCTCCCAATGTTGAGGGCATGTGGCCTGGTATGGTTCAGGAGGGGGGCGCTCTCTCATCCCCCCCTCTTTTCCTGTGGCCTGCCAGGTTGCGTGCTAGGATAAGGGTCTGGTGTGGATTTTTGGGGGGACCCCACGCCATTTTAAATGACTTTTTTCTTTTGAAATGTCATTTTGCTGTCAGACTGTTCTAAACACGGGAAACATGCGCCCCTTTACAGGCATACTATAGACACCCCCCAGGTACGAAATTTAAAGGAATATTACACTTTTATTGTTTCACTTTAAGCATTATTAAAATCACTGCTCCCGAAAAAAACGGCCATTTTTAAAACTTTTTTGCATTGATCCATGTCCCCTGGGGCAGGATCCAGGTCCCCAAACACTTTTTATGACAATAACTTGCATATAAGCCTTTAAAATTAGCTCTTTTAATTTTTCATGTTCGTGTCCCATAGACTTTAACGGTGTTCGTGTGTTCGAACTAATTTTTTGCCTGTTCGCATGTTCTGGTGCGAACCGAACAGGGGGGTGTTCGGCTCATCCCTAGTCCTAAGTATTCAGACCCTTTGCTCAATATTTAGTAGAAGCACCCTTTTGATCTAATACAGCCATGAGTCTTTTTGGGAAAGATGCAACAAGTTTTTCACACCTGGATTTGGGGATCCTTTGCCATTCCTCCTTGCAGATCCTCTCCAGTTCTGTCAGGTTGGATGGTAAATGTTGGTGGACAGCCATTTTTAGATCTCTCCAGAGATGCTCATTTGGGTTTAAGTCAGGGCTCTGGCTGGGCCATTCAAGAACAGTCACGGAGTTGTGAAGCCACTCCTTTGTTATTTTAGCTGTGTGCTTAGGGTCATTGTCTTGTTGGAATCTAAACCTTCGGCCCAGTCTGAGGTCCTGAGCACTCTGGAGAAGGTTATCGTCCAGGATATCCCTGTACTTGGCCACATTCATCTTTCCCTCAATTGCAACCAGTCGTCCTGTCCCTGCAGCTGAAAAAAACCCCCACAGCATGATGCTGCCACCACCATGCTTCACTGTTGGCACTGTATTGGACAGATGATGAGCAGTGCCTGGTTTTCTCCACACATACCGCTTAGAATTGAGGCCAAAAAGTTCTATCCTGGTCTCATCAAACCAAAGAATCTTATTTCTCACCATCTTGGAGTCCTTCAGGTGTTTTTTAGCAAACTCCATGCAGGCTTTCATGTGTCTTTCATTGAGGAGAGGCTTCCATAGGCCACTCTGCCATAAAGCCCTGACTGGTGGAGGGCTGCAATGATGGTTGACTTTCTACAACTTTCTCCCATCTCCCGACTGCATCTCTGGAGCTTAGCCACAGTGATCTTTGGGTTCTTCTTTACCTCTCTCACCAAGGCTCTTCTCCCCCGATAGCTCAGTTTGACCGGACAGCCAGCTCTAGGAAGGGTTCTGGTCATCCCAAACATCTTCCATTTAAGGATTATGGAGGCCACTGTGCTCTTAGGAACCTTAAGTGCAGCAGAAATTTTTTTGTAACCTTGGCCAGATCTGTGCCTTGCCACAATTCTGTCTCTGAGGTCTTCAGACAGTTCCTTTTGACCTCATGATTCTCATTTGCTCTGACATATACTGTGAGCTGTAAGGTCTTATATAGACAGGTGTGTGGCTTTAATAATCTAGTCCAATCAGTATAATCAAACACAGCTGGACTCAAATAAAGGTGTAGAACCATCTCAAGGATGATCAGAAGAAACAGGACAGCACCTGAGTTAAATATATGAGTGTCACCGCAAAGGGTCTGAATACTTCGGACCATGTGATATTTCAGTTTTTCTTTTTTAATAAATCTGCAAAAATGTCAACAATTCTGTGGTTTTTCTGTCAATAGGGGGTACTGTGTGTACATTAATGAGGAAAAAAATGAACTTAAATGATTTTAGAAAATTGCTGCAACATAACAAAGAGTGAAAAATTTAAGGGGGTCTGAATACTTTCCGTCCCCACTGTACATACCACCCACCTCCATATGCTCCGCACCCCTCTCATGTACATACCATACGCTCCGCACCCCTCTCATATACATACCACCCACCTCCATACACTCTGAACCCCTCTCATGTACATACCACCCACCTCCATACACTCCGCACCCCTCTCCTACATACCACCCACCTCCATACACTCCGCACCCCTCTCATATACATACCACCCACCTCCATACACTCTGCACCCTTCTCATATACATATCATCCACCTCCATATGCTCCGCACCCCTCTCATGTACATACCACCCACCTCCATACGCTCCGCACCCCTCTCATGTACAGTCAGGTCCATAAATATTGGGACATCAACACAATTCTAATCTTTTTGGCTCTATGCATCACCACAATGGATTTGAAATGAAGCTAACAAGATGTGCTTTAACTGCAGACTTTCATCTTTAATTTTGAGGGTATTTACATCCAAATCAGGTGAACGGTGTAGGAATTACAACAGTTTGTATATATGCCTCCCACTTTTTAAAGGACCAAAAGTAATGGGACAGTTGGCTGCTCAGCTGTTCCATAGCCAGGTGTGTGTTATTCCCTCATTATCCCATTTACAAGGAGCAGATAAAAGGTTCAGAGTTAATTTCAAGTGTGCTATTTGCATTTGGAATCTGTTGCTGTCAACTTTCAATATGAGATCCAAAGACCTGTCACTATCAGTGAAGTAAGCCATCATTAGGCTGAAAAAACAAAACAAACCCATCAGAGAGATAGCAAAAACATTAGGTGTGGCCAAATCAACTGTTTGGAACATCCTTAAAAAGAAAGAATGCACCGGTGAGCTCAGCAACACCGAAAGCCCCGGAAGACCACGGAAAACAACTGTGGTGGATGACTGAAGAATTCTTTCCCTGGTGAAGAACACACCCTTCACAACAGTTGTCCAGATCAAGAACACTCTCCAGGAGGTAGGTGTATGTGTGTCAAAGTCAACAATCAAGAGAAGACTTCACCAGAGTGAATACAGAGGGTTCACCACAAGATGTAAACCATTGGTGAGCCTCAAAAACAGGAAGGCAAGATTAGAGTTTGCCAAACAACATCTAAAAAAGCCTTCACAGTTCTGGAACAACATCCTATGGACAGTTGAGACCAAGGTCAACTTGTACCAGAGGGATGGGAAGAGAAAAGTATGGAGAAATAAAGGAACTGCTCAGGATCCAAAGCATACCACCTCATCAGTGAAGCATGGTGGTGGTAGTGTCATGGCGTGGGCATGTATGGCTGCCAATGGAACTGGTTCTCTTGTATTTATTGATGATGTGACTGCTGACAAAAGCAGCAGGATGAATTCTGAAGTGTTTCAGGCAATTATAATCTGCTCATATTCATGCTTCAGAACTCATTGGACAGGGCTTCACAGCGCAGATGGACAATGACCCGAAGCATACTGTGAAAGCAACCAAAGAGTTTAAGGGAAAAAAGTGGAATGTTATGCAATGGCCATGTCAATCACCTGACCTGAACCAGATTGAGCATGCATTTCACTTGCTGAAGACAAAACTGAAGGTAAAATGCCCCAAGAACAAGTAGGAACTGAAGACAGTTGCAGTAGAGGCCTGGCAGAGCATCACCATGGATGAAACCCAGCGTCTGGTGATGTCTATGCATTCCAGACTTCAGGCTGTAATTGACTGCAAAGGATTTGCAACCAAGTATTAAAAAGTGAAAGTTTGATGGATGATTGTTAACCTGTCCCATTACTTTTGGTCCCTTAAAAAGTGGGAGGCACATATACAAACTGTTGTAACTCCTACACCGTTCACCTGATTTGTATGTAAATACCCTCAAATTAAAGCTGAAAGTCTGCAGTTAAAACACATCTTGTTAGTTTCATTTCAAATCCATTGTGGTGGTATATAGAGCCAAAAAGATTTGAATTGTGTCGATGCCCCAATATTTATGGACCTGACTGTACATACCACCCATCTCCATACGCTCTGTACCCCTCTCATGTACATACCACCCACCTCCACACCCCTTTTGGTTTCTTTAGTGAGATATCAGGGGTCTAAACGGACCCTGAAGTCTCACTATTGAGACAGAGAAAGGGACTGAGGAAACACATTCCCCAGTTCCTTTCCCTGTAACCTCAGCTGCACTGCAGATGAATGAACAGGAGACAGAGGCTCCTGTTAATTCATAAACTAAAGCATAGTAAATATAGTTTACCGTGCTTCAGTTATGAATGAACACAGTAAGTGATCAGTACCGATCATTCACTGTGTTCTTTTAGTAAAGATAGGGGCTGGTAAATTACATTTACCAGCCCCTTTTTCCTGCCTCCATCCTGAATATCCCCCACAGCAGTCAGCGGGAGAGCAGGGAAGGAA
Source organism: Lithobates clamitans (assembly GCA_037952925.1). Taxonomy (NCBI): domain Eukaryota; kingdom Metazoa; phylum Chordata; class Amphibia; order Anura; family Ranidae; genus Lithobates; species Lithobates clamitans. The sequence continues at coordinate 2,393,016 of JBBGZY010000123.1, forward strand.
AATCAGCAGCGCTGTGGGGGGGGGGGGGGGGCACACCGTTTAATTTTTATTGCTTGAATTATTTTTCCCATTATGGGCGTGAGTGGTGCCTCATGTCCAAGTTTTGCCTAAGGATTCACAAAGCCTAGAGCCACCTCTGATCTATGGTCCCTGTTTCCTTCAGACATTCGTCAGATTTTTAACCGATTCAAACTAGGGGTAAGGAGATGGACCGGTTTAAAAAAATGGTGGAGCAGGAATTAACTAGATTGGCTTTGTGTGTTGTGTCTGGGGGTATTATCCTGAATGACAACCTAAGCATTGATGAAAGACAGTCATTAAGGCAGTTGAGCGAGGATTGCTGCATTGTCATAAAAAATTACGACAAACCCAGCCAACCCATACAAGCGCGAGGCTGCTAGACAACTCTCAGACAATAACACCTATTTGAGGCCGAGGCGGGATCCTACTGGCGAATATAGAACTATACTTACCACACTTGTTCAGAAAGGTATTAGATTGGATATTTCATCTGAACGAGAGGGGGAGTTTTTAATTTACAAAACGCCCATAATTCCGGTGTTTCACCATCTGCCTAAAACCCACAAGGGGTTATAGTAGCTGGGATTGGGTCCCTAAATTAAAGGGTTGGATTTTCAGTTGCAGCCCATAATTTCCAAGTTATTTACGAGATACTAACAATCTGTTGAATCTTTGTCAGGATTTTGAGTGGATGGAGAGTTACAGACGAATTACATGTGATGTGGCCAGCCTGTACTCCTCCATCTCTCATTCCTTGGGTTTGAGAGCAGTATCTTTCTTCTTGGATCAGTGTGGGATGTATTCTCGTGCACAAAAAGAGTTCATCTTGAGGTGCCTTGAATGCCTATTTCTCATTTTGATGTTGATTTTTTTACCTTCAAAAGTGCAGGGCGGTGATGGGGCCAGGTTTTTGCCCTTTCTCGCCAACCTGTATATGGGTTGGTGGGAGGGTGAGGCAGGGCCGATCCTGAGCGGGGTGCACAGGGTGCAGTGCACCCAGGCGCCACACAGGTGGGGGCACTGAAGCACCAGAGTGCTCCCCTCCTCCCTCTTCATCTCCTTGTCCATAGGCGGCTCTCTCCACCGGTCACCGCCGCTGTGTTTCTTGCCGAAGCCCATCCCCCCTCCCTCCTCCTGTCAAAGAAGGACAGCGGAAACAGCTGGAGATTGGAGCGGCTGTGTCTGTGTGCAGAGAGAACAGCCGCACAGTGACGTCACTGGGGGGGCGGTCCATGCCCGACGTGTTCCAGTTCCCCTCCTCCTGTGTGTAACTCCCGCCTGCTGCCCAAGCATGACATGCTCTCTTCTCCACCCGGTGGCGCGGCTGCACACTGTCCTCTCCTCTCCAGCTGCCGCCCGGGTGTTTTTTAATTAGCTTAATGGAGGGGTGGGAGTGGTTTGTCGGGGGTCTATACTAATAGAGGGGGGGGTTGTTTGTCCTGGGGGTCTATAATAATGGAGGGGGGTTGTCCTGGGGGGTCTGTACTAATGGAGGGGGGTGGTTTGTCCTGGGGGGGTCTGTACTAATGGAGGGGGGTGGTTTGTCCTGGGGGTCTGTACTAATGTAGGGGGGTTTGTCCTGGGGGGGTCTGTACTAATGTAGGGGGGTTTGTCCTGGGGGGTCTATACTAATGGAGGAGGGGTTGTACTGGGGGGGGTCTGTACTAATGGAGGGGGGTTTGTCCGGGGGGTCTATACTAATGGAGGGGGGTTTGTCTTGGGGGGGTCTATACTAATGGAGGGGGTTTGTCTGGGGGGTCTATACTAATGGAGGGGGTGGTTTGTCCTGGGGGGTCTGTACTAATGTAGGGGGGTGGTTTGTTCTTGGGGGGTCTGTACTAATGTAAGGGGGTGGTTTGTCCGGGGGGTCTGTTCTAATGTAGGGGGGTGGTTTGTCCGGGGGGTCTGTTCTAATGTAGGGGGGTGGTTTGTCCTGGGGGGTCTGTACTAATGTAGGGGGGTGGTTTGTCCTGGGGGGTCTGTACTAATGGAGGGGGTGGTTTGTTCTGGGGGGTCTGTACTAATGTAGGGGGGGTGGTTTGTCCGGGGGGGTCTGTACTAATGTAGGGGGGTGGTTGTTCTGGGGGGTCTGTACTAATGGAGGGGGGGTGGTTTGTCAGGGGGGTCTATAATAATTGATGGGGGTTGTCCTGGGGGGGTCTGTACTAATGGAGGGGGGGGTTTGTCCTGGGGGGGTCTGTACTAATGGAGGAGGGGTTGTACTGGGGGGGTCTGTACTAACGGAGGGGGGTTTGTCCTGGGGGTCTATACTAATGGAGGAGGGGTTGTACTGGGGGGGTCTGTACTAATGGAGAGGGGTTTGTCCGGGGGGTCTATACTAATGGAGGGGGGTTTGTCTTGGGGGGTCTATACTAATGGAGGGGGTTTGTCTGGGGGGTCTATACTAATGGAGGGGGTGGTTTGTCCTGGGGGGTCTGTACTAATGTAGGGGGTGATTTGTTCTTGGGGGGGTCTGTACTAATGTAAGGGGGTGGTTTGTCCGGGGGGGTCTGTTCTAATGTAGGGGGGTGGTTTGTCCTGGGGGGGGTCTGTACTAATGTAGGGGGGTGGTTCGTTCGGGGGGGTCTGTACTAATATAGGGAGTGGTTTGTTCTGGGGGGTCTGTACTAATGTAGGGGGGTGGTTTGTCCAGGGGGGTCTGTACTAATGTAGGGGGATGGTTGTTCTGGGGGGTCTGCACTAATGGAGGGGGGGTGGTTTGTCCAGGGGGGTCTGTACTAATGTAGGGGGATGGTTGTTCTGGGGGGTCTGCACTAATGGAGGGGGGGTGGTTTGTCTGGGGGAGCTGTACTAATGGAGGGGGGTGGTTTGTTCTGGGGGGGTCTGTACTAATGTAGGGGGGTGGTTTGTCCAGGGGGTCTGTACTAATGGAGGGGGGTGGTTTGTCATGGGGGGTCTGTACTAATGGATGGGGGGTGGTTTGTTCTGGAGGGTCTGCACTAATGTGGGGAGGTGATTTGTCCTGGGGGGGTCTGTACTAATGGAGGGGGTGGTTTGTTCTGGGGGGTCTGTACTAATGGAGGGGGGTGGTTTGTCCTGGGGGGGTCTATACTGATGGGGGGTCTGTACTGAGGGAGGGGTTTATACTTAGTGGGGGGTCTGCACTGACGGAGGGGGTCTATACTTAGTGGAGGGGGTCTGTACTGAGGGGTGACTATATAATTGGTAGAGGGGGGGGTGACACCAACCCTAGTGATGCCACTGCAGCGGCTCTTATTTGCCCTCTCCCGCTCCTCCTCGCACGTGTTGCTGTACTAGTGAGCGGCACACTATGTTTCTTTCCCCGCCTTCATATCGGCCAAGGAAGAAAAAAAAAAAGGAGCAAAGAAGAAGATTGTGGGACATGTAGTCCCGAGGACTGGCAACCCCACTGTAACACGGAAAACTGCAATCCACACAGCATGCTCAGCTGAATGGAAGAGAGAGAGCCAGGAGCCTGGGAAAGCTTTCAGGGAAGTGCACCCAGGACTCCAGAGGGAGAGGACAATGCTGAGGGAACACCATCAGAGAGAGAACCCCGCTGCCCTGCGCCACCAGATGGAAAGCCACACAGCCTAGCGCCATCCCTGGTGGAGAAAGGAATGGAATCATTGGCAGAATACAGATCTGGGCTCTACCCAGCGGAGTCGCCACGGGCAATTCAGAGTGAGCTGACTCCTGATCAGAGGAACCATTGCTGTATCGCTGGGTCAGGTGAGACGGCCGATTATCTACTAACGTCCATAGGAACTGCAGTCTCTGACCATCTCTTGTAACATGTCTGCAGTCTCTGACCATCTCTTGTAACATGTCTGCAGTCTCTGACCATCTCTTGTAACATGTCTGCAGTCTCTGACCATCTCTTGTATCATGTCGGCAGTCTCTGACCATCTCTTGTATCATGTCTGCAGTCTCTGACCATCTCTTGTATCATGTCTGCAGTCTCTGACCATCTCTTGTATCATGTCTGCAGTCTCTGACCATCTCTTGTATCATGTCTGCAGTCTCTGGCCATCTCTTGTATCATGTCTGCAGTCTCTGACCATCTCTTGTATCATGTCTGCAGTCTCTGACCATCTCCTGTAGTATGTCCGCAGTCTCTGACTATCTCCTGTATTATATCTAGAGTCTCTGACCGTCTACTGTAGTATGTCTGCAGTCTCTGACCGTCTACTGTAGTATGTCTGCAGTCTCTGTCCGTCTACTGTAGTATGTCTGCAGTCTCTGTCCATCTCCTGTAGTATGTCTGCAGTCTCTGTCCATCTCCTGTAGTATGTCTGCAGTCTCTGTCCATCTCCTGTAGTATGTCTGCAGTCTCTGTCCATCTCCTGTAGTATGTCTGCAGTCTCTGTCCATCTCCTGTAGTATGTCTGCAGTCTCTGTCCATCTCCTGTAGTATGTCTGCAGTCTCTGACCATCTCTTGTAGTATGTCTGCAGTCCCTGACCATCTCCTGTAGTATGTCTGCAGTCTCTGACCATCTCCTGTATTATGTCTCCAGTCTCTGACCATCTCCTGTACTATGTCTGGGGGCTCTTTCTAACAGACTCTCTAACAGAAGCCCTCTCTGTGTGCATCTCTGTGTGAGTCGTTGCCATAGTGTGCATCTCTGTGTGAGTCGTTGCCATAGTAACATTTGTGATGGGGAGGAGTTGGTAAGATGACCACGCCCCTGTGGGGGCGCCAGAAATATCTCTGCACCCAGGCGTCTGTGACCCTAGGATTGGCCCTGGGGTGAGGGTTTTTGGACTTGACAACCTGTTACGCCCACACATTAATTTTTTCAGGCGTTATATAGATGACCTGATATTCATCTGTTATGGTGAACTTGAGGGATTGGAAATTTTTTTGTCATATTTGAATGATAATACACAACCTTTAGATTCACCAGCTGGGTGGATGATTTCTCTATTCATTTTTTGGACGTGAAATTAAGAGGTGGTGATGGATATGTAGATACTAGTTCATATAGAAAATCTTTATCCAGCAAAAGTTTCCTAAGGTCTGGCTCTGGTCATACCAAGCACACAGTTAGGGGAATCCCTGTGGGTCAATTTCTGAGGTTGCACAGGATATGCAAAAAGGATGTTGATTTTGAGAGAGAGAGATCTTGCCCGTATGAAGGATTGGTTTCTGCAAAGTGGGTACCCTAAATCCACAATTGAAAGGGCAATTCGCATGGGTGGACCTACAGGGGTCGCAATTGTGACCCGGCCCTATGCTGCATACTGCAGGGGGCCTGTGCACCCCCCCCCGTATGCCTGGATAGGAGGAGCGGCGGGTTGGCTACATATAGAGCAGACTGTGTTTACACCTAAGAAAGTTAAAGCAAGGGAGAGGTGTCTTGCACAGTGTGTGCTGTGCTCTCTGCCTCCCCCTAAAGTGCAGTACCCGGCATAGAGAGTGAAAGTACCATACCGCCGATTTTTAGAAAGGCTATCCGTATATGTGTGTGTGTGTGTTCATATATATGTGTGTGTGTTTTTATATGTGTGCGTATGTATGTGTTTATATATGTGTGTTTACATATGTGTCTGTGTGTATGTATGTGTTGTGTGTTTATATATATATATGTGTGTGTGTGTGTATGTGCGTACATGTGTGCTTACATGTGTGTGTATGCAGGGCCGCTAATAAGGCAGTACAGCCAGCCCTACTATACCGGACCTAAGCCACATCACTTCAGAAGAGGGGCTCGGGCACCTGCAGGAGAGGAGAGCCAACTGTACTGCCTTGTGACACCTGTGGATCCCCTGCAGCGCTGCCAGGCTTTCTCCCTCTGGCAGCTCTGCAGGGGGAGCGTTTCTACATATTTGCAAAGTGTCCCGATTTAGAGCAGGAGTCTCTGCCTGTGCCTCTGCTGGGTCCTAAAACAAAATCTCCTTTTTTGTTTTTGAGATTTTTTTAGTTGCATGGTAGTTGTTTTACTTGATTTGTTATGTCCTCTGTATACTGGTAACCAATGGCCCTGCATATTGGTGGTCAGTGAGGAGGGATGCTGGTGGTCAGTGTGCCCCTGTATGCTGGTGCTACATGCAGGAGGATGCTACGTGGAAGGTGCAGGAGGATGCTACGTGGAAGGTGCAGGAGGATGCTACGTGGAAGGTGCAGGAGGATGCTACGTGGAAGGTGCAGGAGGATGCTACGTGCAGGGTTCAGGAGGATGCTACGTGCAGGGTTCAGGAGGATGCTACGTGCAGGGTTCAGGAGGATGCTACGTGCAGGGTTCAGGAGGATGCTACGTGCAGGGTTCAGGAGGTTGCTACGTGCAGGGTGCAGGGCTCAGGAGTATGCTACCTACAGAGTGCAGGTTTTAGGAGTGTACTACCTACAGAGTGCAGGTTTTAGGAGTGTACTACCTACAGAGTGCAGGTTTTAGGAGTGTACTACCTACAGAGTGCAGGTTTTAGGAGTGTACTACCTACAGAGTGCAGGTTTTAGGAGTGTACTACCTACAGAGTGCAGGTTTTAGGAGTGTACTACCTACAGTGTGCAGGGATCAGGAGCATGATATGTACAGGGTGCAGAGTTCAGCAGTGTGCTACATTGAGTGCACAGTTGTGAATTGGCTGATTCTCTTGAATAGATTGCACGACATACAGAGGGAGAGATAGTACAGGGATAAATTTCATGTTACTTTTTATTGAGAATCTCTTGCACACAGGTGGCTGAGCCCATTCTGTGCAGTTGAATTTCCTCCATCCAGGCAGCTCAGGTGAAGCGTACAGCCTGTCATTGACATTCATGGTTGTGTACTGCTGTATATATGTTTATGATGGCACCACTGTATAAAGGAATATAGCAGCATACAATCATTCATATTAATGACAGGCTGTACACTGCACCTGGCTGCCTGGATGGAGGAAATTCAACTGCAGTTAGACAGAATGGTCTCAGCCACCTGTCTGCTAGAGACCTGGCTTGTTTCTAAAGAGAGGGAAGCAGTGTTAGAATAACACCAGAGGACAAAATCCTTTTTTCAATCAATTTATCTTGTATTGTGTTCCTCTCTCTTTAGACCAAGTGTGGGGAAAACTCACTGCAGCCAAAAGCTGAAGAATCTCTGTTCTATTCCATCCCCTGTAGTGTAGCAGGCTGGGCTGAGCTGTTCTCTCTCCCTCCAATCTAGCTGCTGACATGTCCTCTCCTCTGTGCATCTCAGAACTCAAAGAAAGCAGGCTGGAGAAGGGGGCGGGTTCAGCACTTTCCTATTGGCTGAAAAGGCAGCAAAGTGACTGTATATAAATCCGCCTCTGAAATCTGCCTGTCGGGTCTAGCTAAAATGCATCAGCTTATGCGGCAGGAGCCGCTGTATCCCTCCACAGGAAAAAAAGTCCCCAGCTTCCTGGCATCTGTACAGGATTTACAGGTAGATTAAAATTTAACAAAACACTGACACATAGACTGGTATGTGAATTTGGGGGTGCTGTGTGGAGGTGCTTAAAGAATTTGTGAGGGTAATTGAGCACCCCCAAGCGCCTATCTGGCGTCACCCCTGAATCCAGGGACAAAACTGGGGACACACTTGGTCTAGGGACAGTGTCCCCGGGAAACCAGGGATGTCTGGTCACCCTATCATAGAAGCTCTAGAACATTTTAGGGCAGCTCTGCAAGTCTACCACATGACAAAACACGGGTCTGCGAATTCTTTTTGGGGTCCCATTGACACTGTAAAATGCGTGTTATCTGTGCACTTTGTTCCACATCCAGGAAACATCAAATGTGAATGCAGCCTGAAGACTTTTTCACATGGGCAGCTGAGTCATGGATTTACTGCATTCCCTGGCTGCCCACCCAAATCCTAATATAGTCTGACAGGGCTGTATACATCCCATAGCCGCAATGTAGGGTTGCACCGATTCCGTTTTTCTATTGATGAGTACGAGTAGCGATACTTTCGGTCAAGTACTCACCGATGCAGAGTACCGATACTTTGCTGTGCGATTTGTGTCAATAAAAAATAATGCCACAAATCGCACTGCAAAGAATTGCATGCAATCTCCCCCACTGCTCCTGTGTGTGTGTGTGTGTGTGTGTGTGTGTGTGTGTGTGTGTGTAAAAAGAGGTTAAAGTGTAACTATGGCGACTAGGCAGAGGCAAATGGTGTTCTGGAGTGGTGGGAGAGGAAAGAACTGAGGTCCATAACAGATCGACGTGGGGTTAGAATCGCCTGAGAGAAGTGGCTGATAGGAATGTGATGTGGTGGAGGGGGGGACTCGTGAGAAGCGGGCTGGTAGCAGTGTAAGACAGTGAAGAATGCAGTGGACATCGGGAGGAATGTGGTGGACATTGGGCAGTAATTGCCGATGTCTGTAGGAAAAAAAGGGGGTCTGACAAACCTGCCTGCTGTGTGGATGTACGAAAGTATGAAGCACAAGGGCGAAGCTGGGGGAGAGGAGGATACAAAGAAGTTGTGGTGTGGCGGATGAAGAGATGGTCTATGGTGACAGCTGGCAGGGAAGGGTAGAGGTATCTCGGCTGGCTAAGAATGGATGACAGGATAGAAGAGGGAGTTGAGCTGGTGGTGGGGGGGTTTGGGGGGTTGCAGCATGACTTCACGGGATGGTGTGGGGTAGGGTGGATGGGGGATCATACTGACCAGCAGTGGCATCCATTAGGGGCGTCATCCATTAGGGGCGCACTTTATTGAAGAACGTGATTAGAGCCAGAGGCTCTAATGGGCTTGAGAAAAGGGTGGGCTCGGGGCACAGAGCACTGTGCTCTGAGCCCACCCAGTTGTGGGACAATAGCAAATAAGGATGAGGAGGCGCATCGCGGGGCACGGAGGAGACGCATCGCGGGGCACGGAGGAGACGCATCGCAGGGCACGGAGGAGACGCATCGCGGGAAACTGAGGAGACGCATCACGGGGCACGGAGGAGACGCATCGCGGGAAACTGAGGAGACGCATCGCGGGAAACTGAGGAGACGCATCGCGGGAAACTGAGGAGACGCATCCCTTGAAACGGAGGAGACGCATCCCTTGAAACGGAGGAGACGCATGCCTTGAAACGGAGGAGACGCATGCCTTGAAACGGAGGAGACGCATGCCTTGAAACGGAGGAGACGCATGCCTTGAAACGGAGGAGACGCATGCCTTGAAACAAAGGAGACGCATGCCTTGAAACGGAGGAGACGCATGCCTTGAAACGGAGGAGACGCATGCCTTGAAACGGAGGAGACGCATGCCTTGAAACGGAGGAGACGCATGCCTTGAAACGGAGGAGACGCATGCCTTGAAACGGAGGAGACGCATGCCTTGAAACGGAGGAGACGCATGCCTTGAAACGGAGGAGACGCATGCCTTGAAACGGAGGAGACGCATGCCTTGAAACGGAGGAGACGCATGCCTTGAAACGGAGGAGACGCATGCCTTGAAACGGAGGAGACGCATGCCTTGAAACGGAGGAGACGCATGCCTTGAAACGGAGGAGACGCATGCCTTGAAACGGAGGAGACGCATCCCTTGAAACGGAGGAGACGCATCCCTTGAAACGGAGGAGACGCATCCCTTGAAACGGAGGAGACGCATCCCTTGAAACGGAGGAGACGCATCCCTTGAAACGGAGGAGACGCATCCCGGGAAACGGAGGAGACTCATCCCGGGAAACGGAGGAGATTAATTATTGGAATCGGAGGAGACTCATCATTGGAATCGGAGGAGACTCATCATTGGAATCGGAGGAGACTCATCGCGGGACACGGAGGAGACTCATCGCGGGACACGGAGGAGACTCATCGCGGGACACGGAGGAGACTCATCGCGGGACACGGAGGAGACGGTCTGCCGCGCCCCCCTGGCCAATGGAGCACCAGCCGCCACTGCTGACCAGGAGGATTTGTATCCGCTGTGTTGGCAGAGGCAGCATGGAGAGAGGCAGTGGGCGCCAGTTTAAACAAAGTTAAAACTTTTAAACTCCCAACTAGATGGTGCTTTAATCCCTTTCTACACACACAAACACACACAGAAGCAATGGGGGAAATTGCATGTGATTCAGACAGGAATTGGAGGAATTGCATTCCTGTTCAAATTCGCATGCGATTCTTTATTGTGCGATTTACGCCCATTCATTTTGTAGTGTCACAAATTGCACCACAAAGTATCGGTTTCAGTATCATGAGCATTTGAGCGAGTTCCGATATTCGCTCAAATACCTGGTATCGGCACCAGTACCAATATCGGTGCATCCCTACTGCAATGCTTTACTTCACAGCTGTGGCATTTGTAATGCAGGTGCTGCACATATGCTGAAAATATGGTTAATAATTCCAATGTGCAAAGGGAGCGGGCCAGGTGAAACCTGAAGTGTTTTTATTGAAAAGTTTCTGCAATGACACAAACACATGACCTTCAGACTGATAGACTGGGTAGCAACTGCTATTGTGTTCATACAAAATAATACATATCTATATCTATAATAATGATAACATTCACATATACCGAATTAATGTCCTCATAGAAAATAATAACCAATTGCACATGTGTTGACATGTTAATTAATCACACAGCAGTCTTTACTGATCACATGGATGTAAATTAAATCACTTCCACCCCGTTTATAGCCTTAAAGTGGATGTAAACCCAATGTCATCCTTTCTAAACTACTACCATAGGGGTTATCTATAAGGATATACATGCCTCCTGCATGTATCTTTACCTGTCTAATGTCTCCCCTCTGTCTGTTATGAGACCCGAAAAACTGCATATTCTGTGGGTGGGTCTGTTGTCTGGAGCTCGGTGGGTGGAGTTGTGATGTCAGTAGACTCCCCGCCCACCTCTACACTCCTTGTCAATATGCATTTTCTCCTGTGTATTTCTTACACTGAGCTTCTGCTATGATCTCTAACATCCAGTGAAAAGACAGGAAAGTAACCACATGACTTCAGCATGCCAAATCATGCTGAGGTGTGGAACAGCCAATCCTTGCAGAGCTGCTGAAGAAAGGAGTGTGGGAGGGAATTAAAAATTAATACCTATGTCTTAGGCTGTCACTCACAGCAAGGGGGAGTGTTTGACAAAGTTTTTCTCAGTTTGTCAAGATTTTTCTCACTGAACAATAAAAGAGGATTGCTAAGAGATGGATTAACTCTGTGTGGCAAGACTGGGCTCAAATGATAGGAAATCTTATACTCTACAGTATGATATATATATATATATATATATATATATATATATATATATATATATATATATATATATATATATATATATATATATATATATAAATGGGGTTTACATCCACTTTAAATATGTTCCCTCCTACCTGCAATGGCACAAACACATGACCTTCAGACTGATAGACTGGGTAGCAACTGCTATTGTGTTCCCACCAGAAACAAAGGTCAGTCTTTTGGTTCCCTTTCATATTTAGTAAAGGTCCCATTAGAATGTGCTTTATGTCATTCAGGCTTTTCACTCTATGCTGCCATCTACTGGTGATTTAATAGAAATGCCATGAGTTTTACTTTCTCCATGACAAAACTATAATCCTTTTTCATGGTGTTCCTGGTTTTGACATCCCTTACACTGGCTGCAGATTTTGACAGGCAGCACCACCTATCAAACGTCCCATTGTGTTCAAACACTTGGCTCACAGTTGCAGTGCGGTCTCACAATGTAAAATTGCCATTTGCAATAACAATAAAAAAAACAGGTGTCGTGGCGGCAGTAGCAAGGCTATAATTTCAGCCATGGCGGCAAAGCATACCATTGCAACCATGGCATTTTAGCGATTTGAAATTTCCTGGGAGGGGGGCCCTGTTCAGTAGGTTGTACATGGTCCCGTGATTTCTAACAGAAGCCCTGTGTGTATGTATGCACATTATGTTTATTCCTGACCCCCTATTTCCATACGATCAGAGCTGATTTTTTTAAAGCTTGTTCATAATACCAGCAAGAAAATGCAGTTTCTTCTGAAAAGCGATTCATGCTTAGATCACTTTTCAGAGGCATTTCACAGGCAGTGAAGAGGCACTATGTTGTACCTCCTGTTTTAACTTCTAAATTCATCATCACTATGCTGCAAATGTTTGCAATGCATACAGTTGCGGGGTGGTTGCAGCACAGGCCCATTCACCTGGGGATACACTTCCAGCCACAGCCACAGCATGTGTACACACCCAGCTGTGTCCTTTTCAGCTGAAGGGGGAGCAGTCGTGGCTGATAAAATGCAGCTAAAGCGTGTGGTTTTACTGCCCCTCAACCTCACATGTGAACAAGCCCTTGGTTCACATCTGTGCAGCTGTGTGCTACGTTTAGGGCAGGAAGTTCATTTCAGTAGGCTGCCCTACAGAAACACAGGGAAAACTTTCCCTTATATATTTTTTATTTTTTTATTGCACTGCACTGAAAATGCACCATGTTTGCCAAAGCATGGGGGTACCATTAAAAATTAATGACACCCCTGTGTGTCTGCTAAAGAGCAGTGTGTTTGCGTGTCAGGAACACGCACAATTTTGCGTGAATTCTGTGACACACAGTTATGTGAACCAAGCCTTAGACTGGGGTGCCTCCAGACTGAAAATACTTTTCAAGTATTGGACTGGAAAAAGGTTGAGAAACACTGATACAGGAACAAATCTCTCTATTTTCTTCCTGCAGCTGCTGAATGCGTGCAGGGGGGGAAAGGGGGGATCGGTTCCTCTATATGCAGCCACTCCTATGCAGCTGATTTCTGCTGTTTACCTGTGTGCTCTCCAGCCCCCCTGTGCTTTTTCCTGGTTCCCCAATCCTCTCTCCTAGGCCCCCCCCCCCTCGTCTCCATGGCTCCACAGGGTTCCCCCTCACCTGCTGGCTGCTGTGGGGGATCTGTCAGGATGGAGCCTTTTCTGAATAGAGAGTCAGTGATCCATACCTGTCACTGACTCTGTCCATTTATAACTGAAACAGTAAATTGTAAACTATTGAACCCTTAGATTGGGGTGCCATTAAAGTTCATGTGCATTTTTTATTTGTGCGCGCTCCTTTTTTTTAATTTTTGATACAGAATTCAGTCCACCTCCCAGTGGATTCAAGAGGAGCTGCAACACCTAAAGTTATTGAATCGGTTTCTATTCACATGGGCTATCCCTATACCCAATTAGGATTTGTGAAAACTGCGCAAACTGGTTTATTTATGTTTTATGTGCGTGTAAAGGCAGACGTCCCGATACTTTTAACAATATAGTATATACAGTATCTCACAAAAGTGAGTACACAACACACATTTTTGTAGATATTTTATTATATATTTTCATGTGACAACACTGAAGAAATGACACTTTGCTACAATGTAAAGTAGTGAGTGTACAGCTTGTATAACAGTGTACATTTGCTGTCCCCTCAAAATAACTCAACATTTTCCCTTAGGGGTGTACTCACTTCTGTTGCCAGCAGTTTAGACATCAATGGCTGTGTGTTGAGTTACTATAAGTGGACAGCAAATTTACACTGTTATACAAGCTGTACACCCACTACTTCACATTGTAGCAAATGTGAGGGGTGTACTCACTTTTGTGAAATACTGTTTGTGTGTAATATATATATATATATATATATATATATATATATATATATATATATATATATATATATATATATATATATATATACATATACATACAGTGGGGACGGAAAGTATTCAGACCCCCTTAAATTTTTCATTCTTTGTTATATTGCAGCCATTTGCTAAAATCATTTAAGTTCATTTTTTTTTCCTCATTAATGTACAAACAGCACCCCATATTGACATAAAACACAGAACTGTTGACAATTTTGCAGATTTATTAAAAAAGAAAACTGAAATATCACATGGTCCTAAGTATTCAGACCCTTTGCTGTGACACTCATATATTTAACTTAGGTGGTGTCCATTTCTTCTGATCATCCTTGAGATGGTTCTACACCTTCATTTGAGTCCAGGTGTGTTTGATTATACTGATTGGACTTGATTAGGAAAGCCACACACCTGTCTATATAAGACCTTACAGCTCACAGTGCATGTCAGAGCTAATGAGAATCATGAGGTCAAAGGAACTGCCTGAAGAGCTCAGAGACAGAATTGTGACAAGGCACAGATCTGGCCAAGGTTACAAAAAAATTTCTGCTGCACTTAAGGTTCCTAAGAGCACAGTGGCCTCCACAATCCTTAAATGGAAGATGTTTGGGATGACCAGAACCCTTCCTAGAGCTGGCCATCCTGCCAACCTGAGCTATCGGGGGAGAAGAGCCTTGGTGAGAGAGGTAAAGAAGAACCCAAAGATCACTGTGGCTGAGCTCCAGAGATGCAGTCGGGAGATGGGAGAAAGTTGTAGAAAGTCAACCATGATTACAGCCCTCCACCAGTGGGAGCTTTATGGCAGAGTGGCCTGACGGAAGCCTCTCCTCAGTGCAAGACACATGAAAGCCTGCATGGACTTTGCTAAAAAACACCTGAAGGACTCCAAGATGGTGATAAATAAGATTATCTGGTCTAATGAGACCAATGTCACGGAACGTCCCACACTCCGCTTGAGTGCTTCCATCAGTATACCGCTTCCTAAGTTCTGGAACACGAGTCCAATGGATCTGGCTATAGGAACCCCCAAGAACTAGACAACACCAGTCTTGGAGTACATCAGAACTGTTTATTTGAGATCTCACCCACATTTATACACCAGGATGACTCAAAGCTAACCTAATTAACATGAGCTAATTTACTACAAAATTTACCCAGACTACATGACAGACTTGTGGGCACCAAGCTTCACACAGTAATATAAACACAATAGCTGGAGCTAATTACAATTAACAATGCAAACAAAACCTAATTAACATGAGCACCAATAGGAGTCGTCCCGTCTCCTACATTGTATAGAGGACAATGTGATCAGCTCATTCAATTAACATACATCCTGGGAGATATTGTGGACAAATATTACTGTCCCATTTTAAGTAGTCCAAGATATATTTTCTCACTCACCCTGTGCCAGGATGGCACAGGGTGACTTAGACATAAGATGTATTCTGAGTTCCACGGGCCCTCCCGTCACAACCAAGATAGAACTTTTTGGCCTTAATTGTAAGCGGTATGTGTGGAGAAAACCAGGCATTGCTCATCACCTGTCCAATACAGTGCCAACAGTGAAGCATGGTGGTGGCAGCATCATGCTGTGGGGGTGTTTTTCAGCTGCAGGGACAGGATGACTGGTTGCAATTGAGGGAAAGATGAATGCAGCCAAGTACAGGGATATCCTGGACGAAAACCTTCTCCAGAGTGCAAAGGACCTCAGACTGGGCCGAAGGTTTACTTTCCAACAAGACAATGACCCTAAGCACAAAGCTAAAATAACAAAGGAGTGGCTTAACAACAACTCAGTGACTGTTCTTGAATGGCCCAGCCAGAGCCCTGACTTAAACCCAATTGAGCATCTCTGGAGAGACCTAAAAATGGCTGTCCACCAACGTTCACCATCCAACCTGACAGAACTGGAGAGGATCTGCAAAGAGGAATGGCAGAGGATCCCCAAATCCAGGTGTGAAAAACTTGTTGCATCTTTCCCAAAAAGATTCATGGCTGTATTCGATCGAAAGGGTGCTTCTACTAAATACAGAGCAAAGGGTCTGAATACTTGGGACCATTTCTTTTTTTATGTATGTATGTGTGTATGTATGTGTGTGTATATGTATATATGTATATATGTATGTATATATATATATATATTAGAAGGCCAGTGTGCTGGCCTGAATTTATGGGAGGAGCCCGGAGGGTATTTAAGCTGACCACTTCCCCTTCCTCTTTGTCAGTTTCAGTGCACGATACTACATGTCACTGTGCTGAATCTTCCCAGCTTACCTTGTGTTCATAAGTCTGTGCGTTCGATTACAAGTGGGTTGCGGCGTCTTCGTCGGCGGTTCTCGCTTGCTGTTGCAGGTAGGGTTCAAACCTTTTTGTTCATATGCAATGTTACCATTGGATATGTTTCCTATACCTGCAAACTTAGATTTGCAGGCTCGCTCTGCCTTGCTTGTCATCCTATCCACAAACATACGATTCGTTCGTAGATCCAAGCCTCTGAGCCATTGTCAGTTGTTCTGATATCACTCGATACAGGCTTCATTTTCTCATAGGATTCACTGTCTATGGGGTTGCTGTCTCATCCATTTGGAGATCAGCATGTATTATTTGCATGGGTTCTGTGTCTGATTGAGGTGGTAATTAGACCCACATGGGGCCTTGTCTGCACTTTGATTAGGCTGGGTGGTTGGTATGTGTTCGGTTTTAGAAGTAAGGTGTGGTATACATGCTGCAACTGATTTGTATTGGATTCACTTCATACATGTTACAACTGATTTGTATCAGTGCCATCTCTTTACAACCGATTCATATTGCATACCTGCTACAATCCGATTCGAACCTAGTCGCATCGGATGCATCCCGCTCATTGATTCTTATTAGTCCCTGTTGTACCCCACAAATGGTTAGTTGTTTATGTAATTTTCTACTGACTGTTTCGTATTGCTTTCATGTCATACGAATCACAGTCGGATTCAAGCCTAGTCGCCTCGGCGGCACAATGGTTTGCATCGGTCTTATCCTGCACACCAATTTGTAGTGGTTCTTACCATACCCTACGATTCATTATTTATTTTTTGTCCGATTCACATCACCTCAGCAGCTACATGCATCACAGTCCACTCCGAACCTAGTCGCACAAGCGGCACAACGGTTCGCGTCACGAGTATCCCACACACCAATACGTAGCAGTCCCTTTAACAAATCTACGATTCGTTACGTATGCCACTTCGCAGTTCCTTCCTACATATACAATTTCTGCTATCCTTTTCTTTTTCGCCTATCAGTAGGTGACCTTTCTTGCAATCGCTGCAAGCTACGCATCTCATCATAACTCCTTGCAATCGCTGCAAAACATGCATCTCAGCATATACCCATTTGCAATCGCTGCAACATGCATCTCAGTATAATCTCCTTGCAATAATTGCAAGATCACGCATCTCAATATTTACCCATTTTTGCAATTGCTGCAAAATGCATCTCAGTATAAACGCCTTGCAATCGCTGTAAGATACGCATCTCATGATAAATCCTTGCAATCGCCGCAGAAAACACGCATCTCAGCATATACCCATTTTGCAATCTCTGCAAAACATGCATCTCAGTACAAACTCCTTGCAATTGCTGCAAATACACGCATCTCAGCATATACCCATTTTGCAATCACTGCAAGAACACGCATCTCATCACAACTCCTTGCAATCGCTGCAAGACACGCATCTCATCATAACTCCTTGCAATCGCTACAAGACACGCATCTCATCATAACTCCTTGCAATCGCTGCAAGACACGCATCTCATCATAACTCCTTGCAATCGCTGCAAGACACGCATCTCATCATAACTCCTTGCAGTCGCTGCAAGACACACATCTCATCATAACTCCTTGCATTTGTTGCAAAAAAACACGCATCTCGGTATATACCCATTTTGCAATCTCTGTAAAATATGCATCTCAGTACAAACTCCTTGCAATTGCTACAAATACACGCATCTTACCATTTACCCGTATACAATCACTGCAAAACATGCATCTCAGTATAAACTCCTTGCAATTGTTGCAAATACACGCATCTTAGTGTTTACCCACTTGCAATCGCTGCAAAACATGCATCTCAGCATTTACCCTTTTTGCAATCACTGCAAAACACGCATCTAAGTATAAACTCCTTGCAATCGCTACAAAACACGCATCTCAGCATTTACCCATTTTTGCAATTACTGCAAAACGCGCATCTCAGTATATACTCCTTGCAATCGCTGCAAAAACATGCATCTCAGCATATACCCATTTGCAATCGCTGCAAACATACATCTCAACATATACTCCTTGTAATCCCTGCAAGCACACTCAGTGGTGCTCATACAGCCCACTTCATTTTTTTTGTGGCACTTAATCGGTCACTCATCTCCAGTGGCATTCATACGAGCCACTCATCGTTTTCGTCTATCTTTTCACCCTCAGGTCAGTCGAGTTCAGGTTCCATCCTGTACCAGGTTGGACGTTATTTCCCAGGTAAAAAAAAAAACAAAAAACAAAAAAAAAAGCTATGTTTGCATCTTCACCAGGGCCAGTCGCATACAAGGGGGACACATAAAAAAAAAAAAAAAAAAAAAAAGAAAAAAGGAAAAAAAGTAAAGAAATCTTGTTGCACTCATGTCACCCCTACTGCAGGTGTTCCCGGTCGACTGAGTTTCGATCATAACCAGGACCTCGCTACTAGAGCGTCAGTCAGGGCCTAGTTCATGGGCTTTTCTATCACATCATTCTGCAGCACCCTTTCACTATACCGTTACTTCACATACATCATTGGACGTGATCTCCAGGCGTTAGTTCTGTCACATATGTCTATACATGACACTCTGTTTTCGAAGGGCGACCCTTCACCTCGCAGACAAGGTCGCTTAACAGTAGACTTGCTGGCAGTGCAAGTGTTAGCAGGCCGAGCACACGTCACCCCCTACAGACCGCAACATTCCTACGTAGGCCGTACCAGACTTCTACTTCTCGCCCCAGTACGCCCTGGGGTTCTGGTCTTCAGGTTTGTGCTTGCCACAGACAGGCACCCGAGCTATCGGTTATCTGGCCAGTCACCTCCTGGCCCACCTCGGTCGCCACGCACTCTTCTGAGTTTTCTAAATTTCCACTCAACATAAGTTCTGCACAACAGAACTCTGTCAGCTCCTGTCTATGCCTATCATTCCTTTTTCTGTACTTCTTCCTTTTTTCCTCCTCTCTGAGTTTTCTCTTTACCACTCTGCTCTCTATCCTATGGCTATGACTCCTCTTAAATATGAGCACCCAGCCCCCTTTTTGTCTTCTGGCAGCGAGGACTTCACACCCGCCCCTCTGTTACCCCCCCCCCAAGCGGCTCAGAGCGCGGCTGCCTGCAGTCCCTCAGGGGACGGAACATCCCCCAAACTCATAGCTGAGTTGCAGGGATGTTCCCTTTCCTGCTAACGGCCAGGACGGCAAAGCTTTTCAGGCTCCTCTTCCCACCTCCAGCTGCAGCTGGGCCCAACAGGCATCCCTACAATCCATCCACGGGGCCCAGCTGCACTCTTTGGTCTCCCCCTTAGCCGCAACAGTTCGGACATCCAGAACAGAGTGACACCTTTGAAAGTTCACCTATCCATGGCCCTCCCAGACCTGGTCATGGTCCCAATGACAGCTTCTCCTTCTGCAGGTACACCAGGCTCTGCACCTATCATCCTCCCCGTTCATCTTGTCCCGACCAGCATCAGGGAGGATATATTGGAGGGCAAAGATGTCAATTGGCATCCCTGCTCATCTCAGTCCATGACTTAGCTGACAACAAATCATACGCCTGGGGGGGGGGGGGGATGTCTCAGTGGTTGTCAAGTCGAGAGACCCCAGCCTCAGTCGTAAGCTGTCAGCCACTGAGTTCGCCCTGGCCTTCGGGATGTTCAGAGATGTACTTTGTTCAGCCACCCTCAGCAGGAGGGAGAAGCGGGACTTATACCTTCATGCAGTGACAGATCTTGCTTACAAATATGGAGGTTTTGCCGTCTACGACCATCGGTCATTTTCAGCCAAAGCAGCAGCGAGACTTGCCCAGTTCCAGATAAGCTCTGACTGGAGCCTCACAGACACGGAACTCTTTTGTCGCCACTTCGCCCACAAAGCTGACGGTTTTGCCCAATCCCTCACTTGAACCTGTCACACCAGGCCCAGTGTCACAGGGTTTTCCATTATCCGGACGATTTTCTGCTTATCGAACACCTAGACATACCCCCCCCCGGTAGATCTAGACAAGCTAAGGGAGGTTTTCAACAATCTCAATGAACACATAGTGGAAGGCCCAACACATTTCATAAGTTTCTCAGGCATCGTCCTGGATACGCACGCCATGCAGCCTAGCCTGCCTTCTGACAAATTAGCTTGTGTTGGGTTGGTCATTCAGGAGTTTACCCGGTCACAGGAATGTACTAAAAGACAGCTGCAGTCCTTGATGGGGATGCTCAATTTCGCTATGAGAACAATTCCTCAGGGGCGGTCGTTCATCTCAAGGCTCTTAGTCTTTCTTGCCCGAGTGCAGGACCGGACCAAGTCCTCAGACTAGACCCAGCAGCAATAGCAGACTTGGCTATGTGGGACGAGTTCCTCTTCAACTGGAACGACATATCAATGTTTTTCCCTCCAGTATCAGCTCAGTCGCCCCAGGTAGTCACAGATGCTGCAGCCTCCACTGGCTTTGCTGCAATTTTTGGCCATCACTTGTTTGCCAGACCTGGGCCCCCGGAAATCTGCCTGATTTCTGGTTTCCCTTGATCTTCGTCATTGTTCGAGCTGTACCCCATCGTGGCAGCAGCCCAAGTCTGGGGCCACACGTGGACAGATCAGACAGAGCTCTTCACCACAGACAACCAGGATACAGCTGACATCATTAATAAGGGTAAATCCAAGTTGCTCCCCGTCATGTCCTTCCTGCGCAGTCTGCTGCAATTGTCACTACATCACCAAATTTAACAGTTACTGTAAGCATATCCCTGGCAAGTGCAATACCGCAGCCGATGCACTGTCCCGCTCCAATTTTGTCTCATTCTTCCAGCAGCAACCTGGAGCCGATCCATCATCCACTCCTATCCCACCTTGGTCTCAACTAACAATGGATTGAAGCCACACCTTGCCAATGCAACCCGACTCATCAACCACTCACTGTCTAGCAACACACTAAAGGCTTATCCCACGGCCTGGAACACCTACCGTAGGTTCCTTGCCACTTGTCCCGGAACCACAGTAGATGACGTCACTCATGTCCTAGCCTTTATATCTTATTGCCACACACAGCTGGCTCTCCCTCATACCCCTATCAGGCTGTATCTGGCCGGTATCCAAGCCACTATGTCTTTTATCTTACGGAAAACGCAACAAACCGGACACGGAGTGGATATAAACTTCTTTCGAACCAGCAATGCCTGGTGCCCAGCAACGATCTTTTGACCGTCTGCTCTTTCACCTACCCAGCCAGCCAGTCTCCAGCCCGTTACTGCCTTTTCAGGTCAACCACCTGAGTGGAAATCAATTTAATAAACATGTTTGGGTCCTACTGGTCAACTTAGGCCTAGACCCCGGGCGGTATTCTGGATATTCCTTTGGATCGGCGCAGCCTCAGCCACATCTCAGCACGGAGTACCAGACCATGTGACCAAGAAGCTAGGCAGGTGAAAGTCTGCCTGCTTTACCAGATATATATTCCCTCAAGATGGTCCTTTCTCCAAGATCACTCAATGAGGTTAGAGGCAATAAAGATACTTCCCTACCTCGTTATTTTTGGCCCCTTTTCTTGCCATACCTACCAGACGACCAAAAGCCACACCTCAGGTCTATTTATGGTGAGTCTTGTCGCGTGTTTATGTGATCCACATTTGTCTCGGTCTTAGGTCCACGACCATAAGTTAGAAGGCCAGTGTGCTGGCCTGAATTTATGGGAGGAGCCCGGAGGGTATTTAAGCTGACCACTTCCCCTTCCTCTTTGTCAGTTTCAGTGCACGATACCCTCCCTCCCATTCCCCTTTTTACAGCACTTCTCAGCAAATTCTCTTCCACAATCATCCATTACTTATCTTGGGTATGGCCCCTTTTCTTGCCATACCTACCAGACGACCAAAAGCCACACCTCAGGTCTATTTATGTTGTGAGTCTTGTCGCGTGTTTATGTGATCCACATTTGTCTCGGTCTTAGGGCCATGACTATATATATGTGTGTGTGTGTGTGTGTGTGTGTGTATATGTATGTATGTTTTTTCTTTCATCCTTTTTCTTTATAAAAAGTTTATATATTTGTCACTATTTATTATTTTTGGCTCTAAATATGTACATATTTTTCAGTTTAATTTTTCTTCATTTTTTATTTTATTTCAACCTTTATTTTATTTTATTTTTTGCTTTTTGCAATCACTATTTTATAAATATTACATTTAAGTTTTTTCATTATGTATTATAAATATGATATTTGTCCTGCCACATATACTGCATTTGTTGTGCCTCTGCCTTTCAATTAACAGCTGTGTTTTTACTAACTATTTTAACAGATTGGAATACTGTCTTCTGTAGTGTAGATGTTGTTAATAGTTTTTACTTTCAATTATCTCACACATTGTTGTCTGATCAGCATGTCAATGAGGAGCTGGATGATTATATGGATTGGATTCACAGCATGTGTTTGAGATTTGTATGTAACGAGCATTGTAGCTGGATTTTCTTTCAACCCGGCTCTGTGCATTCGGAGGTGGACCGATCACACGTAATGAATAACAGCTGTTATGAGAGTTTAAAACTGCATTTGGTGTTTGTGTCTGTTGGGTAATGAATAAGCACTGGTTTTAGCATGAAACCTGTTTACCTGTTAGTCCTCTACTGTCTTTGTACCACCTATCATCATCTTTTAAGCACAATAAAGTGGATCACAGTGGGGACGGAAAGTATTCAGACCCCCTTAAATTTTTCACTCTTTGTTATATTGCAGCCATTTGCTAAAAGTGGTGTGCAGCCATACGGATTTTTAGAGTATGCGATTCCCCAGGGCATGGAGTCTAAGAACCAGCAGGTGTTCACTAGAGCCTTTAGTGGTGAGGATGGACTGCGCTGCAACTGGCTCCAGGTCGCGGCCCCCAGGGTCTCCCACCTCACACTCACGGTAGGCTACTGGAGAATAGAGAGGAATCGGCAGTCGAGGACAACAAGGGATAGTCAGGAGATAAGCCAAAGTTCGGGGCAACTAGCAGACAAGGATAGACAGAGAACACGCCAAAGGTCAGGGTATCAAGCAGGCAGAGATAGTCAAAGAACAAGCCAAGGATGGTAAACAGAATCAGACGTAGAGCACACGGCAAGACAAACACAGAAAGGCAAACACACAATATTGATCAGCAAGGCAGGCTTGGACAGCACAGTGTTAAATAGTGTATCCTGTAGAGGCTAGGGTGGAGCCATGCTGAGGGAAGATTACTTAACCATGCAGGTATGAGAGTGCAGGCTCTAAGGCTGATACACAGACCAGAGGTAAGCATACAGACAAGGCATGAAAGTATTACTACAGATTCATGACAGTACCCCCCTCTTATGAGGCCTCTTCCTCCCCCGCTTGGGACCAGGCTTGGAAGGGAACTTCCTTCCTCAGAAGATTAGGTGTGAAGATTTTAGATGCAGTGATCCAAGACCTCTCCTCAGGACTCCGGAATCAAGATATGCCGAGACCGAATGAGAGGAAGCGCCAACATGAAGGAACACAGAAAGAAGACGAGAAGGTGAAGGTGATGTTTCTGGGTCCAATACTCCACCTTCCCGATGTATTAGACCTGAGCGTTTTTCTGGACGAGGAGAGCAAGTGTCACGAAAAATGACCTTTGATAGAGGCACAGGCCCAGAGTTCTGCACCTGGCACGTTCCTCGGCAGATAGCCTGGTCTGGCCCAGCTGCATAGGTTCCTCAGCTGGCAGGAGGTGCTCCTCGGGTCAAAGAGAGGGGAGCTCAGGCTGCCTAAGGACCGGGGACTACTGGTGCTTTTTTTTTCCAGGGTCCTCTCCTGAAAGCGAATGTCGATCTGGTTACAAAAGGAGATGACACCGTCCAGATCAGCAGGAATGGTTCTTCCCGCTAATTCCTCCTTCACTCTGTCAGAGAGGCCATGTAAAAAGGTTGTAATTAAGGACTCATTATTCCAGCTCAGCTCAGCAGTCAAAGAATGAAAATGAAGCAGACTCTTGACAGAGATGTAAAAGGGCGCTGGCCGCTGAAGAGAAACGACTGCAGCTGTGACCGGAACAGAGAGCGGTTGAGGTTGTTGAACCGGGGGTCATAAGGAGGCCTGAAGCCGTTCAAAGCGGTAAGCCGAATCCTGAAGGAATCGCTTTACCTGGGTCTGATTAGATTCCTGGGTCTCGAGCCTGCGGACTATGCCCTGCAGCTGATCATCGGCATGTAGCGGCACATCAGCCAGGTCCATGGCTGATCAAACTGTCAGGTCACCTCAGTCCAGGTGACAGATGCATGCCGTTGGGGTCAGGAGTGCACCACTAAGGTAGTGGACCTTACGGCTGACTGCCGCGGATGGGGCTCTGGGTGGTTCAGGAAAACGGGTCCTCATGAGCACCGACATGGATCCCACTGGGAGCTAGAGCATGCGATTCCCCAGGGAGTGAAGTCTAAGAGCCAGCAGGTGTTCAACAGAAATGTAAAATTATGGAAATGTGGTGCTCGCAAATGTTATTAAACATGTGTGACTAAGTGTAGATGAGATGCAGATGTGAATATACAAAATGTGCTGAATGTTCTGATGTTCTGATGTTGCTGATCAGAACATTCAGCACATTTATTTGGATTTTATTTATATGTTTTTTGCTTTGTATATTCACATCTGTACTCATCTACACTTAGTCACACATGTTTAATAACATTTGCGAGTACCACATTTCCATAATTTTACATTTCTAGTGAGTAGCACTTTGTGTGTGGCAGCTGCTTTAGTTTTCCTTTTCACTGTTTTTTCACCATTCAGCACGAGTTTAAATTTTTATATTATTCTCAGGTGTTCAGCAGAGCCTTTAGTGGTGAGGATGGACTGCGCTGCAACGGGCTCCAGGTCACAGCCCCCAGGGTCTCCCACCTCACACTCACTGTAGGCTACTGGAGAATAGAGAGGAATCAGCAGTCCAGGACAACAAGCGATAGTCAGGAAATAAGCCAAAAGTCGGGGCAACTAGCTGACAAGGATAGACAGAGAACACGCTAAAGGTCAGGGTATCAAGCAGGCAGGGATAGTCAAAGAACAAGCTAACAGAATCAGACGTAGCGCACACGGCAAGACACACACACAGGAAGCCAAACACACAATATTGATCAGCAAGGCAGACTTGGACAGCACGGTGTTAAATAGTGTATCCTGTAGAGGCTAGGGGGGAGCCATGCTGAGGGAAGATACCTAACCATGCAGGTGTGAGAGTGCAGGCCCTAAGGCTGATACACAGACCAGAGGTAAGCAGACAGACAAGGCATGAAAGTATTACTACAAATTCATGACAACTGCACAGAGCAAGAAAGTATAACAAGTTTGTAATTTTTTTAAATAAAAAAACAGACTTTAATATCGCTTTATTTGAAAAAGCTGAAGTTTGAAGATGATTGACTACCATGTACAGCTGCACCAGATTCTGAGTGCTCCAGTTTTATTAACTCCTCCTGTTATGTTTGTCCTTCCCTTCTTTAATGAGGTGGCGATGCTCGCCAAATCTTTTCCTTAAGGCTTAGCTCCCTGATTTCGAGGGACTGTCCCTGATTTGGTCCCTCTTTCCTCTTCATTTGTCCCTCATTTTGGTCTGATCTAAATAGATGCATATAAAATGCACTGTTTATCTTTAAGTGTCTTTTCAAGTGTTATCTTCCCAGTGCTAAAACTTTCATCCCATTTCTAAATTGCTACATTTGTACATTTTAAAAGCCAGTATGAAGGAATAAAAGTGGTTTTAAAAAAAAAAACTATGAGTTAAACTGGGTTTAACTAATAATCTTTTTGTATAATTCTCTTTTAAGGGGCCATGGCAGGGGGGTGTCCTATGCCTACATACTTTTACTAATAGGTGCCCCTCATTCCCAGCTCAAAAAGCTGGGAGGTATGTTTAAGGGCCTAATGGTACGACCCACACATAGCAATCCACATGGACAGATAAGACAAAACACTATAAAATCAGACAAATTATTAACTATTTGTAATGTAGAATCTTTTTTGTTGAAGATTTAACCATTTCACATTTTCCAATCCATATCCCATGATCGATTTATTTATTTTAGATATATAATAATGTAGCACCCTCAAGTGTGTGCTAGAGTTAGTGTAGGCAAACCATACTCTGACTCAGTCTTAATTAGGTCAGGGTTCATTAGATTTCAGGGCTGGATGACTCATCCTGGCAGCTCTCTGGTGCCTCCCCCTGGTCTAGAAGGTTGGAGAATCTTCTACAACTAGAGGGTGGGAGTTAGGAGGAGTTGCCTTTTATATTTATGAGGCCTCAGCCATTTCCCAGTATTGGGCTGGCAAGAGACTGAGTTCACCTCATAAACAGACATGGGCCATACCAGCGGGGCAGTCGGGTGGAAGATGGAGATATAGTGTTGAGGAGGCTGGGGACTAACAAAAGAGGGAGGGTGCCACATGTAGCCAGTCTCCCTTGAAGACATCAATGTGCTTAGTGTTTGTAACCCGAACAAAAAAAGGAGGAGAAATCCTGTTCTCTTACAGCAGGTTAAACAGAACAGTGTTTGTACTGTCTAACCTGCCCCTCTCTAAACTGTAAAATACCTGGCTGATTCTGCCTGGTTCTGCCCTCACCTGTGTAAACTGACCACGGTTTATCATGGCTGCTGAGCCCTGACACCGTGGTCAGTTTACGTGCCTCTGTCATCCGCAGCTTTCCTGTCCTCCTCTGTCCTCTCCCCCCTCCCTGCCTGTCAGCTCCTGTGTTAGTGTGAGCTGTCTCGCCACCCCCCCCCCTGCTATTGGTACCAGTTTTAAAAATGTCACCGGCAGCCCCTCTCCTGTATCTAGCAATAACACACTGTAAGTGTTTTTTTTTTTTAACCAGTTCAGGGAAGGTAGAAGAGGAGGAGGAGCGTTTTTTTATGTAAAAAATTATACAAAGGTGGTATAGAGGAGCGACAATATGAATGGCACTAGATGGCACTACTGTGGGTATAACTTCAAAGAGAAGAAGTAAGCAGGAAATTAGTAGTGGGGGTATGTTATAAATAACCCAACCTGCAGTAGGAGAAGGAGCTAGAACTACTATCACAGTTAGAAATGGCAGGGAAATAGGGAAATGTAATCATAATGGGGGACTTCAATTATCCTGATATTGACTGGGCTGAGGGAACAGCTCACTCATTTAGGGCCCGTCATTTCATGAATGTCTTACAGGACAACTTCATGTCCTAATTGGTGGATTCCCTGATTAGAAAGAATGCCCTGTTAAATATATTAATTACGAAAGATCCAAGTCTGATCTCAGGTGTGGCGATATGCGAAAACTTGATCATAGGATGATCATATTTAGCCTAAATCATAGGAAACTGAGGCATGAGGGTAGCACAAAAACACAAAATTTTTAACAAGCAAATTATTCTGAACTGCGAGCACTGCTACATGACATAAATTGGGCCCAAATCCTGGAAACATTGAACGCAGAAGAGAAATGGGAATGTTTTAGGAGCATATTAAACAAAGCCATCAAACAGTGCAATTCGAATGGGCAATAAGTATAGAAGAGCAATGATTAAACCTGGGTGGCTAAACCGTAATGTGAAAAGTCTCATTAAGGAGAAAAATATGGCCTTTTAAATATATAAGGGGATTGGGTCACCGTCAGCATTCCAACACTACAAGGAATGCAATAAGAAGTGTAAAATTGCAATCAGGACGGTTAAAAACAATTATGAGAGACACATAGCAGAAGAAAGTAAAAAGACCCAAATACATTTTTTAGATATATTAACAGTAAAAAGGCAAAATCAGAACACATTGCACACATAATAGATGAGGATGGGAAGATGGTTAAAAATGACACAAAGAAGGCAAATGTACTAAGTACCTTCTTTTCCTCAGTTTTTACGCAGCTATACGGCTAATGGCACAACAAATGACATAAAATAAATAAATGGTGCTGCGCTCTAAGTGGGTAACACTGGCGGGGTAGCCACAAAGTGAGGACCCTTAGCCAGCTTGAATCCAAATGGATTTTTATATTGGATACTTTTGCACCTCGGGCATTGAATATCGAATTCAATATTAACTTTTTATTAACGATTTTTGATTCTTTAGCGCAAGTACCCTCTTAGCTGCATTTATTTACCCTGGCACAATCTCCTCTTTTATTATACAACTCTCCTTGCATTATCTAGATGTCTATTTTTTAATGACACCATCACCTCTTTTATTACTTGGCTCTCTTTGCACTACATAATTGTCTGCTTTATTAATGATTTTTAACATATCAGAGTTAGCACTCTCGTAGCCTTATCCACCTACCTTGATATCATCCCCTTTTTATTATAGTATATTATTTAGCTTTCTCTGTATTGTGTTGCTGACATCACTTCCGGTGTTCCTATTACTCCTTTGTTTGCTCTCCATTACTTCCCATATCCCCAGAGGAATATATACATCATTTTAACATCCAATTTGCCCATTGTGTGCATTTATAATCCATGCGGTTTGCGTTTGTAGACCGCTACCCTTATCTTACACTGTTTTGCCCCTAATCTCGGTCTTGGACTTGGCCACCTCTAGCCAGCTGCTTTGCCTTAAGATCATTCAGAAAATGTCCGTCACTATGTTTTTGGATGGTGTACTACAAGAAAATGGTTGTGGCACTAGGTCGTTATGAGTATCCACTAAAAAATGGCTGCTGCACCACTCCTTAAAGTGGAAGTAAACCCATCCATAAAACTTTCATTTCCAGCACGTGCTGAAAATGTAACATTCCCATTGGTTGTGCTCTCAACCAAACTGTCAAACCATCGAATGGCTGGTGTCATAACTGATCACATGTGCAGCATCATGGCAGTTGTAGATTAAACAGAGGCAAAGATGGCAGCTTCCTTGGCTGAAAACGATAGGGGGGGTTTACTTACACTTTAACCATTGGACCACAAGAAAATGACCACTCATTGAATCAAATACTAAGCCAGTGGCGGTTGGTGCTCCATTTTTTTGGGGGGGGAGGCGCAAACAAAGCCCCAACCAACCCCATACCCCCCCGTCACTCGCCCGCAATAGGGCCTACAGATAGATAGACATTGGGTGGGAGAGATAGACAGACAGACAGACAGACAGACAGACAGATACTGGGTTAGATAGATAGATAGATAGATAACATCTATTCCTATATACTGATCTCCATGTATACACCGCTGGGATCTGTAGTAGGATTTTATATAAACCCATGTATTTCATATTATTCATATTTATTTTGATGTGTTATTAATATCAGTAGTGGTATCAATAGTAGTAGTATCAATATCAATAGTAGCATCAATAGTAGTAGTAGCATCAGTAGTATTAGTAGTAGTATCAATATCAATAGTAGTATCAATATCAATAGTAATAGCACCAATATCAGTAGTAGTAGTATCAATATCAGTGATAGTAGTATCAATAGTAGTAGCATCAATATCAATAGTAGTATTATTATACAGGATTTATATAGCGCCGATAGTTTATGCAGCGCTTTACAACATTAGGGCAGACAGTACAATTACAATACAATTCAATACAGGAGGAATCAGAGAGCCCTGCTCGTTAGAGCTTACAATCTAGGAGGGAGGGTTAAGTTATACAAAAGGGTAATAGCTGTGGGGGATGAGCTAATGGAGAAAATAATGCAGTTGTTAGATGGAGGCAGGATAGGCTTCTCTGAAGAGGAATGTTTTCAGGGATCGCCTAAAAGTGGATACATTTGGAGACAGTCTAACAGATTGGGGTGGGGAATTCCAGAGGATGGGTGAGGCTCGGGAGAAGTCCTGGAGGTGGATATGGGAGGAGGTGATGAGGGAGCTAGAGAGCAGGAAGTCTTGGGAGGAACAGAGAGGGCGATCAGGCTGGTATTTTGAGACTAGGCTAGTGATGTAGCTGGGGGCAGTTGTAGATGGCTTTGTAACTTATTGTTAGTATTTTGAATTTAATTTGTTGGGCGAGTGGCAGCCAATGGAGGGATTGGCAGAGGGGTAGCAGACACTGAGCGGTTTGTAAGGTGGATGAGTCTGGCAGTAGCATTCATGATGGACTGAAGGGGGGATAGTCTATTTAAAGGTAAGCCAATGAGGAGGGAGTTGCAGTAGTCGAGGTGAGAGATATCCAGGGAGTGAATCAGGAGCTTTGTGGTTTAATTGGTTAGAAAGGGACGTAGTTTAGAGATGTTGCAGAGGTTGAAACGGCAAGCTTTGGAAAGTGATTGCATGTGGGGCCGAAAGGAGAGTTCAGAAACCGGGATAACACCTAGCACCCTGACATGTGGGGATGGGTGGTTGGTTGTGCCATTGCTCTTGACTAGGGATGATCTTCGAGTTCAAGTCGAACTCATGTTCGACTTGAACATTGGCTGTTCGCAAGTTCGCCGAACTGCGAACAATTTGGGGTGTTTGTGGCAAATTCAAAAGCCGCGGAACACCCTTTAAAAGTCTATGGGAGAAATCAAAAGTGCTAATTTTAAAGGCTGAAGGGTCTGGTATGGATTTTGAGGGGGACCCCCGCACCATTTAAAAAAAAAATTGGCGCAGGGTTCCCCTTAATATCCATACCAGACCTGAAGGGCCTGGTATGGAATTTAGGGGGACCCCAACGCCTTTTTTTTTTTTTTTTTTGGTTCGGGGGTTCCCCTGTGGGGAAATCCCATGCCATTTTTATCAATGAACTTTCATGTGTATTGTCAGACCGACAATTCATTAGGGATAGGTAGGATGAGAGCCACTGAAGAGCACAGTCACGGAGACCAAGGGAGTAACATTTTTTGAGGAGGAGGGGGTGGTCAACCGTGTCAAAGGCAGCTGAAAGGTTCAGAAGTAGGAGTACAGAATAGTGTCCATTGGTTTTTGCAGTTAGTAGGTCATTTGTGAGTTTTAAAAGAGCAGTTTCTGTAGAGTGTTGGGGGCGAAATCCAGATTGAAGGGGATCAAGAAGGTTGTTCTTAATGAGGTGGTCACTCAGTTGGTTGTAAACCAGGCATTCAAGGAGTTTAGAGGAAAAGGGGAGCAAGGAGATGGGGCGTAGGTTGTTAAGATTAGAAGGGTCCAAGGACGGCTTTTTAAGTATGGGGGTGACCAGTGCATGTTTTAGAGCATTGGGGAAAATCAATATCAATAGTAGTAGTAGTAGTATTAATATCAATAGTAGTATCAATATCAAAAGTAGTAGTAGTAATATCAATAGTTGTATCAATATCAATAGTAGTAGTAGTAGTATCAATAGTAGTATCAATATCAATAGTAGTATCAATATCAATAGTAGTAGTATCAATATCAAGAGTAGTAGTGGTAATATCAATAGTATCAATATCAATAGTAGTAGTAGTATCACTATCAATAGTAGTACCAATATCAATAGTAGTAGTAGTAGTATCAATATTAATAGTAGTAGTAATATCAATAGTAGTATCAATATCAATAGTAGTAGTAGTAGTAGTAGTAGTAGTAGTAGTAGTAGTATCAATATTATTTACAGCCGGACATTACCTTTCCATCGCCCCATCATCAGAGACATCTCTGCTCCTCAGTCGTGTTGTCTCTCCTATGGAGACAGCTTCAGTGTAGGAAGTAATATGTAGTTTGAAGTAGAGAATGACGTTTAGGGGCGGAGTGGGGGAGGAGCGTGTTCATTTGAATGTTATGATAGATACAGTATCTCACAAAAGTGAGTACACCCCTCACATTTTTGTAAATATTTTATTATATCTTTTCATATGACAACACTGAAGAAATAACACTTTGCTACAATGTAAAGTAGTGAGTGTACCGCTTGTATAACAGTGTAAATTTGCTGTCCCCTCAAAATAACAACACACGGCCATTAATGTCTAAACCACTGGCAACAAAAGTGAGTACACCCCTAAGTGAAAATGTCCAAATTGGGCCTACAGTATCAATATTTTTGTGGCCACCATTATTTTCCAGCACTGCCTTAACCCCCTTGGGCATGGAGTTCACCTTTACAGGTTGCCACTGGAGTCCTCTTCCACTCCTCCATGACGACATCACGGAGCTGGTAGATGTTAGAGACCTTGCGCTCCTCCACCTTCCGTTTAAGGATGCCCCACAGATGCTCAATAGGGTTTAGGTCTGGAGACATGCTTGGCCAGTTCATCACCTTTACCCTCAGCTTCTTTAGCAAGGCAGTGGTCGTCTTGGAGATGTGTTTGGGGTCGTTATCAGGTTGGAATACTGCCCTTACGTCCCAGTCCCTGAAGGGAGGGGATCATGCTCTGCTTCAGTATGTCACAGTACATGTTGGCATTCTTGGTTCTCTCAATGAACTGTAGCTCCCCAGTGTCGGGAGCACTCATGCAGCCCCAGACCATGACACTCCCACCACCATGCTTGACTGTAGGCAAGACACAGCTGTCTTTGTACTCCTCACCTGGTTGCCGCCACGCATGCCTGACACCATCTGAACCAAATAAGTTTATCTTGGCCTCATCAGACCACAGGATATGGTTCCAGTAATCCATGTCCTTAGTCTGCTTGTTTTCAGCAAATTGTTTACAGGCTTTCTTGTGCATCATCTTCTTAGGAGAGGCTTCCTTCTGGGAAGACAGCCATGCAGACTAATTTGATGCAGTGTGCAGCGTATGGTCTGAGCACTGACAGGTTGACCCACAACCTCTTCAAACTCTGCAGCAATGCTGGAAGCAATTATACGTCTATTTCCCAAAGACAACCTCTGAATATGACGCTGAGCACTCAGACGTGCACTCAACTTCTTTGGTCGACCGTGGCGAGGCCTGTTCTGAGTGGAACCTGTCCTGTTAAACCACTGTATGGTCTTGGCCACCATTGTGCAGCTCAGTTTCAGGGTCTTGGCAATCTTCTTATAGCCTAGGCCATCTTTATGTAGAGCAACAATTCTTTTTTTCAGATCCTCAGAGAGTTCTTTGCCATGAGGTGCCATGTTTAACTTCCAGTGACCAGTATAAAAAAAGAGTGAGAGTGATAACACCAAATTTAACACACCTGGTCCCCATTCACACCTGAGACCTTTTACTTAGGGGTGTACTCACATTTGTTGCCAGCTGTTTAGACATTAATGGCCGTGTGTTGAGTTATTTTGAGGGGACAGCAAATTTACACTGTTATACAAGCTGTACACTCACTACTTTACATTGTAGCAAAGTGTTATTTCTTCAGTGTTGTCACATGAAAAGATAGAATAAAATATTTACAAAAATGTGAGGGGTGTACTCACTTTTGTGAGATACTGTAGATAAATAGATAAACAGCAGTGTTGGAGTTCCCCTCCATCCAGCAGAACTTTTCCAGACCAGGACAGCCCAGCACAGCCCAGCACAGCAGTGAGCCCGGCTTCATCCTTCTCCCCGTACACGGCTGAGACGGCTCCATTCACCGATGCTCTGCGGACATACTCCGGCTCTCTCACTCTCTCTATGGCTCTGATGCAGCATTGTCTTATCTCGGTGTGACTGTGTAGTCACACAGCAGTAGAGAAGTCTGCTCCTCATGCTTCCTCTGCTCAGGTGCACTGGGAGATAAAAGCGGAAGTGACATCATAACTCGAATGTCCCTCAAAGCCCTGGCCATCGTAATGCATATAATATAATATGCGGAAGCTACTCGGTGTGATGGATCACGCCACAAGGCGGGTTAAAAGCCCGCAAATGAAGCGCCGCATCTGCAATCTCGTGATTGCATAGACGTGGCGCTTCCCATAGTGCACTGCGTGCAGCGCCCGAACACAGTGCACTTACGGACCTTTTTTTCGATTTTCATTTTTTAAAGGGCCAGTTTTTAATTTTTTTTATTTTTTTTTTGTGACTGTGCAGATGGGCTGCCACTGTACTAAGCCTATTTAAGGACACTTCTAGTGCCAGTCTTTATTACCTGATGATTGTGACACTACGCGTCGGAACAGACAGGCACCAGAAGCGACGTCAGTGTGCAAGCTTGCCGCTTGTGGTGAATAGCTTGTATCTTTGTTTAAATTGTAAGTACCATAGTTGGTTTTAATAAAATATTCTAGAACTAAAAAATGTGTAGAAAACTGTGTCGATTCCCCACTCACACAAGTGCTTCTGGATTGTGCCATCCTGGCACAGGGTGAGTGAGAAAATATATCTTGGACTACTTAAAATGGGACAGTGATATTTGTCCACAATATCTCCCAGAATGTATGTACAGACTATTCTTGGTTTGTTTGATTCTGAACTCAACATGTTAGTTAATTGAGAGAGCTGATCACATTGTCCTCTGTACAATGTAGGAGACGGGCCAACTCCTAGTGGAGCTCCTGCTATTGTGAGAAAATGTCCTGTGGTTGTACTTATGATAATGTATAATTGATTAATCATAACAATGCTCAGGAGGGCACGGAGTCACATCGGCTGCTTAAAGGGATTAGTTAATTAGCTCATGTTAATTTGTTACAGGTGTATTGTTAGAGTAATATGAGCAGGAGGGGGAACCTCCTCTTCTACTGTATAAAAAGTCTTGTATTCCGGTTCTAATAAATGAGTCCATGTTAGCAGCGAAATAAGTGTTGCCTTGTTTTGTGCTTTGTGCGCGTTTGGAATATCTGATATCTATATCCAGACTGGGAGGAAGTGGTATACTGATGCAAGCACTCAAGTGGAGTGAGGGACGTTCCCTGACATTGGTGGCAAGCAGCGGGACGCTTCCTGCAGTCTAGGACACCAAAACTTCCACCTGGATCCAAGGTCCAGATAGCAGGAGAGGAGAGGTACAGATACCACCCACCATGGAAGAGGAATTCAGAAGGAGGTTGCAAGAGATGCCGATACAGCACAGAGGACCAGTATCAGAGCAGGTCCTACTGGGATGGTTTGATTCTATTCGCTGTGAACTCTGGAAGGAAGTGCTAGCCTGTGAGCAGCGACACCAGGGAAAAGTTCTCCCCTCCATACAGGAAAGGTACTGGTCACAGTACGGATTGCGGGTGCGGTTTTTGGGAGAAAAACTGCACAAGGAGCAGACAGCTGAATTAAGCAGGCTGGTCTGGGCAGAGATGAAGCTGGATGAGAGCTACAGAGCCCTCCGGTGGCATGTATCCCAAGCATTTCCCTGGAAAGCGGATGACAGCCCAATGGAAGGCTTAAGCTACGGCGGCTTGGGACTGTTGTATGTGAAGCTGACAGGGGACCCTAACTTTGGGAGTGATTTGGAGTGGCGATTGGATGAAATCATGGATTTCAGAGAAGGGCTACTGAACATCTCGAAAGTGCACTGGGCACTGGAAGATATAGAGTTTCTGGCCATTCAGAAATGGGAGCTGGAGATCGCCTACATACGGCTGCTAGACGTTGCTCAGTGCCAGGGCTGGGCTCCCTTTGCCTGGGACTATCAGGAAATACCAGTTGACAACCCTTAAATCCTGGCTGAAGAGTCGGCAATGTGGCAGAGTAATAGTGTGCTTTGCCAACCTGTCCCCGCAGCTATGGAGGCGGGGGTCTTATGGTGGATGCAGCAAGTGCTGACTGACCTTGATGATCCTGTTTCTGAGTGGGATGATCTTGGATGGAGGAATGTGCCTGTCCAGTAGCATGCCAGAGAATCAGCAATGGAAAATCTGGAGATTGCCATCCCCAAAGTAGAAGTGCTGACAACAGGGCAGAGCTCTGCTAACCTCTGCCCTGCACTGATAGCATCTTCTGGGTTCCACGGACAGGAGATGGTGAACCTCTATCCCTAGACACCAGTTGCAGAGACAGAGGATTTGATAGACATTTCTCTTGAGGAAGAACAACCTGATGAGCCTCCAGCAGAAGAGCTGCTATCAGGGCCAAAGTTCACTGTGCTCTGCTCAGCACCAACAGTGGCTTCAGCCTTCTTGAGAGAAGAGGTAATCGGTCTTTCTCACACAACATTGACAGGGACATGTGATTTTCTGCCAGCAGCATCTATGGAGTTACAACAAACTTCTCCAGCTGAAGATCTTGTATCTGAACAGAGGGTCCAAGACCTCTGTCCCACACTTTTAGCAATTCTAGAGACTGGGGATTTAATAGACGTTTCTGTAGAGGAGGAACCACCTAGCAAACCCCCAGCAGAAGTGGTGGCAACTGGACAGAGGGTCGAAGACCTCTGCCGCACCCCTGCAGCAATTGTGGAGGCCCAGGGTGAGGAGGTGGCAGCCTATCGCGAGCTGCCGATCAGGATCCAAGGAGAGAATGCAGTCGTCACCTCACAACTTCAGCTTGATCTGGTGTCGGTGGATGGGGCTTCAGTCCCCACCTGTATACCCCAGGGATGCTGGGCAGTCAGCCCAGATCCCAAACAGCATGACGGCATGAGCTCAGTCCCCCTGTCTTCTCTCCAGCAGCAGAAAGGACTCCAGGGAGAAGGGCCAGTCCAGGCCTCTCCCCAGCGGCAGATAGGTTCTCTGAGAGAGGCAGAGGTTGGCTGGGTGAGTAATACTCTGTTTGGAACAATTTGCTTGGGCAGAGGCGGCTCTAGGCTTTGTGAGGCCTTAGGCAAAACTTACACATGAGGCCCCACGGACTGGGACGCTCCATGATGAGGCCACTATTCCTCAGGCTGCGAGCAGTATCTGATTTGTCCATCAGCTCCTAAGCCACAGAGTCCCAGTGGGGGTAGGTGGAGCCGCCGGCGTCAACTTCAGTGATTGAGAACAGGCAAATTAGGAGGCCGTGAGGCCCCTGTGAGTGCGAGGCCTTAGGCGACCGCCTAATTTGCCTAATTAGAGAGCTGCCTCTGTGCTTGGGGTACTGTGTGGGCACAGGCATTAGAGGACTGGAACTATGGACTAGCTTCGGAGTCAACCCGTCTGGGGTCTCCTCCTGTGTTAGTCTTCTGCCGAAAGGGGAGAGATGTGACGGGAGATCCAGTGGAACCCACAATCCCTTGGGAAGTATGGGATGCCCTTATTTCAGTCCCCCTATACACCTCTTTTGTCTAAGTCACCCTGTGCCATCCTGGCACAGGGTGAGTGAGAAAATATATCTTGGACTACTTAAAATGGGACAGTGATATTTGTCCACAATATCTCCCAGAATGTATGTACAGACTATTCTTGGTTTGTTTGATTCTGAACTCAACATGTTAGTTAATTGAGAGAGCTGATCATTGTCCTCTGTACAATGTAGGAGACGGGACGACTCCTAGTGGAGCTCCTGCTATTGTGAGAAAATGTCCTGTGGTTGTATTTATGATAATGTACAATTGATTGATCATAACAATGCTCAGGAGGGCACGGAGTCACATCGGCTGCTTAAAGGGATTAGTTAATTAGCTCATGTTAATTTGTTACAGGTGTATTGTTAGAGTAATATGAGCAGGAGGGGGGACCTCCTCTTCTACTGTATAAAAAGTCTTGTATTCTGGTTCTAATAAACGAGTCCATGTTAGCAGCGAAACAAGTGTTGCCTTGTTTTGTGCTTTTGTGAGCGGTTGGAATATCTGATATCTATATCCAGACCGGGAGGAAGTGGTATACTGACGGAAGCACTCAAGTGGAGTGAGGGACGTTCCGTGACATGGCCAATTAAGGCTAAAGCTGCTAACATAAAGCCCAATCAGAGTCCAATAAACAAATATATACACACAAACACTGGCAGCGCTATAAACTCTAATAATATGATATAATTACTAAAGAGGGGGTGTTTTGTAGAGACTAATAAATTGCTTTAAACAGGATTACACTATGGAGTTTGTTTGTTTTCTTTTCTTTTTGACGTGAATCGAGCTTACCTCTGTGTGACCCAACCCTCTGGTGCAGCTTTCCCTGGAAACAGAGATATCAAACCTGTGTGTTTTTTTTGCCTATAATCTAGTTGATTTCGGTAAGAGTTCAATTTGAAAGGGCGTGTGAGTATACCCTCCTGCTTCTTCACGTGTGGAGGTGTTGGTGACAGCCTAGCATCTTGCAAGCAGAAATTGAAATTGAACTTTTTATATATATATATATATATATATATATTTATTTGTACTGCATGATAACTCCTTTAGTATTTTAATATTTGTATCTATATCATACTATTAAAGTTTATAATGCTGCCAGTGTTTGTGTGTGAATAAAATATTCTAGTTTGTACATATTACACTATTTAGGACCCCCTTTTCTTTCTTAATATCGTATATGCCCAACCTGGGAGGATTTTCATTGCTGCCTATTTGCACAAAGGAGGTCTATACATATTATTGCAATAATAACTATCTATCAGGATACAAGGTTTCCTAGATGATCTCCATGTTATGCCATCTATAAGAAGCCCCTAGTGTGATTCACTGCAGGACCCCAGATTTCCATTGTCTTTATTTATACGTGTTACGTTACCGTCGCTGTTACCAACACTTTATTTACATCCTTGTTTTTTTTTTTTTTTTATATATATCTATATAGATATATATACACTCAGCATTCAGTGGTGTATAGTTTCTAATACACTTCAGGTGGTGTACACAGCATATAATACAGGGTGTACAGTTTCTAATACACTTCTGGTGGTGTACACACTATCTAATGCAGTGCAGTTGTTGTACAGTTTTGTCACAAGGGCCACGTACCTGAGGTGAGACCGAAGTAGTGGGGAGGCCTCCCTTGCACCTCGGGTCCTTGAAGCCTCTGGAGATGGAGACAGAGACTTGGTGGACACTGAGTGGCACTGGTGCCAGGGGTGCAGAGCACCATGCAAGCCTAATGCCCTGTACTCATGATCGGACATTCCGACAACAAAATCCATGGATTTTTTCCAACGGATGTTGGCTCAAACTTGTTTTTTTTTTTTTTTGTTTTTTTTTAACAGAAAAGTTTTTATTTATGACAAATACAAATCATGGCATTCCTGCCTGACATTTGTGCTGGCTTATAACCCTAACCTATAATTGGTAGGGGGGAGATGGGAAGAGGAGAAAGGAAGGGGGAAAGAAGGAAAGAAGGATAGGGGGCTACATTGGACCCAGTTATACTATTGCACCGTCTTAGGCGTATACTTGATCATGACAGATCAATTAAGCTCGTTAGTTAAATGCACATTAGAAAAAAGGCTCACCAGTCAAACAAAACTTTAAGGGGAAGAAGAGGGCTTCATTTATAGGTTCCGATGGTTCCTAACTCATTTATACCAGCATAACGTTACAACCCAGAGTAGGTAGGCAAGCAAGGACTATCCCCATTACTTAACTTTTATCTATATTTTAAGGCCTGGACAATCAACTCATGTAACCCAGCAGTATCATTAGTTATTAAGCTATCTTCGGAGGCCGCCTCAAACCAAGAGTGATCTAGTATTCACCCATGGTTTCCACACCCTATCAAATTTTTGAGGGCATTTACGGCTCATATACGTCAGTTTGTATAAGGGTAGCACCGCATCTACCAGGGCACGCCATTGAGTCACCGTGGGGGGAATCGCTAGTTTCCATTGTTGGAGGAGAGCTTTTCTGGCATAGAAGCATAAATAAAATAATAGTAATTTGTCATACGTGGAATGAGTTATCAATTCTATAATTCCTAAAATAAGGATCCTAGGATCCAAGGGCACAGACAGGTTGGTGACACTATTAATTTCCTCAACCACTTTCTTCCAATACTCCTGAATGACAGGACACTCCCAGATGACGTGATAAAACGTCCCCACCGACTGCTGACATTTTATACAATGTTCTGATTGAGAAGGATATATTTGCGCAAGTCTTTGTGGCGTATAGTACGCTCTGTGTATGAACTTGAGTTGGATAAATCTATCCTTAGCCGAGATCACTGTCGGTATATAGTTTTGAATCGCTATTTCCCATTGTTCATCAGAGAGATCAGTTATGTCTGACTTCCACATCTGTAGGAGATGTGGGTTCTTCTCTGCGTCTCCGCAGGTAAGGCGTAAATATATGGAAGATAGTATCTTGTCTACCCCCCATGAGGTAAGGAAGCTTTCCACCATATTTGATACCACTGTAACTACTCTGGGGAATTGTGCTTGCATAGCATGTTTTAGTTGAATATACCGAAATAACATCCACAAAGGAAGCTGATAGGTCCTTTTGAGTTCTGGGAATGGGAGTATTTGCCCATTGGGCATAATCTGCTTAATCTTTACTATCCCATATTTAGCCCATATACTGGGATCTGGAATGGACCTGAAATGTGAAAGTCTGGGATTACCCCATAATGGGGTGTGAGGGGAAATAGTATCCTTTCTGGCTATGGCTGCAGTGACTTTATCCCATACTTGTATTGTGGTGCGCATTGGCAAAGTTATATGTGCACTGGCTTTTACTCCTCTATAGACAACGTTCGTAAGGGCTGAGTAGGAACCCATTATGGCTGCTTCAAGATTTACCGCAGGGTTTGATCTAGTCTGTTTGAACCACCAGCGAACAGTGACCAGCACTGCCGCCCAGTAATATTTCTGGAAGCATGGTAATGCCAGGCCTCCAGAAGATAGGGGAAGTTGTAGCTTGGCTTTCGCTATTCTTGGAGTTTTTCCACCCCATATAAAAGAGGAGATTACCCTGTCTAGTTTGTGGAAAAAAGAGACAGGGATTGGAACCGGGGTGTTCCTAAAAATATATAAGAACTTAGGGAGGAACGTCATTATTAATAGATTCACCCTTCCCACTGGTGTAAATGGGAGCGATCTCCAGGCCTGACATTTTGCAATAAGGTTTTGGAGGATTGGGTATAAGTTGTTTGTTAGATATTGGGTTAGGTCCCTGCGTATCTCAATACCAAGATATCTAAACTGGGTGACTCTTCCAAAGGGGGGTCAGGTCAGCTGTGGGGGGGTCATTATCAGACAGACTGAACAGGCTAGACTTACTCCAGTTAATTTTGACCCCAGAGAAACCTCCATATTAATTTAAAATTTCAAGAGCCGCAACTAAAGAATGGGTATCATCACCTAGGTATAAAAGCGTGTCATCCGCGTACAGCGAAATTTGTTCCACCAGTGACCCTATCTCTAATCCCTTCACCGCGGGAGCCGAGCGGAGTAATATAGCCATAGGTTCAATGGCCAGGGCGAAAAGCCCTGGAGACAGTGGACATCCTTGCCTTGTCCCTCTACACAGGTGGAAGGGAGGAGAGAGGAGACCACCCGCACGTACTCTAGCCGTTGGCGATTGGTAGAGTAATTTGACCCAGCTGATAAATGTATTCCCGAATCCAAATTTGGACATTACTCCCCACAAAAAGGCCCACTCAA
This sequence comes from Lithobates clamitans, assembly GCA_037952925.1. Classification (NCBI taxonomy): domain Eukaryota; kingdom Metazoa; phylum Chordata; class Amphibia; order Anura; family Ranidae; genus Lithobates; species Lithobates clamitans. The sequence continues at coordinate 2,433,982 of JBBGZY010000123.1, forward strand.
CCGAGTCAAAGGCCTTTTCGGCGTCTAACGAGGCCACCACTCCACCCTCCTTAGGATCTCGGGGTAACGCTATGTTAGTATGGAGTCTGCGGATATTTATATCCGTGCCCTTGCCAGGCATAAATCCGGTCTGGTCACCATGTATGAGGGAGAGTATCACCGAGTTTAACCTGCCCGCCAAGATTTTTGTAAAGATCTTGGTGTCCACGTTCAGTAAAGGAATGGGTCGGTAGGACAAGCACATTTCCGTGTCCTTCCCAGGTTTTGGAATGACAATGATTACCGCCTCCATCATTGAGGGTGGGAGACATTTCTGAGTCAGTGCTTTAGTGAGCATAGAGTGGAAGTGGGGGCCTATTATATCCAAATTGGTGTTGTAAAATTCCGTGGGTAGTCCGTCAAGTCCCGGAGTTTTGCCCGCCTGAAGTGACTTAATGGCTCTCTGGACTTCTTTCAGTGTTATGGGAGCTTCCAGTGCCTGACTCGCCTCTGTTGTTAGAGTAGGGAAGTCTATCTTTAGGAGGAACGAATTTAATTCCTCAGGGGAGTATGTTGCTCTGGATGTATAGAGTTGCTGATAATACCTCTCGAACCGCGCATTAATATGCGCGGGATCAGAGAGCAAAGTATCATCCTCATCCCTAATATTAGCAATACAGGAGCTACCAGCCCGTTCTTTAGCCAACCAGGCCAACAATCTACCCGATCGCTCGCCCTGCTCAAATATACATTGAGTCTGGGCAAGGAGGAAACGCCGGCAAGAGGCTGCCCGAATGAGCGCCACCTCCCTATATGCCGTGAGCATATCGGAGTGTGTGCCCTGGTCAGGTGAGGCTGTGTATTGAGTCTCCAGTCTTAGTGCCCTTTTTTTGGCCGTCGAGAGCTCCAGTTTCGACTCATTCCTAATTTTAGAGATATTAAACTGATACCTACCCCTGGCATACGCCTTAAATGCATCCCATACTATTGGTGGAGAGGCTGATTGATCATTATGTGTCCAGTAATCCCCAAGTTCCATTAACATTAGCGGTTCCATTTTCTCATCAGTGATCCAGTATCTGGATAGTCTCCACAGGCCCGCACTAGCTGCCGAGCCCATAGAGAGATCCAGCATTAACTGGGGTATGGTCTGATATGCCACGCGGTAGATGGGAAACAGCAGACACCCAAGATAACAGGGGATCGGTAACATAAATTAAATCAATGCGTGATAATGTCGCATGTGTAGCAGAGTGACATGAGAATTGTCTACCCTGTGGATTTTTCCATCTCCACATATCATAAAGGCCATACACCTCCGCCCAACGGGACAACGCTGTGTCGGTCGTCTGACCTGGGTGTAATTTATCAGCACCGGGGTTTGGGGTCATGTTAAAATCACCTGCTATGATTATATTTGGGGTGGGGTAGCTGGCGATAATATTTTGAATTTTATGCAGTATCATCATCTTAGCCGGTGGTGGTATATACAAACCCACTATTAACATTTCCAATCTGTCACATAGTGCGTGTAAAATTACATATTGCCCGTCCGGGTCCAGGTGGCGGTCCAGAAGCACAAAGGGAAGCGCCTTATGCACAAGAACACTAACTCCTGGGGAGTGGGAGGAATAGGTGGAATGGAAATATGATCCCACTCAGGGCTTCTTGAGGGAGAGTATTCTGGAGCCCGTAAGATGAGTTTCCTGGAGTAAGCAAATGTGCGGGTGATATTTTTTCAAATATGAAAACACAAGGGATCGTTTGAGCTTGGAATTGAGCCCCCGCACATTCCAGGATATTACTCTAAGAGGGGCCATATTTGTAAGTGGGTATGCAACTCGGCTAATCCGCTCTCCGGACCTCCATCCAGACCCAGGCATGGAACCAGCATTCCTGATTCGCTGTCAATCAAATTCCACACATTCCTGTTAAACATGTGAAATATAGATCTAACATATGAGCATCAATATAGACAGATTTTATGGTGTACCGTTGAACAAAACCCATACCCCCCCTCCCCACGCAACCCCCTAAAGTCGGGTGCGTTTGATCACCCAAACAAATCATGACTTTTTAAGTCCCTGGGAGGCGGTGCGCCAACAGGGCGCCTTAGAGGCACAGCAAGGAAGTCCACAAACTGCTTAACAGTCGTGGTGCCCGCCAGCTACACCTTATGAAGGTATAAACATAAAAAAAAAGGAAAAAGGGAATTTCTTTCCCTGCGGAAGGATTATGTCCCCTATATAATAGAATAAGCCTATCCTCCGCTAGATGTTATAACGAGTCGGTGAAGAAGGTTCACCTGAGTATAAATAAGGGAGGGTCTCCAATCTCGACCCCCACAGTCCCCTCCTGACATAATGTGGGCCGAGGGTTCCTCCTCGTGGGTTAAAATCCGAAGTGCACCGCAGCCAGTTCTCCTGTGCAATATGTTTACTGCTTCGCAATTTTAATACTTGTGCGCATGTTTGATATAAAGTTCTGACCAGGAATAACTTGCTGTGCTGAAAGTCCACATTCAGGAGGAGTGGAGCACCATGCAGCACGGCAACTGTGTCCAGCCAGTATCCATAATCCCAGTAGGGTAGAAAAAAAAATAAAAATATAAGAGTGTGTTGGAGTAAAAAGAAACTCACCCCTGGAATATATTATGCAATGTGTTCACTGCTGCACAATGCGGTCACTGGTACGCAGATATGTCACAAAGTTCTGACCCGCATTACTTGGTTATGTTTAAGTCCCATACTCATAAGGAGGAAAACCTTGTGCGTCAGTGGTAATAATGTTTCGCCAGTAGCCAGTAACCAGACGGGTAAAAAAAAACAAAAAAAAACAAACAAAAAATAAACGTGCGTTTCAGCAAACCAAACCTCACCCACTGGCTTACAGCAAGCAATGTGTTCACCGCTGCACAACATGGTCCCTGGTATGCATGTATATCCCAAGTTCTGACTAATAACTTGTTGTGTTTAAATTCCACCATCATAAAGATAGGAGCATTATGCATCGGTGGCAGTAATATTTAGTCAGCAGCCGGTGACTGAACGAATAAAAGATAAGAGAAAATAAGTGCGTTGCAGCAAATAAAAACTCACCCACTGGGGAGAGAGAACATGTATCAGTCAGGGCCTGTATTTAGCGCTATGGGATGGTGTCCAGCCAATTAGCAGCTTCTTCAGGGATAGTAAAAAATCTGTGTGTTTCTCTGTCCTGGACCCGCAAACGAGCCGGGAAAAGCATACTGTATTTGAGGCCTCTCTTGCGCAGCTCTTGCTTCACATGGTCGAATGATTTGTGCTGTTTCTGCGTCTCGACAGAAAAATCCTGGAAAATCATCAGGCGGGACCCCTCGAATCGCAGAGTCTCCATCTTCCTACTTTCCCTCAGCACAGCGTCACGGTCTCGATAATTCAGTAGCCGGAGGATGAATGTGCGAGGTGGAGCCCCAGGAGGCCCTCGACCTGCTGGCATTCTGTGGGCGTGCTCCACCGCAAAGAAGGGGGAGAAGGCCGCCTGCGGGAATAACTGTCATAGAAGGCGTTCAGTAAACCCGGCTGGATCAGGATCTTCAGCCTTCTCAGGCAGTCCAATGATTCGGAGGTTATTCCTCCTGTTGGGGTTCTTCGCGTCCTCCGCACGATATTCTAATGCCTTCACTTTAGTAGTGAGGGTTCGGAGGGATGATGTGTGCTCACCCAGCACGTCCTCCGTGTCCCCCACGCGGCGCTCCACCTCCAACAGCTGGGTCCTGAATTTGTCCATATCCTTTCGAATTAGACCCATCTCCAGCTGGATTTTATCTATTTTGCCTGTCAGTGTGGTTTGGCATGTCCCGATTGCTTGCATCAGCGCAGTGAAATGGTCTGTTTCTTGAAGCTCAGGATCCGCTTCCTCGGTCTGTGACGCCATGTTAGCCGTCTTGTTACTATCAGCTTTCCCGCCACGGGGAGCAGTGCGGGTCGCAGAGGGCTTCTTGTGGGCGGCGGAGCGGCGGTTATAGGGCATACTAGGTCTGTGGGTTCGGAACTGTGCCTGGGTAGTTCCAGATTTATGAGATTCCGCTGGGAAACAGGATTATTAGCCGGCAGGGTGTTGGAGCCCCTTAAATATGCGTCCATCCTGGTCACCATCTTGGACACGCCCCCCCCTTTTTTTTTTTTTACAATTAACGTGGTGTTTTTATTGGAAGAGTAAATTACATACAGGACATATACATCCATGGTACAGTGACATAATATTCGGGTTACAGCAGAGGATAAAATTAGAAAACGAAAAGAAAATAAGAAAATAAAGGAAGAAGAAACAGAGCAAACATCAGGTAAGAGCACACTACATAACATCTGCACAGCTAGGATATTGAGCCGTGCATTCATACCCTCCTGCATAGGACCAACATATAAGCATTAATACATTTAGGGGACCACACCGATCCGAATTTTGTGCTTTAATGGGATTCTTAGACTCTTAAATGTGTTATTCTGAAGGTGTATTACAGGTGGAGGCATTTTCCAACCAGGTATCCCATACTCTGCCGTATTTGGTCGGGCATCCCCTGTGAGCATAGATTTCCTTTTTATATGGAAGAACATTATTAATATTAGATATCCATTCGCGCAGTGTGGGAGGAGTATTTTGCATCCATTTTCTGGCTATTAGTAATCTAGCTATGAACAACGATTCTTGGAGAAATATCTTATGATATTTATCTGAGTCAGGGTCTGGAAACACCCCTAGTAAGCATTGTTTGGGGCATAATGAAAGTGGAGATCCCATTTCATCGTGGATAAACTTGACTATCTGGGACCAATAGTCTTGTATTGCTGGACACAGCCACAGGAGATGAAAGAAGGTACTGGAAGGATTATTACAATTTGGATTTTGACTGGGTTTGTATTTGGCTATGCGATGAGGGGTCAAATAGGACCAATGTAAAATGTACAAATGTGTGAGATGATCCGACAGTTTGGTAGAGACTTTTTTGCAAGTTTCCAGGGCATCTTCCCATTCATCATCCTCCAGCACCCCCACTTCCCCTGACCAGATGTCTTTTAGTTTATATGCAATTGAAACTGCTGCGGGTCTTAGCAAAGAGTTGATGAATCCTGAGATGAGTTTGAGATTTGTTCTACATCGGGAGGGGTCCCACCAAATTGGGCACTGAGGGCATGACGGAGCTGGAGATAATGAAAAAGCATAGTGTTTGGAAAGTCAAAATCTGTTTTTAGTTGTTGGATTGACTTTAGGATATTGTCACGGTAGACGTCTGATAGAAATCCTACCCATAGTGAAGCCATAATTCGGGATTTGGCACCTTTAGGAGTTCTCCCAGGTCAGGATTATCCCATAGGGGCGTATGAGAATGCGTAGCTGGCATTTTGAGTTTATGTTTTACTACTTCCCAAACCCTACAGTAGTGGTATAGTATTCCTTTCCTATTTATTTTATTAGTGCCTTTAAAAAGGGTCTGGAAAGGGTGTGAAACTCTACGGCCATGCGGAACACAGAGCAGGGATAAACAACGGTGTTTGTTATGTTTATCCAGATGGAAAAAATGAGACAGTTGCGCAGCCTGGTAGTAAAGATTAAAATCGGGTAACGCCGCTCCTCTCAGTTCTGTCGGGTTTTTCAACGTTTGCCAGGACAATTTGTGCCGGCTCGATCCCCAAACAAAAGAATTAAGGATGGCCTCAATAGATTTAAAGATCCACAGTGGTAAGTAGGTCGGAGCGTGCCACAGTACATATAAAAATTTAGGGAGGAGGACCATTTTAATTAGGTTAACCCGTCCCATCACCCCAAGGGGTAATTTAGCCCATGTCTGTGTTTTACGTTTCAATACTGCTATAAGGGGTTCTAAATTAAGGCGAACATAGTCTTCTGGTGATCGAGTTATCACAATCCCTAGGTATGTCATAACACTGACCCTGAGGAGTGGGGAGTTAGATATCAGCGTGCCAACCAAAGATCAATCTATCAGGAGGATTTGGGATTTATCGCAATTAATCTTCAGTCCTGAGTATCTACCGAAATTTTGGATTACTTCCAGGGCCAACTGTAAAGACGAGCCTGCATCTGCAAGGTATAATAGCATATCGTCAGCATACAGGCTTATCTTTTCCAGCAGGTTTCCACGGGCAAGTCCCACAATGCCTGGGTGCGTTCTAAGGGATGCGGCAAGAGGCTCCACCGCCAGTGCATACAGCAGGGGAGAAAGTGGACACCCCTGCCGAGTGTCCCTGGAAAGAGGAAATGGCTCAGAAACCTTTCCGTTGACCAAGATCCTGGCGCATGGACTTTGATATAGTAATCGGATCCATTTAATAAAGCGGGGCCCGAACCAAAATTTTGCGAGGCATTCCCACAAGTACGTCCATTCAACAGAGTCGAACGCCTTTGCGGCGTCTAGAGACACCACCACTCTAGAGCCCATGATGTCATGTTCAGCTTGGACGTTCATATGGAGCCTACGTAGATTATATGCCGTGTTTTTTGCAGGCATAAATCCGGTTTGGTCTGGGTGGATTAGTGAAAGGATCACCGCATTTAAGCGAAGCGCCAGGATCTTGGCCAGTATCTTTACATCCAATTGGAGAAGGGATATTGGGCGATGGGACTCCGGGAATTCTGGATTTTTCCCAGGTTTGGGTATCAAAACTATAATTGCTTCGTGCATGGGCGGGGGGAAGGGACTCAGATTTAAAAATATGAGAAAATAATTCACAAAGCTTGGGAAACAGCATCTCACTATATGTTTTGTAGAACTCCAAAGGTAATCCATCGGACCCCGGTGCCTTTGATGGGTTGAGCAGGGAGATTGCCTTTGTTATTTCACTTTCAGTAATAGGGGCCTCCAGCTGATCTATCTGGAGTTGAGTAAGGTGGGGCAGTTCTATGTTAGATAGCAGCAACGCTATCTCTTCTACAGAAGTATTAGCGTGAGAGGAGTATAGGGATGCGAAGAAGGAGCGGAACTCCCCAGCTACTTCATCAGGATCAGTTAGCAAATTACCGGCTGCATCCCGAAGTGCTACCACCATGGGAGGTCTATGATCTAGATGTGCTAAATAGCCCAGAAGTCGACCCGCCCGTTCTCCGCATTCATAGTGCCTTTGTTTATTACAATAGATCTTCCTATCGGCTTTTTCAAAATATAAGTTGCTCACTATTCTGGCTTGTAATTTTAATTGGTCTGCTGTTGATGCAGATGGGTCATCTGTGAAGTTCTTTTCTGCCTCTACAAGGGATTGTTCTGCTTGTCTAAGAACCTGGGAGGAAGTCTTGCGGTAACGAGAAATACGTTGCGAAAGGATCATACAGGCATGGGATTTAAAGGTATCCCATATGATCTCAGGGGGTGCTGTGCCACTATTCGCATGAAAGAAAAATTCCCATTCACTGGCCGCCTCCCCCAGGTCAGGGACAACCGTCAACCAAAATGGATTTAGCTTCCAATTGTATGTCCTAGGGGGAGAGACGATACTAAGTGTAATACAATATGGGGCATGATCGGACAGGATGCGCGGGTTAAATCCTACCTTTCTGAGTAGGGGAGTAAGGGTGCCAGAAATCAGAATGAGGTCAATACGTGACATGGTATTGTGGGATGTGGAAAAGCAGGAATATGCCTTTTCTGATGGGTTGCGTTGTCTCCATGTGTCTATAAGGGCCAAATCCGTTATTATCTTGCCAAACCTAGTATGTGGTTGGGTGGATCCATCTTGGGGTGTCACTGATATGCGGTCTAGCTCCCTATTCATTATTATTAAAATCGCCCAGCCACATCGCAGGAACGGTTGGGAATTGAGACATATACGCTATCCCCTCATGTATAACGCTAAGTTGAAAGGAAGGCGGTACGTAGAATGCCAAAATGAACATTTCTAGTCCATTCACTTTAGCATGTAAGAATAGAAACCTACCCTGTGGGTCAGACCTAAGAGCAAGTAACACAAATTGTACTGTTTTAGCCACAAGTATAGCCACGCCCCTGGAGTTGGCAGAGTAAGGGGCCTGGTATAGCCATCCCACCCAGGGTTTCTTGTGTGCCATTTGAAGTTGGCCTGTGAGGTGGGTCTCAACCAAAACCATAATGTCTGCACGTTGGGTCTTGAGATATGCCAATACTGCATTACGTTTTTGGCTTAGCCCTGAGACCTCTCACATTCCAAATCAAACATTTGACATCCAGCATGGCAGTATGTTTGTATGCTGCATGTTCAATGTCCATGACGCCATCAACATTACCATGTGTGAGGAGACACCCATTCCCCCTCCCCAACCCCACATCTGGACAAATAAGGTTGGGTAGATGGGGAGTCCCAGCATTCTGTATATAAGAACCTTTGATGTATTTATTATATTGCGAGGACATTATAGCAGGAGATAAACACCACATTCTATTACTCTTCAGCATGTAATACTTAAACCAAACATTAAACCAATCAGAACATTCTGATCTTAACTTCTTTAACACTCTAGCATACCCGGGTAAGCAATGCCTCCATTTAAGCACATGTGCAGTTTGCTGAGGCCGGGCATGTCAGGGAAACCTCACTTGAGCCCTAAGGCAACTGTTGCTGAGAAAAAAAAAAAGGAAAAAACAAACGGGATCCGGAGGGACAACCGCGACTAGGGGAGCGATAATTCGCTGTAAGGCAAGCAAAAGCGTCAGGGGCAAATGCACCGAACTAGGGGACGTAACCATATTCCCCATTTCAAGTGTCATACCAGATAGCGGCTTGCCAATAGCATTGGAGAATGTGAGTCATAATGTATATGTTTCTGATGGGCTCCTGTCCAGGCCCTGCCACAGGGGAACACACACGAAACCCATGGGTAGGTACAATGGCAGGAGTACATGTACTGCACAGAGGGTTCGTCCAAAGTGGGTAAAAAGATCCATAGGTTCCATCAGGCAATCCTCATATTGAGGGAGTGTGCATGCGACTGGGATAGAAGAGGGAAGGTGTTGTGGTTGTCATATGCGCTTATCACAGTACCTGTAGGATGGTAAGGCCGCGAAGCTCCAGGAGATATATATCCATGTCAGATCATATTCCATCTCAGAAGTAGATCATGCAGCAGTTTCAGGCAGGATCACGATGCAGAGCTGCCTTGTTCTCAAGCCATGTGAGGACGGATTCAGGCGTGTCAAAAAAGTGCACCCTATCCAACAACCCGTAGCCGCGCCGGAAAGAGCATTGCGTAGAAATAATGGCAGATCTGCAGCTGACGTTTTGCTTCTGTAAACATGGCCCTCTTCTTTTGGACTTCCGCTGAGAAGTCCGGGAATACTTAATTTCTGTGTTTTTGAAGCGTATGTTACCCTTTAGTCTGGTCAGCCGGAGTACAGCATCCCGGTCACGAAAATTTAAGCAGTTTAGCAATAAATGTCCTCGGCGGAGCACCTTGAGGGGGGGGTTTAGCTGCAAGCCTGTGTGCCCGTTCAACCACAAAAGTGGTGGAGAACTCAGCTCTCCCAAATGTATTAATCAGCAGATTCTCTAGAAATGAGGGGGGATCGGAGCCCTCAGGCAAGCCTATAAATCGCAAGTTGCACCTCCTCAGATTATTTTCCATATCGTCTTGTTTAGCTAGCACCATGTTAAGTTGATGCTGCAAGCGTTCAGTGTGAACTTGTAATGGCGGCACCTCGTCCTCTACGTGGCTAATACGGGCTTCAGTCTCCGTGATTCGTTCTCTCAGTTTTTGTAAATCCTGGCGAATTAATGACACATCTACCTTGACCTCCTCGATCTTACTAGTCAAAGTACTCTTACAGTCTGAGATTGCCTCGAGCACCCTTGCCGTGTCCTCCGCCGCCGAGTCAGCATGAGGAGAGGAGCCGGCGCCATTTTCCCCCCCAGCTTCCTTGTCAGTGTTCCTGTACTTTGCCAGCTTTGCGGCCGGATCTGTTTTCTGTTTCAGCGGCGACATGATCCCCAAGGGCCAGGGAAGACAGGGAGTCCAAGCGTGGGTAGTAGGTGAGTAGTATTAACTCCAGGATCTAATAGTTCGGATGATGGGCAAGCGGAGCTCTCGTTCCTTTCTCCCTACGCCATGCCCGTCCAGGCCACGCCCCGGCTCAAACTTGTTTTGCATACACACGGTCGCACAAAGTTGTCGGAATTTCCGATCGCCAAGAACGCGGTCACGTACACCACGTACGATGAGACTATAAAAGGGCAGTTCAGAACCAAGCTCGGCACCCTTTGGGCTCCTTTTGCTAATCTCGTGTTAGTAAAAGTTTGGTGAGAGACGATTCACGCTTTTTCAGACTCGTGGTTTTAAAATCATTTTCTGCTGTTCAGTTTGTGCTTGTGGGTTTGTATCTGGTCTTCAGTGCATGCAGTGAGTTCGTATTTGACTTCTCAGTGCGTTCTTGTACGCTCGTTGCTGTTTTTCAGGTCGCTCTTCACAGGCCTTGCTCTTCTTCAGTGCGTTCTGTTACTTCGTTCTGAGCAGCCGACCGTTTTCTAGCCATGTTGCGTATACGTACTCCTCATAGAGTTCGTGCTGTGAGGGGCTTGATGTTGGGGTCCTTACCTTGACACAAGTCCAGTCCATGAACAGGGTGGGGAGGAGTTCATGGACCAAGAATTGGTTGCTCCAGCGTGACCAGTTTTGTCACATGCCTTTGCTCTGTGAGATCCGTGAGAATAATCCTGACGATTTCAGGAACTTTCTTAGGATGACGGACCCTGTATTTCACCGTTTGTTGGCTTTGCTGACCCCCTATATCAGCAGGCAGGATACCTGCATGAGGCAAGCCATCACTCCGGAGCAGAGGCTAGTCGCCACCCCGCGGTACTTGGCGACGGGGAGAAGCCTGCAGGACCTTAAGTTCTCGACAGGCATCTCCCCCCAGGCTCTGGGGATCATTATCCCAGAGACCTGTTCTGCTATCAATTAGGTCCTGCAGAAGGAGTATATTAAGGTAATATTTTTATCCTTTAATATCACATTTTTCTAGAATGTTTGTTAATATATTGTGTGTATATATATGTATATATATATATATATATATATATAATGTATGTATGTATGTATGTATGTATGTATTTCTTTCCTCATTCCCTAATTACCATGATTGTAATATGCTGTGAATGTCCCCTTTGTCCTCATGCATGCTGGAATTTTAGGTTTTATTTTTTGTCCTTCATGCATATTTGCCTTCACTTACCTACCCAGCATGCTCTCCTGGCCCTATATTCACCTCGTCAACTCAATTAACAATGTATTTTGTCAGCTCCATAGTAGTGCTTTACCCTAAAAACCCCCTAAAATTTAGAAAATTGTGATGTGTGTTTGAAATTCAGGCAGAGTGCCAGAGGCTTTTTTTTGGTGTCCCAAAATCATTTGGAACCCTCCCCCCCAACTGATAACTCAGCTGATAACAATCCTCTATCTGCTGACTTTGCCAAACCCATACACACTATACCCACCTCTTTTGTGGTCATATTTATGGATGAATTCCCCAAAGCATGTAGTGCAAGGGCTTGCCTGAATACTTTCTTTTTTTTTCCAATAAAGTTTTATTTAGCAAAAATGTTATTGCAATATAACATGGGTTGTGTATGATATAATCACAAATAGCAATCACATAGTGTCTTATTACAGAGTTGTAAAGATCATATCTTGAATCTAGTTGTACAATTTCTACTGATAATTCTGAAATCTTGTTTGTGAGTATCAAGACTCACTCTAAGATTATAACACTGTATAGGAAACAGTAACTTAAATAAAGAGAAGTAAAGAAGGAGAAAAGGTAGGAATGAAGAAATGAAGAAAGTGTGTGGGTAATGAGTAGTCTAGCTCCATGCATATAGAGATGACTTAGGATATGAGGACCTCAATCCTCTCATAACTTCTGTGAAGTCATCTCCATCTTGTGTTTTAGAGAATATGGGCTACAGGGAGAACAGTCCTTCAACCATTCTGCATCTTAGTAAATTCCTCTGTGTATTTAAACATGAACCAAGCTCTCCACAGGTTATGAAATTTGTCTGTCCTTTCTGTGGATATGGCTACCGTTTCCTCCATTCTGTATATTGAGTCCACCTCTAAGAGCCATTCTGCTAGCGTGGGTGATTGTGTTTTCCAGTGTCTAGGTATAATGGTTTTTGCTGCATTCAGCATATGTCGCACTACTGACTTTTTGTATCTACTTAACGAGTAGTTTGAGATGTGTAACAGGCAACATTCAGGTGAAAGAACTATGCCAGTTTCTGTTATTGCTTGTATCCTTGCGCAAACGTTGTCCCAGAAAGCACGTATTAGTGGGCAGTACCACCATATGTGCAGCATATCTCCTTTTGCAGAGCCACATCTCCAACAGATCTCGGAAACCTCCGGGAACCATGAGTGCAGCCTGGCCGGAGTGAAGTACCAATTTGTCAGGATTTTGTATGATGTTTCCTGGTTGCTTGTGCTAATTGAGCATTTGTGAGCCAGAATACAAGCATTGTTCCATTGAGTTTCAGTGAAAGATTTTTGAAGTGCGGTTTCCCACTCTTTTTTTATGTTTACTCTGTTGTTTGTCCTGACTAGGCCGTAACCAACCATAGATCAAAGAGGTGGCTTTGTATACTTGCTCCCCTGCTATGCAAACTTGTTCAAAACTTGTTTGTTCTCTCAAAAAATTTTCCTTATTCGTGGGGCAGAGAATATAGTCATGTAGCTGTCTGTATTGCCAGTGGGTAAAGTGTTTGGCCTGTAGTTCCGTCTGTAGTTTGGTAAAAGTTTTTAGTCTGCCGTTCTCTAGGCAGTGTGCAACTGTCATTGGGGTTTTGTCGTCCTTATGAGGGAAAGACTTTGTCGTGTGTCCTAGGGCAAACTCTCTATTCTTAATCAATGGGGTTAGAGGGCCAGGGGAGGACGCGAGTTTGTAAAGCTGCGAGACTATCTGAAAGACCTTTATTGTTGGTCCTATCGTGGGGTGTTTCTCTACATCAGTTGTACGTGCTTCTTTGTTCACCCATGGCAAAAATCTTAGTGGTGTTTCTGTGTTAAGGCTTTCTAGGTTGACCCACGCCTTGGAGTGAGCGTGACAGTTCCAGTCCAGAACGCGGGTCAAATGTGTCGCGTAATAGTAGAGTTTAAAATGTGGTATATTAATACCTCCCTCAGCTTTCGTCTTCATCAACGTTTGCATACTGATACGCGGTTTCTTCCCTGCCCAGATGAAATCTCTAAGAATTGCCTGTAATGAGGAAAAGAACTGTTTAGGTACTGAGATAGGCAGTGTGTGGAACAGGTATAGAGCCCTGGGGAGGACCGTCATTTTTATCGCCGCTGCTCACCCAAACCACGACAATGGTTTAGTGTTCCACTGTTGAAGATCCTGTTGCAGATTATTTAGGAATGGGAGGAAATTTTGCATATAGATGTTGTTTAGGTCAGGGGTGAGCCATATCCCCAGGTATTTAAGTTTGGAGTTTACCCATTTGAAGGGGCAGTTTGACTTGGTTGCTGATAATTGTTGTGGAGTTAAAGATATGTTAAGAGCTTCAGACTTTTCGTAGTTAATTTTAAAGTTGGATATATATCCAAATAAACGGAGTTCTTTTATCAAATTGGGAAGCGACGTATGCGGTTGTGTGATCACAAACAGGTCGTCTGCATATGCCGTAATTTTATGGCATGTCTTATCTACATACAAACCTTTTATAGATGCATTTCCTTTAATTGTGCGTATGTAAGGTTCTAGGGTTAGAATAAATAGGATTGGGGACAAGGGGCACCCCTGCCTTGTGCCATTATGGATTTGTACTGGTTCTGAGAGGGATCCATTAATTTTTAATTTTGCCGTCGGATTCTGATATAGCGTCGAGATCCATTGTAGCATATTCGTCTGGAGACCTACATGTTCGCATACTGCGAACATATAGTCCCATGCCACTCTATCGAAGGCCTTCTCCGCATCCGTAGATAGGAGAAGGCCTCCCGATTTAGTCTCTCTAAGTGAGTGAATGAGATTTAGTGCAGTTATCACGTTATCCCAGGTCTCCCTCCCCGGCATGAACCCGGCTTGATCAGGTCCTACGATATCTGTCAATATTCTACTAATTCTTGTTGCAATAATTTTAGATAGTAGTTTCATGTCTAAGTTGAGTAATGAAATTGGTCTATAGCTCGAGCAAAGGTTGGGGTCCTTACCGGGTTTGGGGATGACTGTTATGTGTGCTGTATTAAATGAGGGCGGTAGGTTTTGAGTTGACGAGAGAGAGTTTAAAGCCTGTAATAAGGGCTTTGCCAGCAGGTGGGCAAAGGTCTTATAATATATAGCTGTATAGCCGTCTGGGCCCGGGCTTTTCCCTGTTTTTAAGGATCCTATCGCTTGCATGAGTTCCACTTGCTCTATTGGCTTATCTATTTCCCGTGCATCATGCTCTGCAATGTTTGGAATACCACTTTGGGTTAGGTATTGTGCTATAATCTGTTTTCTCGAACCCTCTGTTGCCTCAGGTCTATGTGAGGCTGGGAGGTTGTATAACTTTGAATAGAACTCATGGAACTCCGCCGCGATCCTATCTGTGTCATGTAACAGTTTGTCCTCCTTGTTCTTTATACTCGTGATGGTAGTGGTTGAACGTATATCTCTCAGGGCCCTTGCCAAGAACTTGCCACTTTTATTGCCATGTTCATAGAAAAAACCCCTTCGAAAAAATAGTATTCGTTTTGCTTGTAACTCTAATTTTTCTTGGACCTCTCTTCGTGCTATTAAAAGCTCGTCAGCCGTGTTCACTGCCAGCGATCTTTTATGCTGAGTTTCCAATGTTTGTACTTTGTCTAGCGCTGCTTTTAAGTCTTTTGCTTTGTTCTTTTTTTTAATTGAAGCTAGACTAATGAGTTTGCCTCTTAATACACATTTATGTGCCTCCCAAATCATGATATGTGATACATCTTCTGTTGAATTTTCTTTGAAATACGTTTTGATGGCCTCCGTCACTGGTTCTAAGGTTACAGGGTCTGTAAGCAAGGTTGAGTTTAGTCTCCAACAGCCCTGACTTTTAGGTGTAGTTTGGAGTAGCAAAGTTATGGAGGTCGGGGCATGGTCTGATATTGTCCGTGTTCCTATATGTGCTTCCTTCAGTATGTTCAGGTCTCTTTGTGTTATAAACATAAAGTCTATACGGGAATACTTGTTGTGCATTGTGGAAAAATAGGTGAAATCTCTGTCTTGAGGATGTGCTATGCGCCATGCGTCTTTAAGGTTTAATTTATTGAGTAAAACTCTAATCTTTTTGAGTGCATGATACGTTAGGGAGGATTTACCATTAGACGTGTCCTGGAGAGGTTCCAGTGGAACATTGAAATCCCCTCCTAGGATGATACATCCAGAGGCAAACTCTGTAAGTACATCTATCAATTTTTGGCAAAAAGTCACGTGAGCTGAGTTCGGGAAGTATACATTTGCCAGCGTGACTGGTCTCTTCCCAATTGATCCCTTAAGAAGAAGAAACCGGCCCCCAGGGTCCGCTAATTGTTGAGATAGTTCAAAACCTGCGTCTCTCCCAATTAAAATGGAGACACCTTTTGTTTTGGAGTCTGTGTTGGCAGCGTGATATGCCTTAGTAAAGTACCTGTCAGTTAGTTTAGGTATGGCATTAGCTTTGAAATGAGTCTCCTGGAAGAACACAAAGGCCGGCTTCTTCTTCCCCAGGAGCCTCAACAATTGTGTGTGTTTTTGTGGTGTGTTGAGCCCTCTTACATTATGCGATATTACTGTTGGGCTTTTGCCCAATGTTGAGTAGACCATGGTAGCGGAGATTGACTTAAATGGTACCACGAGCTAGAGCTGTATAATCAAATATATATAAAAAAAAAAAAATTAATAAATAAAAATTGCCTTAGTCAAAATAGTATGGTTTGTAAGATTCAAGGAAGTAAAAGAAAAAAGGAAAGCTAGGAAAAGAAGAGAAAGGGTGAAAGAGAAATTGAATCTCACTCTCAACAGTAGCGGAGCGAGATCTGTTTTAGTAGTAATAAACCTCTAAGTGGACTCCTAGAGGGGTGTGTTCAGATTGGGGCCTAGAGCGGGCACACCGGTGAAATCCGGATAAGGCGTCACCAATATGTCCGCTGTTGGCTCCCACTGTGGGGGAGGTGGAGGGTACGTCCAGAGTAATATCTGCTGATATTGTCGTAGACTGCCTTAAATCTCAATGAGAATATACCACTAAATTTAGGTAACTCCTCCTCCCTCGAACTCCTATGTTATTTCAAAAGATAAATCCTAGCTTAAGAAACGACAACTGACATCTCTAAGAGATGTAAACCTTTAACTGAGAATACTTTAAGTCTATTAGGTAAGCTTCAGGCATAAAATGTGGAAAAAGCCTATATTTCAGCGTCCAGCAAGTTGTGGGATTCCTCCCATGTCACCTATGTCACAGTTCCGGTAGTAAACTTGATGTCCTTTGCAGAACCCTGGGCAGAAGGTCACATTCCTTTTACAAGTGTCTCCGCTGGCTGTAAGCTAGTTTCAACAAAGTATTATTGTGTGTTTAACCTCTGCTCATGATCTAGCTGTAGGGACAGTTTTCACCTAGCCTTGCTTGTTTAAGTAAATTCAATACTTTTACCTGCCTTCAGGACTGTTTGTGATCAAATAGGTTATTGCTGCTGGCGCTCTTACCAACCAAAAAAGAAAAAAAAAAAAAGATGAAACCATTGAAAAAATCAGTAATGGAAGGTCTGAGAAAACAAAAGGACAACCCCCTGTTCATAAAGGAAGGAGAAAAAGATCTTGATTTTGATTGTAGATCTTTCAATAAACTGTCGAACGGTCGGGGACCAATATTTCTTGTGTTTTCCCTTCTTCACTCGGGGTCAGAGTCAGGCAGTAGGGCCCTCGCCACATTAGCATGTTTTTTAGTGGAGCTGGGGCCTGGTGTATTATGCTTCTGGAATTTCCCCTTCTTGTAGGGTGGTTTGGCAGGGGTTGAGTGGGGTGAAGGTTGTGCCTCTGGTATAGTTGGAGGTGTGCAAAATTCCCCGTACCAATCCGGTAAATCCATGAGTGGTATCTGTAAGTCCCGACAGAAATCTGGGAGCTCCATGGGTGTGCGTAAGAACATTTGTTTACCTTGGAAGGTTGCATTTAGTGCAAAAGGAAACTTCCATCTGTAAGGAATGCCTTGTTTGCGCAATACCTCCAGCAGGGGGCGTAGAGCTCTCCTGTTATTTAGGGTGATGGGAGATAAATCCTGGTAAATGGAGATTTCTGTGTCATTGAAAGTGATATGTTCATTGTGTCTAGCTTTGGCCATAATGTCCTCCTTCAGTTTAAAGTTGGGTAAACAACATATAATGTCTCGTGGAGGAGCGGTGTCCGCTGGTCTAGCTCTCAAAGCTCTATGTGCTCTGTCAAAATCAATAGGTGTATCTGTTTGGCGCTCTAGTAGTTCATTGAACACATATTGCAGAGCAGAAGTGATGTTGCCTGGTTCAACCGATTCGGGGACCCCTCTCACCCTAATGTTGTGTCTTCTCCCCCTGTTGTCGAGGTCTTCCAGCTGACGATTCATTTCTATGAGTCGTGCTGAGTGGGTGTTTGTGATTTTGTCTAGGCGCGTAATCGCCTTATCTCTCCTCTGACCCGCCATCTCAACCCCCTCCATTTTCCCTGATAGTGACAGCACATCTGCCTTAAGTTCCGTTATGGCGGAGAATAGTGTGCCTTTGATTTCCGCTGCGATTTTTCGCATAGCAGTGAGTGTGAGAGGTAGCTCCGGGGTTGGGGTGTCTCCTACCTCATCAGCGTACTGTGAGTCCTCACTAAACTCCTCTTCCCCACGAGGCTGCGCCGTCTTGGACTGGGCCTTGCTTCTCCGGGGCTGTGTTTTGAAGATGTCCGGGATGTTTCTCGAACCGGACATTGGCGCTGAGCGACGGGGATGATTGCTGGAGTTGTGGCGAGTTAGTCTGCTCATCTTCGCTGCTATCGTCGGTGTCGTAAGTGCTGTAGGAGCCGAGGGCTTAGCGGAGCTCCACTAGTCTGCTGACTTCCTCATCGCGCGCCAAGCCACGCCCCCTGACTGAATACTTTCAAATGGTATTGTTTAAAGTTTTGGTATCCTATTATTATCTTGATAGGTAATAGCAGAATGTAAAAATGTGCTAAAATGTGTACAGTGTGTATTTATATCTTTGTATTATGACACTTCTTACCTGTCCAGTAGGCTGCCAATAGTGTAAGTAGGGAGGGGCTGGCCAAACTAATACACATTATTTCACCATTCATCTCTCAATGAGGTGGAGAGGGTTACCTGTCCCAAACATTCCTCCCCCCATAAAATTTTACAAATGGCCCATGAGAGGGGGGAGGAGGAATCTGATAGGTGGACCTCATACCTTGGTCTTTAAATACTCCCTAAAATAAATGTTATACTGATGTTGGCCAGGAATGTTTGTGTCTAATCTGCTTTCCATGTTTATGTGCAAAATTAATTAATTTCTTTTTCTTGTTTATCTCCACAGTTTCCTTGCACACCACAGGAATGGCAGACTGTGGCCCCCCACTTTGCCCAGCGGTGGGACTTTCCTAACTGCGGAGGGGCAATTGATGGGAAACACGTCCACATCATCCCATCACCCAACTCAGGGTCATACTATTACAACTATAAGGGGTTCAATAGTATTGTGATGTTGGCAGTGGTGTCGGCTAGTTCCTGCATGTGGATGTGGGGAAGAATGGCCGGATGTCCCATGGTGGAGTCATCGCCCAGACGGAGTTCTACAGGCGTCTCCAGAATGGCAGCTTGGACTTGCCACCTCCAGAAGACAATGTGGAAGGACTCCCATTCGTCTTCGTTGCGGATGAAGTGTTTGCGCTGGGGGACCATCTTATGCTGCCATTCCCTATGAGGTTCCTCACCCCGCACCAGAGGGGGTTTTTTTTACTGGCTGGCCAGAGCAAGAAGAGTGGTGGAGAACATGTTTGGAATCATGGCCAGCCGGTTCCGCCTATTTCTTACACCCATACACATGGCGGAGTATAAACTGAATCATATCATCCTGGCGTGCTGTGTTCTCCACAACTATTAAAGGCGAAATTCTGCCAACTATGCTGCCTCAGTTGGGCCTGAGGCCGGAATTCAAGTAAATGAACCAACCTTGATGGCGCTTGAGGCTGGCCGTCCTGGCTTGCCCCCCCTGAGTGCCCGCGAGTTCCGTTTTAGATACCTTGATTACTTTGCGGGTAGGGGGGGCCATCAATATGCCAGACAATGTCTGATACATTTTTCAAATTAAAAAAAAAATTTAACTACTAAAATCTTTGGTGACATTTACTGCTTGTGTTTCTTTTAGCTGACCCTGACAGAAATGTGGGGAGTCCTGAAAATGGCGTGATTGTGTAACCTAAAAAAGCACTGTTGGGTGTTATTTACTAAAGGAAAATACACTTTGCACTACAAGTGCACTTGAGCCTGCACTGAAACTGCACTTGTAGTGCAAAGTGGATTTGCCCTTAGGAAATAACCCCCATTGTCACTGAAAACAACAATTTTACCACCACAAAATTTTAGGAGCATTGAAACAATAATCCACACATTCTTGAATAGCAATCTTTTTAATAACAGAACAATCACATGTGCATTTATAAAAGGTTTTTTAAAACAAACCAACATGTTTAAACAAGAGGAAAGGGTGCTGCGCTATCCAAAACTACTGCTATGTGTGATATATATAAGTGGAAACCTATTGAGGAGTGTGGTGTTAGCCACGGGGGGATTAACAATTAAGCTGCATGCTAATACCCCATTGTAAACACATATATAAGTGCAAAATCTGACAAAACTGCAATAACTCAAATATTAAAAAAATTGGTTGATAATATCCTTTGCAGGTGTAAATAAATATGTTCATGTGCCACTACCAACTCAATAAAAACGAGTAGAAGTTGCAAAAAAAACCTTACAATCAATATAAAAAACAACAATAAATATAGTATGCAACTTTAAGCTAATAAAACACTTCCTATGTGAGTGTGCAAAAAAACGCATAAACAGTACAAGTGCTAAGTGGCTTAAACACATCTAATTAATCAGGCAGTATCCCAACAATATAAAGTCCTATAGGATCTGCTGACAACAAAAAGAAAGAAAAAGTCCAAATAACATGCAGCTAGTGCATAAGTGAAAAGGCATAAAGTCCTCTATTGTGCAATACAAAAAGTCCTCAGATAAAAGGGGTGAAGTATCTGGAATAAAAATCAATCTGTGTCCTCTTCGTGCATGGATCACACTAATATAAGTAGTGGTGCCTTACCTAGCGGTACTAAGTAAATCGCAAAGAAGTAACTGCAGGTGGCTGTGGTCTTTACTTCAGGGTCCTGGACCAGCGCTGGTTCTATTTTCGCCTTCACGCCAAGCGGTGCTGGGTGAACCGCACAGCAACTACATAGCATGATCCCCTGATGAAGTCACGTGATTAGGTGACGTCACGCGTAGGGATGGAATGGGCACTTCATATTGACTGAGGCTTAATGAGCTCGCTGCTCGTAGGAGATAAGAATCGGTGTATTACATGGTAATGTGAGTACATTATACTTTGTTATGAATAAAGCTCCACTTTGTTTTAAACATACTACACTATCTGGTACCTCCTTTGTCCTTTATCGGTTTACCCACATTTGAGGCGTAGAGGCAGAGATAGGACCCCCGCTGGTCCAGGATCCCAATAAAAGACCACAGCCACCTGCACGTAGTTGCTGTGCGGTTCACCCAGCACCGCTGGGCGTGAAGGCAGAAATAGAACCTGATAAAGAAAAGTGTAGCGCTAACAGTTATAAACATAATCAATAATCATGTGCAAAGTTTATTATAATATATGTGGTACATAAATGTGTATAATAATCCTTAGGAAACCATACACATTAAATCCGTAGTGTAAAAAAAAAGTGCTAGTGATACACCTATCATACACTATTGAGAATAAAAAAGTTAGAAAGTCCTTAAAAGGTTAGAAAGTCCTTAAGGAGTATTTAACCACTTGCCGACCGCCTAACGTCGATATACGTCAACAGAATGGCACGGGCAGGCAAAATCACGTACCTGGTACGTGATTGCCTTCCCGCGGGCGGGGGGTCCGATCGGACCCCCCCCCCGATGCCAGCGGTGGTCGGCTTTGGTCTGGGAGCATTTGGAGATGAGGGGGAGGCCATCCGTTCGTGGCCCCCCCCTCGCGATCACTCCCAGCCAATGAGAATCCTCCCCTGCCTGTGTGTAGTACACACAGGCAGAGGATGTGATGTCATCTCTCCTCTGCTCGGCAGTTTCCGTTCCAGCGCCGAGGAGAGAAGACATCTGAGTAAGTGTAAAACACACACACACACACACAGTAGAACATGCCAGGTACACTTTACACCCCCGATCACCCCCCAATCACCCCTCCCCCCCCCTGTCACACTGACACCAAGCAGGTTTTTTTTTTTTTTCTGATTACTTACGTCCCTAACTAGCGTCACCAGCGACACTAATACAGTGATCATTTTTCTGATCGCTGTATTATGCTCCGTACACACGGCCGGATTTTCCGATGGACAATGTCCGATCGGAGCGTGTTGTCAGAAATTCCGACCGTGTGTGGGCGCCATCGGACATTTTCCATCGGATTATCCGACACACAAAGTTGGAGAGCAGGAGATGAAATTTTCCGACAACAAAATCCGATCGAAATTAGCAAAGCCTGGGACCCCCACGGCAGACATCAATTCTTCAACATCAAAATTGGTGGCCTGAGGAGTCCATATGTAAGGGAGGGCAGTCTGGTCCAGAATTCGCAGAGATCCGGAAAGCAGCAGATGACATGTGTTTCCCCAGGCTGTGCTACCACAAGAGGCTGCATTTTTTGGCCGACCACACTGAACCCAGGGCAATCACTGTCTGGTCTTCCTTTCACGCTTCCTTCCCGGCTGTGGCTGTGCAGTTGGAGATGTGGCAGGAGGAGGAGTAGGACCTGGAGGAGGAGGAGGACTGGGGGGACCTGGAGGAGGACTGGGGGGACCTGGAGGAGAGGGAGGAGGAGGAGGAGGACCTGCAGGAGGAGGAGGAGGAGGACCATCCCAAAGGTGTGTCTGAGGTGTAATTTGGCCCCTCATACCTTTCTCCAGAGCCTCCGATATGAGGGCCTCACACATTACTTTTTGGCCCTTCTCCATCCTCTGCATTTTATATGCAATGAAGCCAACAATGTTCTCCTCCATGGTGTGGGGTGCTCCCAGGACCTCTGTAGCCCTCCAAAAGAATCCTATAGCAGCCTCCTCTAGGGCACTCCTCCTACTGCCACTTTCTGTTTTCAGGGGGGGTGGAGGGACCTGCAGATCAGCCAGCCGGCTCGGCCTGGCCACCTCCTGGCTGAGACTTCCCTGTGTATGAAAAAGGGACATGGTTGTAATGTTTTGCATCATCAATCCCAATCCTAAATTAGTACTCCCAACTAACATCTAGTTAACATCATTGATTGGACAAGCAGAAATATTTAGAGGAATGCTATACCTGTCTCAATCTGGGCTCCTCCACATGTGGCCTGGAAGGCCCAGGTTGGGCGTCAGAAGCCTCAGCCGGGGGGGAAGGAAGCGTGGAAGGAAGACTGGAGAGGGATGACCTGGGTTCAGTCTGGCCTGCCAGAAAGTGCAGCCTGTTGTAGTACAACATCCTGGGGACATAGATGTCATCTGCTGCTCCGGATCTCTGTGAATCCAGGACCTTCTTGCGCTCCCTTAGATATGTGCTCCTCAGGCAACCAATTAATATCTTTAAATAGGTGATGTCTGCCGTGGGGATCACCTGCTTCACAATTTCACACAATTGCTCCAGTGCTGCCTTCCTCTTTGCTTGGTTCTTGAAATGGGGGTGGGTAATCTCCCACAGACAGGGCAGCTCCCTTAGCATATCTATGAATACTGACATGAAGTCATTATCTTTGAGAACCATATCCATGTTCACTGCAAGACACAACACAAGACAAAGCCTAATGTCAGACAAAACTCTCCTAATCTTGTTACAATATAGGCCTCAATCTAGAAGCAGTATAGGCACAAGTTTGTCTCTTACCTTCGTTCTTACGATCGGTGCGTCCAATGCTCCTTCACAGATCGTACGTAATATGCACGCGTGTTACGCTTTATACACACTGCGCATGCGTGTAACTCCGCCCGCCCCTGACGTTCTTTCTAGTCTATTCCCCGCCCTTTTTCGTTCGGCGCAGTGGGTGAAGAGCATGATGGCGGATTTAGAGCAGGTGTGTGCTAATTATAGCAACGAGGAGGAGGAAAGCCCGGATCCAGGCACGTCCCGATCCAGAAGGAGGCGTTTTAAGGCCACAAATATGTCCTTTGGGGAGATGTTGGAGATGGTCGACATCATGAGGAAGTCCGACTATGACGGAAAATATGGCCCTTACCCCCACCCCAACATCCAAAAGGCCAAAATCATTGCTAAAGTGATCAAAAGCCTTCACAGGAATTTCGGGGTACGAAGATCTAAAGATCAGCTCAGGAAGCGGTGGTCGGACCTGAAGTTGAGAGAGCCAGAGCAGTACCGAAAGATCCGGAGAGTGCTGCAAAAAAGTAAGTAGTAGTGCTGTGTTCCTATTCTTTCTGTCTTTATTCCGTTCGTTCTGCTCCATATGCTTTTATTAATTGTAACGTTTAAAAGGGCAACTTTAATGTTCATGGGCCCATTATTCGTTCGTATCAAACATTTTGCTTTCGGCCTCTAGAACACCATTGTTTAGGCCATATGCATTTTCACACATTTTTTTTGGGCCTACTTGGATGCCAAATATTTGTTTGTGTAGATGGGTTTGTTACTAGAATGAAATGCCAACTAGATTGTGTGTAAGGAGAGGACACTGAGCAGCTGTTTTCACATCTGGACACTGGAGCACTAGTGTGGGACCCCAGAACACCATTTTTATTAGGGGGCCACACAGGTGCTCCAGTGTATACTATAGGGGGGTCTCCATCTGTGAAGCTTGTACCAAACAGGTAAAGTATTGCAGCTTGACAAAGGGCAATAAAAAAAATACATCTTGGAACTCGGCTA
The DNA here is from genome assembly GCA_037952925.1 of Lithobates clamitans. Lineage (NCBI taxonomy): Eukaryota > Metazoa > Chordata > Amphibia > Anura > Ranidae > Lithobates > Lithobates clamitans. The sequence goes on from JBBGZY010000123.1 coordinate 2,458,017, forward strand.
AAATAGACAATTGTACCCCACTTCCAAGCAATGTTTCCTATTTCTAGTTCTGCCTTCAAATATCTGTGTGCTAATTATACCATTTTTGTTTTACATAGGGGAGAAAAGACTCGGAGGACACCCCTCATCCCAGGAGAACACAGACCCCCCACCTATGGAAGAAGGTGAAATACCACCAACCCAAGAAGAAGAGCAGGAGGAAGAAGAAGATGTGGTGGAGATTGGCACCACAACAGGTGAGTGTCTGTGACCACAGGCTCAGGTAAAAGAGATGGATGGTGGCAGATTTTTGAGACTTTTTTTTTTTTTTTTTTTCTTTATCTCTTTTTAGGTGATCGTGATGTGAGGGAGAGAGAACGCTTTACTTCTGAAAGTGCCCAGATCCTGATCGGGGAGATCATGGGGTGTAATGCCGAACTGCAAAACATCCAGCAAAAAATTAATGATGTGATTAAAAAAAATAATAACATCATTGATGTTTTGGGGCGAATTCAAACCCCACAAAATCACTTGTTTTATTGTGGTCCAATCTTTTAAAATTTTTTGCAATGTTTTGAAAAGCCAAATTTGGAGGATGCACACAGTGTGCCAACATGTGCTATCTGCCATCACGGGAGATCAATGGACGCGTTTTTGGGGGTGCAACCCCTTCCTCAATTATAAAGTAGCGGTGAGGATGGGCTTGCTCCCCCAAAACACGTCCCTTGATCCCCCCTGATGGCAGATAGCACATGTTGACATTCTTAAATTGGTGTGCATCTTCCAAATTTGGCTTTTCCAGGGGTGATTTCCCCCCATCTGAACACTATATCAAACACAGTTCCTAAATACTGATGTCTGATATAGCCTTCAGGTTTTACCTAATGTGAACTTTGTAAGTTCAAGTTTTTTGGCTTTCTTGTTGGTTTTACACAGGCCTGTTTTATCTGAAATGGATATTTCGATTTTTGATAATGCCACCGCAAAAATTGTTATACAACAAACATGTTGGTTTGTTTTAAAAACCCTTGGTAAATGCACATGTGATTGTGCAGGTATAAAAAAGTGGCTTACTCAAGAATGTGTGGATTATTGTCTCAACACTACAACACTTTTGGGGTGATGTAATAGCTGTTTTATGCAAAAATGGGGGTTATTTCTTAAGGGCAAATCCACTTTGCACTACAAGTGCAGGTTCAGTGCAGTTGCAAGTGCACTTGGAGTGAAATGTGTTTTTTGCATTTAGGAAATACCAGCCAACAGTGCTTTGTATAATAAGGTTACACAATCACGACATTTTCTGGACTCCACACATTTCTGTCAGGGTCAGCTAAAACAAACACAAGCAGTAAATGTCCACAAAGAATTTCTTTTTTTTTTTTTTTGAAAAAGGCTTTACATATTGTCTGGCATATTGATAGCCCCCCTACCCCCAAAGAACTCCAGGAATCGTAACCGGACATCACGGGCACTCAGGGAGGGCAAGCCAGGACGGCCACTTTCAAGTGCCGTCAGTGTTGTTGGATGTAGGATTCCGGCCTCAGGCCCAACTGAGCCAGCATAGTTGGCAGAATGTTTTCTTAAAAAATTATGGAGAACACAGCACGCCAGTATTATATGGTTCAGTTTATACTCCGCCATATGGATGGGTGTCAGAAATAGTCGGAACCGGCTGGCCAGGATTCCAAATGTGTTCTCCACCACTCTTCGGGCTCTGGCCAGCCGGTAATTAAAAACCATCTGTTCCGGGGTGAGGGTCCTCATCGGGAATGGCCGCATCAGGTGGTCCCCCAGTGCAAACGCTTCATCAGCAATGAACACAAATGGGAGACCTTCCACATTGTCCTCTGGAGTTGGCAAGTCCAAGCTGCCATTCTGGAGACGCCTGTAGAACTCTGTCTGGGCGATCACTCCACCATCAGACATCCGGCCATTCTTCCCCACGTCCACATACAAGAAGTCGTAATTAGCCGACACCACCGCCAACATCACTATACTATTAACCACTTGAGCCCCGGACCATTATGCTGCCTAAGGACCAGAGGTCTTTTTCCAATTTGGCACTGCGTCGCTTTAACTGCTAATTGCGTGGTCATGCAATGCTGTACCTAAATGAAATTTGCGTCCTTTTCTTCCCACAAATAGAGCTTTCTTTTGATGGTATTTGATCACCTCTGCGGTTTTTATTTTTTGCGCTATAAACGGAAAAAGACCGAAAATTTGGAAAAAAAAATGATATTTTCTACTTTTTGTTATAAAAAAAATCCAATAAACTAAATTTTAGTCATACATTTGGGCCAAAATGTATTCGGCCACATGTCTTTGGTAAAAAAATGTCAATAAGCGTATATTTATTGGTTTGCGCAAAAGTTATAGCATCTACAAACTAGGGTACATTTTCTGTAATTTACACAGCTTTTAGTTTATGACTGCCTATGTCATTTCTTGAGGTGCTAAAATGGCAGGGCAGTACAAACCCCCCCAAATGACCCCATTTTGGAAAGTAGACACCCCAAGGAAATTGCTGAGAGGCATGTTGAACCCATTGAATATTTATTTTTTTTGGTCCCAAGTGATTGAAAAATGACAAAAAAAAAAAAAAAAAAATTTACAAAAAGTTGTCACTAAATGATATATTGCTCACACAGGCCATGGGCCTATGTGGAATTGCACCCAAAAATACATTCAGCTGCTTCTCCTGAGTTATGGGGATACCACATGTGTGGGACTTTTTTGGAGCCTAGCCGCGTACGGGGCCCCGAAAACCAATCACCGCCTTCAGGATTTCTAAGGGTGTAAATTTTTGATTTCACTCTTCACTGCCTATCACAGTTTCGGAGGCCATGGAATGCCCAGGTGGCACAAAACCCCCCAAAATGACCCCATTTTGGAAAGTAGACACCCCAAGCTATTTGCTGAGAGGCATATTGAGTCCATGGAATATTTTATATTTTGACACAAGTTGCGGGAAAGTGACACTTTTTTTTTTTTTTTTTCATAAAGTTGTCACTAAATGATATATTGCTCACACAGGCCATGGGCATATGTGGAATTGCACCCCAAAATACATTTAGCTGCTTCTCCTGAGTATGGGGATACTACATGTGTGGGACTTTTTGGGAGCCTAGCCGCGTACGGGACCCCGAAAACCAATCACTGCTTTCAGGATTTCTAAGGGTGAAAATTTTTGATTTCACTCTTTACTGCCTATCACAGTTTCGGAGGCCATGGAATGCCCAGGTGGCACAAAACCCCCCCAAATGACCCCATTTTGGAAAGTAGATACCCCAAGCTATTTGCTGAGAGGCATGGTGAGTATTTTGCAGCTCTCATTTGTTTTTGAAAATGAAGAAAGACAAGAAAAAACATTTTTTTTTTTCTTTTTTCAATTTTCAAAACTTTGTGACAAAAAGTGAGGTCTGCAAAATACTCACTATACCTCTCAGCAAATAGCTTGGGGTGTCTACTTTCCAAAATGGGGTCATTTGGGGGGGTTTTGTGCCACCTGGGCATTCCATGGCCTCCGAAACTGTGATAGGCAGTGAAGAGTGAAATCAAAAATTCACGCCCTTAGAAAGCCTGAAGGCGGTGCTTGGTTTTCGGGGTCCCGTACGCGGCTAGGCTCCCAAAAAGTCTCACACATGTGGTATCCCCGTACTCAGGAGAAGCAGCAGAATGTATTTTGGGGTGTAATTTCACATATTTCCATGGCATGTTTGAGCAATATATCATTTAGTGACAACTTTGTGCAAAAAAAAAAAAATTGTCTCTTTCCCGCAACTTGTGTCGCAATATAATATATTCCATGGACTCGACATGCCTCTCAGCAAATAGCTTGGGGTGTCTACTTTCCAAAATGGGGTCATTTATGGGGGGGTTTTGAACTGTCCTGGCATTTTATGCACAACATTTAGAAGCTTATGTCACACATCACCCACTCTTCTAACCACTTGAAGACAAAGCCCTTTCTGACACTTATTGTTTACATGAAAAAGTTATTTTTTTTTGCAAAAAAATTACTTTGAACCCCCAAACATTATATATTTTTTTAAAGCAAATGCCCTACAGATTAAAATGGTGGGTGTTTCATTTTTTTTTTTTCACACAGTAATTGCGCAGCGATTTTTCAAACGCATTTTTTGGGGAAAAAACACACTTTTTTAAATTTTAATGCACTAAAACACACTATATTGCCCAAATGTTTGATGAAAAAAAAAAGATGATCTTAGGCCGAGTACATGGATACCAAACATGACATGCTTTAAAATTGCGCACAAACGTGCAGTGGCAACAAAATAAATACATGTTTAAAAGCCTTTAAAAGCCTTTACAGGTTACCACTTTAGATTTACAGAGGAGGAAAGATTACTGGAAAAATTACTGCACTCGATCTGGCCTTCGCGGTGATACCTCACATGCATGGTGCAATTGCTGTTTACGTTTGATGACAGACCGCCGCTTGCGTTCGCCCTAGCGCGAGAGCAGGGGGCGACAGGGGTGCTTTTTTTTTTTTATTTTTTTTTATTATTTTTTTGCTTTTTCAATCTTACTTTTAAACTGTTCCTTTCATATTTTTTTTTTTTTAATCATTTTTATTGTTATCTCGGGGAATGTAAATATCCCCTATGATAGCAATAGGTAGTGACAGGTACTCTTTTTTGAAAAAATTGGGGTCTATTAGACCCTAGATCTCTCCTCTGCCCTCAAAGCATCTGACCACACCAAGATCGGTGTGATAAAATGCTTCCCCAATTTCCCAATGGCGCTATTTACATCCGGCGAAATCTAAGTCATGAAATGCTCGTAGCTTCCGGTTTCTTAGGCCATAGAGATGTTTGGAGCCACTCTGGTCTCTGATCAGCTCTATGGTCAGCTGGCTGAATCACCAGCTGCATTCTCAGGTTCCCTGTTGAGACAGGAGAGCCAGAGAAAAACACGAAAGACGGTGGGGGGGGGGGGCATTCCCTTCCACGGCTTGCAAAAGCAGTCTAGAGGCTAATTAGCCGGTAGGATTGCTTTTACATGAAAGCCGACCACTGGCTGAAAAGAATGATACCAAGATGATACCTAAACCTGCAGGCATCATTCTGGTATAACCACTCAAAGTTGTGAATGGCGTACCTGAAGACAAAAAAATGGTTAACAATAAAGCACAGTAAACAGTAAAGTATAAATAATTACATACCTGAAAAACAAACCTGATAAAACATAATAACAATAAAACATTGCAGAATAGAATACAGTAAAAAAGAGCAGAACAATAGAGAGAGAGAATAGAGAGAGAGAACAATAAAACGACAACTATTTTTTAAAATTTTATATATTTTTTTTTTTTACACTTTTTTTGTAACTAACTTTTATAACTGTAACCGGTTCCAGGTTCGGGTCTCTCAAAATGCGATGGCATCTTGGGAGACCCTGTGAAAGTGTGCCTAGTATGTGCAATGCTGTACCCTACGCTAATACTCAACTAGTGAATGGTAGCGTTCAAAACATTCACCAATGCAAAGACCAGGATTGTCAGGACAGGAGGGACAATAATAGCGGGTGTCATGCCTATATCTGCACTTGCTGCAGACACAACATCTTTTTTGGGGGGTTCGCTGGGTAGGGGTACTCGGGAGGACATAAAAATGCCTCTCATGCAGCCGACTGCATTTGGTTGGGGATGTGAATGGGGGAAGTACGGGCGCTGCAGAAGCGGTGGGTTCCCAATTAGGATTGGCGAATGCAGCAGGAAGGGCATTATGGGCACGACGGGCCTGTGTTTGTCTTCTTGGTGGCAGCGGGACACTACTTGTGCTTGCCACCTCACCAGCTTGAACTGCACTTATGGGACTCGCCACGTCGCCACGTCACCAAGTGTTACTGCAGTGCTGGTTTGACTATGACCGGGGTGTACTACGCCGCTGGTGCTTGCCAGTTCCCCAAAACGCTACCAAAAAAACTGTTAGCTATCGCAGGAAACAGGCCTGACTCTGAGAACGCTGCAGTTATGCGTTTAGAGTTTTGTAAGTGACAGTGATCGATCGATACTGCACTTGGGTGGGCTGGGCTGGGCGGAGGGGCAAAACGCAGGTGCTAGCAGGTATCTGGGCTGATCCCGCTAACACTGCGTTTTTGGGAACCCTAAACTGCTGGTGACGCTAGTATAGATCTGATCGGATCAGATATTGATCCGTTCAGATACTATACCACTAAGGGAGGTGTACGGTGCGTGCATGGGTGTTAGCGGTACTGGCGCTAACCTGACGCTGCCTGGGGCTGGTGCTTGCCAGTTCACCAAAATGCTACCAAAAAAACTGTTAGCAATCGCAGGGATCAGGCCTGACTCTGCGAACGCTGCAGTTATGCGTTTAGTGTTTTGTAAGTGACAGTGTTCGATCGATACTGCACTTGGGTGGGCTGGGCGGAGGCGCAAAACGCAGGTGCTAGCGGGTATCTGGGCTGATCCCGCTAACACTGCGTTTTTGGGAACCCTAAACTGCTGGGGACGCTAGTATAGATCTGATCGGATCAGATATTGATCCGATCAGATACTATACCACTAAGGGAGGCGCATGCTGCGTGCGTGGGTGTTAGCGGTACTGGCGCTAATCTGACGCTGCCTGGGGCGACGCATATCACCGCCGGGCGATCGGGGGGCTAAACCTTTATTCGGTAATAAACGGTGGGTGCCCTGACACTATAAAAAATAAACAAACTAACCAGCGTCAACCGTAACGGTTATACAGTGATCAGTGGTGAAAGGGTTAACTAGGGGGCAATCAAGGGGTTAAAACATTTATTAGATAGTATATGGGGGTCCCTGACGCTATAAAACGCTGACGGCGAACCTAAATATTTACCTTACTAACTAGCGTCACCAGCGACACTAATACAGCGATCAGAAAAATGATCGCTTAGCGACACTGGTGACGGGGGGTGATCAAGGGGTTAAAACTTTATTAGGGGGGGTTAGGGGGGTACCCTAGACCTACAGGGGGGTAACAGTAACTGTGCTAACACAGTAACTGTCACAAACTGACACCTAGCAGTAATCAGAAAAAAAAAAACTGCTGGTGTCAGTTTGTGACAGGGGGGGGGGATGATCGGGGGGGGGGGATCGGGGTGTAATGCGTGCCTGGCATGTTCTACTGTGTGTGTGTGTGTTGGTGCACTCACATACCTGTCTTCTCTCCTCGGGCCGGAACGGAAGAGAACGGGACGGGGAGATGACATCACTTCCTTTGCTGCTGTTTAGCATACAGCAGCAAAGGAGTGTTCCCATTGGCCGGCGGCGATCGCGAGGGGGGGGCCATGAACGGATGGCCTCCCCCTCGTCTCCGATCGCCGGGGAACAAAACGGGACCGCCTCGGGCGGCGGGGGGGGTCCGATCGGACCCCCCACCCGCGGGAGGCAAATCACGTACATGTACGTGATTTTGCCTGCCCGTGCCGCCTTGCCGACGTACATCGGCGTGAGGCGGTCCTTAAGTGGTTAAACCCCTTGTAATTATAATAGTACGACCCCGAGTTGGGTGGTGGGACGATGTGGACGTGTTTCCCATCAATTGCCCCTCCGCAGTTAGGAAAGTCCCACCGCTGGGCAAAGTGGGAGGCCACAGTCTGCCATTCCTGTGGCGTGGAAGGAAACTGTTGAGGAACAAACAATAAACATTACTATTTTTTCACAGAAACATGGCAAGCAGATTATACACAAACATTATGGGGCAACCTCCAGATAGCATTTATTAAGGGGAATTTAACAACGCCAAAGTATAAGGTACACCTATCATATTCCCCCTCCCCCCCTCTCATGGGCCATTTCTAACATTATAGGGGGGGGGGACTCTTGGACAGGTAACCCTCTTCACTTCATTGAGAGATGAATGCCTAAATACAGGGTATTACTTGGAACAGCCCCTCCTTAGTTACACTATTGGCAGCCCACTGGACAGGTAAGAAGTGTCATAATACAAAGATATAAATACACACTGTACACATTTGAGGACATTTGGACATTCTGCTATTACAAAAACTTTAAACAGTACCATTGTAAAGTATACAGGCAGGCCCTTGCACTACATGCTTTGGGGAATTCATTCATAAATCTGAGCACTAAAGAGGTGGGTATAGTGTGTATGGGTTTGGCAAAGTCAGCAGATAGATGATTGAGGATAGAGAATTGGGATCAGCTGACTTAGCAGTTGGGGGAGGGAGGGTTACTAAAAATTATTTGGGGACACCACAAAAAAAAGCCTCTGGCACTCTGCCTGAATTTAAATCAAAAATAACATTACCAAACATTTTAGGGGGTGTTTGGGGTAAAGCACTACTATGGAGCTGATAAAATACATTAAGTGACTACATGAGGTGAATATAGGGCAGGAGACACCATGCTGGGGAGGTTAGTGAAGGGCAAATATGTATGAAGGACCGAAAATAATAATTACATAAAAATCCAGCATGCATGAGGACAAAGGGGACATTCACAGCATATTACAATCATGGTAATTAGGGAATGAGGAGAGAAATAAAATATATTATCAAACATTCAATACAATAAAATGTGATATAAAAGGATAAAAATCTTACCTTCATATACTTCTTCTGCAGGACCTGTATGATGGCAGAACAGGTCTCTGGGATAATGATCCCCAGAGCCTGGGGGGAGATGCCTGTCGAGAACTTTAAGTCCTGCAGACTTCTCCCTGTGGCCAAATACCGCAGGGTAGCGACCAACCTCTGCTCTGGAGTGATGGCTTGCCTCATGCAGGTATCCTGCCTGCTGATATAGAGGGTCAGCGAAGCCAACAAACGGTGAAACACGGGGTTCGTCATCCTGAGAAAGTTCCTAAAATCATCATGATTATTCTCACGGATCTCACGGAGCAAAGGCATATGAGAGAACTGGTCACGCTGAAGCAACCAATTCTTGGTCCATGAACTCCTCCCCACCCTGTTAATGGACTGGACTTGTGTCAAGGTCAGGACCCCAACACCAAGCCCCCGCACAGCACGAACTCTACGAGGAGTATGCATACGAAACATGGCTAGAAAACGGTCGGCTGCTCAGAACGAAGTAACAGAACGCATTGAAGAACAGCAAGGCCTGTGAAGAGCGACCTGAAAAACAGCAACGAGCATGCAAGATCACACAGAAAACTCTGATACGAACTGACTGCACGCACTGAAGAGCAGATACAAACCCACAAGCACAAACTGAACGGCAGAAAACGATCTGAAAGCCATGAGTCTGAAAAAGCGCGAATCATCTCTCACCAAACTTTTACTAACACGAGATTAGCAAAAGGAGCCCAAAGGGTGCCGCGCTTGGTTCTGAACCAGCCTTTTCTAGTCTCGTCGTACGTGGTGTACGTGACTGCGTGGTTGCCGATCGGAAATTCCGACAACTTTGTGCAACCGTGTGTAGGCAAAACAAGTTTGAGCCAACATCCGTCTGAAAAAATCCTAGGATTTTGTTGTCGGAATGTCCGAACAAAGTCCGACCGTGTGTACGCCCTATTAGTGTCGCTGGTGACGCTAGTTAGGTGTCAGGTGCTAGTTAGGTGTCAGTTTGTGACAGTTAGAAGTGGTAGGGCAGATAGTATTAGCCCCCTGTAGGTCTAGGGTACCCCCTAACCCCCCCTAATAAAGTTTTAACCCCTTGATCACCCCCTGTCACCAGTGTCGCTAAGCGATCATTTTTCTGATCGCTGTATTAGTGTCGCTGGTGACGCTAGTTAGGGATGTAAATATTTAGGTTCACCATCAGCGTTTTATAGCGACAGGGACCCCCATATACTACCTAAAAAAGGTTTTAACCCCTTGATTGCCCCCAGAGTCAGGCCTGATCCCTGCGATCGCTAAAAGTTTTTTTGGTAGCGTTTTGGTGAACTGGCAAGCGCCAGTGGCCTAGTACACCCCGGTCGTAGTCAAACCAGCATTGCAGTAACACTAGGTGACGTCGCGAGTCCCATAAGTGCAGTTCAAGCTGGTGAGGTGGCAAGCACAAGTAGTGTCCCGCTGCCACCAAGAAGACAAACAGGCCCGTCGTGCCCATAATGCCCTTCCAGCTGCATTCGCCAATCCTAATTGGGAACCCACCACTTCTGCAGCGCCCGTACTTCCCCCATTCACATCCCCAACCAAATGCAGTCGGCTGCATGAGAGGCATTTTTATGTCCTCCCGAGTACCCCTACCCAGCGAACCCCCCCCAACAAGATGTCGTGTCTGCAGCAAGCGCGGATATAGGCATAACACCCGTTTATTATTGTCCCTCCTGTCCTGACAATCCTGGTCTTTGCATTGGTGAATGTTTTGAAAGCTACCATTCACTAGTTGAGTATTAGCGTAGGGTACAGCATTCCACAGACTAGGCGCCATTTCACAGGGTCTCCCAAGATGCCATCGCATTTTGAGAGACCCGAACCTGGAACCGGTTACAGTTATAAAAGTTACAGTTACAAAAAAAAGTGTAAAAAAAAAAAAAAAAAAACACAAACAAAAATATAAAATAAAAAAAAAAATAGTTGTTGTTTTATTGTTCTCTCTCGCTCTATTCTCTCTCTATTGTTCTGCTCTTTTTTACTGTATTCTATTCTGCAATGTTTTATTGTTCTTATGTTTTATCATGTTTGCATTTCAGGTATGCAATTTTTTTATACTTTACCGTTTACTGTGCTTTATTGTTAACCATTTTTTTGTCTTCAGGTACGCCATTCACGACTTTGAGTGGTTATACCAGAATAATGCCTGCAGGTTTAGGTATCATCTTGGTATCATTCTTTTCAGCCAGCGGTCGGCTTTCATGTAAAAGCAATCCTAGCAGCTAATTAGCCTCTAGACTGCTTTTACAAGCAGTGGGAGGGAATGCCCCCCCACCGTCTTCCGTGTTTTTCTCTGGCTCTCCTGCCTCAACAGGGAGCCTGAGAATGCAGCCGGTGATTCAGCCAGCTGACCATAGAGCTGATCAGAGACCAGAGTGGCTCCAAACATCTCTATGGCCCAAGAAACCGGAAGCTACGAGCATTTTATGACTTAGATTTCGCCAGATGTAAACAGCGCCATTGGGAAATTGGGGAAGCATTTTATCACACCGATCTTGGTGTGGTCAGATGCTTTGAGGGCAGAGGAGAAATCTAGGGTCTAATAGACCCCAATTTTTTCAAAAAAGAGTACCTGTCACTACCTATTGCTATCATAGGGGATATTTACATTCCCTGAGATAACAATAAAAATGATTTAAAAAAAATGAAAGGAACAGTTTAAAATAAGATAAAAAAGCAAAAAAATAATAAAGAAAAAAAAAAAAAGCACCCCCTTGCCCCCCCTGCTCTCGCGCTAAGGCGAACGCAAGCGTCGGTCTGGCGTCAAATGTAAACAGCAATTGCACCATGCATGTGAGGTATCACTGCAAAGGTCAGATCGAGGGCAGTAATTTTAGCAATAGAACTCCTCTGTAAATCTAAAGTGGTAACCTGTAAAGGCTTTTAAAGGCTTTTAAAAATGTATTAATTTTGCTGCCACTGCACGTTTGTGCACAATTTTAAAGCATGTCATGTTTGGTATCCATGTACTCGGCCTAAGATCATCTTTTTTATTTCATCAAATATTTGGGCAATATAGTGTGTTTTTGTGGATTAAAATTAAAAAAAGTGTGTTTTTTCCCCAAATGTGTTTGAAAAATCGCTGCGCAAATACTGTGTGAAAAAAAAAAATGAAACACCCACCATTTTAATCTGTAGGGCATTTGCTTTAAAAAAATATATAATGTTTGGGGGTTCAAAGTAATTTTCTTGCAAAAAAAAAAATTTTTTTGTGTAATCAAAAAGTGTCAGAAAGGGCTTTGTCTTCAAGTGGTTTGAAGAGTGGGTGATGTGTGACATAAGCTTCTAAATGTTGTGCATAAAATGCCAGTTCAAACCCCCCCAAATTACCCCATTTTGGAAAGTAGACACCCCAAGCTATTTGCTGAGAGGCATGTCGAGTCAATGGAATATTTTATATTGTGCCACAAGTTGCGGGAAAGAGACAAATTTTTATTTTTTTTTGCACAAAGTTGTCACTAAATGATATATTGCTCAAACATGCCATGGGAATATGTGAAATTACACCCCAAAATACATTCTGTTGCTTCTCCTGAGTATGGGGATCACACATGTGTGGGACTTTTTGGGAGCCTAGCAGCGCACGGGACCCCGAAAACCAAGCTCCGCCTTCAGGCTTTCTAAGGGCGTAAATTTTTGATTTCACTCTTCACTGCCTATCACAGTTTCGGAGGCCATGGAATGCCCAGGTGGCAAACCCCCCCCAAATGACCCCATTTTGGAAAGTAGACAACCCAAGCTATTTGCTGAGAGGTATAGTGAGTATTTTGCAGACCTCACTTTTTGTCACAAAGTTTTGAAAATTGAAAAAAGAAAAAAAAATGTTCTTGTCTTTCTTCATTTTCAAAAACAAATGAGAGCTGAAAAATACTCACCACGCCTCTCAGCAAATAGCTTGGGGTATCTACTTTCCAAAATGGGGTCATTTGGGGGGGGGGGGTTGTGCCACCTGGGCATTCCATGGCCTCCGAAACTGTGATAGGCAGTGAAGAGTGAAATCAAAAATTTACATCCTTAGAAATCCTGAAGGCGGTGCTTGGTTTTCGGGGCCCCGTACGCGGCTAGGCTCCTAAAAAGTCCCACACATGTGGTATCTCCATACTCAGGAGAAGCAGCTAAATGTATTTTGGGGTGCAATTCCACATATGCCCATGGCCTGTGTGAGCAATATATCATTTAGTGACAACTTTTTGTAATTTTTTTTTTTTTTGTCATTATTCAATCATTTGGGACAAAAAAAATGAATATTCAATGGGCTCAACATGCCTCTCAGCAATTTCCTTGGGGTGTCTACTTTCCAAAATGGGGTCATTTGTGGGGGTTTTGTACTGCCCTGCCATTTTAGCACCTCAAGAAACGACATAGGCAGTCATAAATTAAAGGCTGTGTAAATTCCAGAAAATGTACCCTAGTTTGTAGGCGCTATAACTTTTGTGCAAACCAATAAATATACACTTATTGACATTTTTTTACCAAAGACATGTGGCTGAATACATTTTGGCCTAAATGTATGACTAAAATTGAGTTTATTAGATTTTTTTAGAACAAAAAGTAAAAATATCTTTTTTTTTCAAAATTTTCGGGCCTTTTCCCATAAAAATGGCAGAGGTGATCAAATACCATCAAAAGAAAGCTCTATTTGTGGGAAGAAAAGGATTCAAATTTCGTTTGGGTACAGCATTGCATGACCACGCAATTAGTAGTTAAAGCGACGCAGTGCCAAATTGTAAAAAGTGCTCTGGTCAGGAAGGGGGTAAATCCTTCCGGGGCTGAAGTAGTTAACACCCAAAAAATCATGAAGAAACTTTATGTGTGTGTTGATAGAAGATCCACCACCTCTTAAGCTGGGGGCTTACCGGAGGGATTGGATACAGATGGGTGTACACCCACTGGGTCAATCTAGCTTTTAATTGTGGGGATCCACGATGGTATCCGTACTGCGTAAGGGTTAATCCAGGTGGCCCGGATGCTTGCGAATATTAGATATAGCATAGGAGATAGATCCACTCAGGCATCCAATATGTATATAGAAGAAATGTAAAGGTACATAGCTTGATACTGTATAAACGATTTAAAACTCATTTATTGTGAATAAAAACACTCACATTTGAGAAGAGAAAACAGCGCTTGTAAAAATATAAGTCTCTGGCAATGTTGGTGGTGTCAGCAGTGGTTCCGACGCGTTTCGTCCTAGGGGACATCATCTGGGGTGCTGCACCACTCCAAACATTGCCATTATATATACTCAAGGACCCCCTTATTAAACCGTGGCTCCAATCAGCTCCCTCGCTCGATTAGGGCGACTTCCGGATATCTACACGATGGCGCCGGCCACGTGTGCTCCAAACCTCACTCCCAGATAGAGGAGATGGAGCGCACGGGTCACAGCGTCAATAGTGTGACTTCCGGGTATCGACAGAATGGCGCCAATCACACGTGTCCCAAGCCTCATTCCCAAACAGAGGGGGTGGAGCGTACAGATCCAAGCGTCATGCGCTCCACAGCTCGCTGGGAGGTGTTGGCATGAACCGCATCCTCGTATTAAGGACAGCGTGTGGGTGAGGAAAAAGCGTTGTGACGTCACAACGCTGTATCTCGGGTCCAATTATGGGGAAAAGATATATATATAAAAATAGAAGGGAGAGAAGCCATGGATAAGATTATAGGTCTCTCAAATTGAAAAAAAATTAGGAAATCGGAAAATAATCTAAACTATAAACAGAAGGGCTGCACATTTGGTACACCACAATGTCAAATACTAATAGGTTGATACATCGCCTATATATATGCATGGCACTCATGGTATGGTATGTACCATAGTATCAAACATATACAGAGGGGTAAAAGCCAAAGGATGAAAATATTAATAAAAAATAATCAAATAGAAAGAAATAGAACCTGCGCTGGTCCAGGACCCTGAAGTAAAGACCACAGCCACCTGCAGTTACTTCTTTGCGGTTTACCTAGTACTGCTAGGTAAGGGGCCACTACTTATATTAGTGTGATCCATGCACGAAGAGCACACAGATTGATTTTTATTCCAGACACTTCATCCCTTTTATCTGAGCACATAGGACTTTTTGTATTGCACAATAGGGGACTTTATGCCTTTTCACTTATGCACTAGCTGCATGTTATTTGGACTTTTTCTTTCTTTTTGTTGTCAGCAGATCCTATAGGACTTTATATTGTTGGGAACCTGCCTGATTATTTCGATGTGTTTAACCCACTTAGCACTTGCACTGTTTATGCGTTTTTTTGCACACTCACATAGGAAGTGTTTTATTAGCTTAAAGTTGCATACTATATTTATTGTTTTTTATTGATCGTAAGTTTTTTTTTTTTGCAACTTCTATTCGTTTTTATTGAGTTGGTAGTGGCACATGAACATATTTATTTACACCTGCACAGGATATTATCAACCAATTTTTTTATTATTTGAGCTATTGCAGTTTGTCAGATTTTGCACCTATATATGTGTTTACAATGGGGTATTAGCATGCAGCTTAATTGTTTATCCCCCCCGTGGCTAACACCACACTCCTCAATAGGTTTCTACTTATATATATCACACATAGCAGTAGTTTTGGATAGCGCAGCACCCTTTCCTCTTGTTTATTTCTATTTTGGGTTTTGTTTGACCCATTTTCGGTGCTTGCAGCTGTCCAGTAGCATACTGTTTTCTTTCTTTTTCCATCATGGTAGCGCAGGAATTATTCACATCACAAACCAACATGTTTGTTGTATAACAATTTTTTGGGTCACATTAATAAAAGTAGAAATGTCCATTTAAGGTAAAACAGGCATGTTTCAAACAAACAAGAAATACACAAATCTGGAAATTACAAAGTTCAACTTTTGTAGAAATTGAAGGCAATATCAGACATGAGTATTTATAAACTGTGTTTAATATTGCGTTCAGATGGGGTGAAGTCACCCCTGGAAAAGCCAAATTTTGAAGATGCACACAAATTGCAGAATGTCAACATTTGCTAGCTGCCATCATGAGGGATCAAGGGACGTGTTTTGGGGGTGCAACCCCTTCTTCACAGCTACTTTATTATTGAGGAAGGGGTTGCACCCCCAAAACGCCTACATTGAACTTCCGTGATGGCAGATAGCGCATGTTGACACACTGGGGTTGATTCACTAAAACTGGAGCACTCAGAATATGGTGCAGCTGTGCATGGTAGCCAATCAGCTTTCAACTTCAGCTTGTTCAATTAAGCTTTGGCAATAAAACCTGGAAGCTGATTGGTTTCTATGCAGAGCTGCACCAGATTTTGCACTCTCCAGGTTTAGTAAATCAACCCCACTGTGTGCATCTTCAAAATTTGGCTTTTCTCGAATATGTCCAAAAATCTGAAAAAATTTTCAATTCCAAAAAACAAAAAAGTAAGGGATTTGGAGGTGTTTTAAACTCTCCCTAAAACATCAATGATGTTCTTCATTTTGTTTTTAACATCATTGATGTTTTTCTGGATGTTTTCCAAGTCCCATTTACACCCCATTATATCCCCGATCAGGATCTGGGCACTCTCACGGGTGAAATGTCCTTCATCCACATCACGATCACCTAAAAATATAAAAACAAAAACACACCATGTATTATAAATATTCCGGCATCCATCTCTTACCTGAGCCTGTGGTCGCAGACACTCACCTGTTGTGGTGACTATTTCCACCACGTCTCCTTCCTCCTCCTCCTCCTGTTGACTTTGTTGGATTTCCACTTTCTCATGAGGTGGGGCGTCTGTGGTCTCCTCGGATGAGTGGTGTCCTCCGAGTCTTTTCTCCCCTATGTAAAAAAAAATAGGTATACTTAGCACACAGATATTTGATGACAGAAATAGGAACATGAAACATTGCTTGGAAGTGGGGTACAATTGTCTGTTTTGGCAGAGTTCCAAGATGAAGATTTTTTTTTTGTCACTTTGTCAAGCTTGAATACTTACCTGTTTTGTAAAAGCTTCACAGATGGAGACACCCCTATAGTATACACTGGAGCACCTGTGTGGGACCCCCTAATAAAAAGGGTGTTCTGGTGTCCCACACTAGTGCTCAGGCGTCCAGATGTGTAAACAGCTGCTGAGTGACCTCTCCTTACACAGAATCTAGTTTGCATTTCATTCTAGTTACCAACCCATCTAGACACCAAAATTATTTGACGAGAAGTAGGCTAGCAAAAATGTATTCAAATGCATATGTCCAAAACATGGTGTTTTCTATGCCGAATGAACAATGTTTCATACAAACGAATAATGTGCCCATGAACATGAAAGTTGCTATTTTAAACTGTACAACAGTAAAGAAAAGCACATGGAGCAGCACAAATGTTAGAAAAATAAAGAATAGGAACACAGGACAACTACTTACTTTTTTGCAGCACTCTCCTGATCCTTCTGTACTGCTCATGCTCCCTTAATTTGAGGTCTGACCACTGCTTCCTTAGTTGATCTTTCGATCGTCGTACCCCGAAATTCTTCTGCAGACTCTTGACAACATTCGCCATGATCTTGGCCTTTCTGACATAGGGGTTGGGGTAAGGTCCATACTTTCCTTCATAGTCGGCCCTCTTCAGTATGTCGACAATCTCCAACATCTCCCCAAAGGACATATTTGAGGCCTTAAATGGTCTCTTCTGGGATCAGGACATTTCAGGCTCTGGGCTTTCCTCCTCCTCGTTGGTGTAATTATCAAACACCTGCTGTGTCTTCGCCATGTCCTCTTCCCCACTGCGCTGAATGAGAAGGGGCGGGGAATAGACTAGAAAGAATGTCAGGGGCGGGCGGAGTTTCACGCATGCGCAGTGTATATAAAGCGTAACACACGTGCGTAGTACGTACGATCTGTGAGCGGAGGAATGAGTATCGGAGGCGCCGATCATGATAACGAAGGTAAGATTTAAATTTTGGCCTATACTGCTTCTAGATTGAGGCCTGTATTTAGACAAGTTTATAAGACTTTAGGCTGACATTAGGGTTTATCTGGTGTTGTGTCTTGCAGTAAAAATGGATCTAGTCAATGATCAGGACTTTATGCCAATCTTCATAGATATGTTCAGGGAGCTGCCTTGTCTGTGGCAGGTAAACCACCCCGAATATAAGAACCAAACAAAGAGGAAGGCAGCGCTGGATAAATTGCTGCAATTTGTGAAGCCGGTGATCCCCACGGCAGACATCACCTATTTGAAGATCCGAATTGGTTGCATGAGGAGCACTTATCTAAGGGAGCACAAGAAGGTCCAGGATTCCCAGAGATCAGAAGCTGCAGATGACATTTATGTCCCCAGGCTGTGGTACTATGACAGGCTGCATTTTCTGGCAGGCCAGACTGAACCCAGGCCAGCAATCTCCACTCTTCCTTCCACGCTTCCTTCCCCCTCAGCTGAGGCTTCTGACGCCCAACCTGGGCCTTCCAGGCAGCAACATGTGGAGGAGCAACAGTAGTGGGCGGTGCAGGAAAGGAGATGCACTGTCTCTGTTCCTGGTGGGGAGGTATTGATAGTTGCACAACCCGGAAGTGAGCGGGAGAAAGAGCTGGAGGTGCTGTGCAGGGAGTTTACCCCATGAGAGGACAGGATTCGTGAGAACATCCACAGTGGTTGTCGGCAGGCGTGTTACCTGGCAAGGAGTCTCGACTCATTGGTCCATCAGGTGTCAACTGGAGTATCCGTGTGGTGGTCCCCCCCATATCTGCTAAGCCTGGTTTGACCCCCCTGAATAAGGGCGGTCACAGGCTTTCTGTTTACCCCATGAGAGGACAGGATTCGTGAGAACATCCACAGTGGTTGTCGGCAGGCGTGTTACCTGGCAAGGAGTCTCGACTCATTGGTCCATCAGGTGTCAACTGGAGTATCCGTGTGGTGGTCCCCCCCATATCTGCTAAGCCTGGTTTGACCCCCCTGAATAAGGGCGGTCACAGGCTTTCTGGTAAGCCTTTTATTCATTCACCTGTTCGGTGGTGGGCAACACTGATTATCGAAGATGCACCTCTGAAACCCACATTGCATTAAATATATTGCTTTGGACTTTTATGCACCTTTAAAAGTTTTACCTTTAGCAATTTTTTTTGTAATTTTATATGCTCACGTTCATAATAACTCACTACCTATATTTATAGGTCACTATTTTTATATATTGTTGTTGATTAATTTTTACTGCAAGGTTTAATAATATTTCACTATTCACTTCATATGTCCAGCGCTGCACTTTCTGTATTATAACATGTGAAGGAGCCCAGCTTGAGCCAGGTATAGCATTCTTCTAAATATTTCTGGTTATCAAATTAATTATGTTAAATATATGTTAGTTTGGAGTACTAATTTATGATTGTGATTGATGAAGCAGACACTAAAACCATGTCCCTTTTTCATACACAGGGAAGTCTGAGCCAGGAGTTGGCAGGGCCAAGAAGGCTGCCTGATACCCAGGTCCCTCCCCTCCGCCTTCAAAGAAAAAGTGGCAGGAAGAGGAGTTACCTGGAGGAGGCTGCAATAGGCCTCTTTTGGAAGGCTACTGAGGCCCTCAGAACAACCCACAGTGTGGAAGATGATTTTGCAGAGCTAACTGCATGCAAAATGATGCAGATAGAGGAGGGCCAATGACTCTTATGTGAGTTTGTAATTTTGGAAGCTCTAAATAAGGGATTGAGGGGCCAACTCACATGTGAAACCCACATTTGTCAGCTCACCCATGGTCCTCCTCCTCCAGGTCCTCCTCCTCCTCCTCCTCCAGGTCCTACTCCTCCTCCTGCCACACCTCCAACACCAGAGCCACAGCCGGGAAGGAAGCGTGTAAGGAAGACCAGAGAGTGATGACCTGGGTTCAGTCTGGTCTGGCAAAAGATCCAGGCTCTTGTATGACCACAACCTGGGAACATACATGTCATCTGCTGCTTTCATGATCTCTGGGACTTCTGGACCAGACTGCACTCCCTTAGCTTTGGACTCCTCAGGCCACCAATTTTACCGTAAAATAATTGATGTCGGCCCTGGGGGTCAAAGGCTTCATCAATTTCTGCTGTTTCTCCAGTGTTGCCTCCCTCTTTGTTAGGTTCTGAGCCCTTAATAAAGGATTTTTTGTTTCAGTTATACTTGCCTATGTGTGTTTTCCTTCAAAAAGGACAGTTTGTTTGTGAGGAGGCAGGTACATTTCAAATATACAATGTGAAATTAACAAGAGACACCAACACCAAGAAATCTCCTTTATATGAAATAATACAAGATAATAATGGTGTTGTGGTAACTTGACACACAAAACACACCCAAAAATATTCTGGAGTAAAAAAAAAAAAATAAAAAAATAAAAAAACACGATCAGGCTTGAAAAAAATACATACCCCCCAAAAAAACATATATCTTTTTTGACAGATGTGACAAAGCAAAATATATTGATGAAATCATGATAAATAATAAAGAAAGAAGTTTGTGATAAGTCTGTGTGAATATCAGCAGCAAAACTACTTCATTCTACTAGCATTATAAAGAAGAAGAGAGTGCGCTGCATTAAACAATTTTAAACATTGCAGCCTGACGAAAGTGCTATATCCATTCCGAACGCTAATTTTACCAGACCGAGCTGTTCCGTCTCGGAATTTCTTATGAGCATGCGTGGCATGCGTATGACGCGATCGGATTTTGTTGTTGGAAAATTTTATTGCCTGCTCTCAAACTTTGTGTGTCGGAAAATCTGATGGAAAATGTCCGATAGAGCCCACACACTGTCGGAATTTCCGACAACACGCTCCGATCGCACATTTTCCGTCGGAAAATCCGACCGTGTGTACAGGGCATAAGTCCGAGATCCGAGCCAAGGTCAAGTCCAGTTTGGCAACGAAATATAAAAGGGTTAATCAGAAGAAGAATGGTCGAGATCCAAGCCGGGGTCGGTTCCAATCTGGCAGCTGAGTACAAAAGGGGCAAAGAAGTAGAATGGTCAAGGTACAAATCAAAGGTCAATGGCAAGCAGCAATCAAGAGTAGTCAAATAGGTTTCCAGGTCACAACAAGTTCAGACAGACCACACACTAGCAAAGGAACTAGGGGGGGACTGAAGAAAATCCAGCAATTTGGCAGTGTCTGGGCTTATATAGGGAAATTTGAGGTCACTTCCTGTGCGCCTCCTGGGCATTTTCCCGCCTTTTTCCATCGGGTTGAGGTCATTTCCTGTGCGCCTCCTGGGCATTTTCCCGCCTTTTTCCATCGGGTTGAGGTAATTTCCTGTGCGCCTCCTGGGCATTTTCCTGCCCTTTTCCATTAGGTCTTCTGCTCAGGTTGGCACATATTTCCTCTTACAGCAATGCGCTATTGGTGCATGCGTAGCAAGCCCTGGACTCTTACAAGTTTCTAATACAGTGCAGGCGGTGTACATAGTTTTTAGATACTGTGTACACTCCCTGCACTGTATTAGAAACTGTACACACTGTATTAGTACAGTGTGTACAGTTTCTAATACACTTTAGGTGGTGTAATAAAATATATATATATATATATATATATATATATATATATATATATATATATATATATATATATATATATATATATATACAGTCTAGTATATATTAGGGATGAGCTTTATGTTCGGGTCGAACATGAGTTCGACTCGAACATTAGCTGTTCGCCCGTTAGTGATACAATAGCGAACAATTTGGGATGTTCATGGCAAATTCGAAAGCCACGGAACCTTTAAAAGTCTATAGGAGAAATCAAATGTGCTCATTTTAAAGGTTAATGTGCAAGTTATTGTCATAAAAAGTGCTTGGGTACCTGGGTCCTGCCCCAGGGGACATGGATCAATGCAAAAAAAGTTTTAAAAACGGCCGTCTTTTCGGGAGCAGTGATTTTAATAATGCTTAAAGTGAAACAATAAAAGTGAAATATTCCTTTAAATTTCATACCTGGGGGGGGTGTCCATAGTATGCCTGTAAAGTAGCGCATGTTTCCCCTGTTTAGAACAGTCCCTGCACAAAATGACACTTCTAAAGGAAAAAAGTAATTTAAAACTACTTGCGGCTATAATGAATTGTCGGGTCTCGGCAATACAGATAAAAGTCATTGAAAAAAACGACATGGGATTCCCCGACAGTCCATTACCAGGCCCTTTGGGTCTGGTATGAATATTAAGGGGAACCCTGCACCAAAATTAGCAAAATTTTTAAAAATATGGCATGGGGGTCCCCCTCAAAATTCATACCAGACCCTTCAGGTCTGGTATGGATTTTAAGGGGAACCCTGCACCAAAATTTAAAAAAAAATGGCGTGGGGTCCCCCCAAAAATCCATAACAGACCCTTATCTGAGCACGCAACCTGGCAGGCCGCAGGAAAAGAGGGGGGATGAGAGAGCGCCCCCCCTCCTGAGCCGTACCTGGACACATGTCCTCAACATGGGGAGGGCGGTTTGGGGTAGCCCCCCAAAGTACCTTGTCCCCATGTTGATGGGGACAAGGGCCTCATCCCCACATCCCTTGCCTGGTGGTTGTGGGGGTCTGCGGGCGGGGGGCTTATCAGAATCTGGAAGACCCCTAGATCCCGGCCTCCCCTCTGTGTGAAATGGTAATGGGGTACAAATGTACCCCTACCATTTCACAAAAAAGTGTCAAAATGGTAAAAATGACAAGACATGGCTTGGGACAAGTCCTTTATTAAAAAATAAAAAAATAAAAATGTCCCACGAAGGCCATTCATCTTCTTCTCTCGCTCCGACATGCCGAAAAAGGGAGGCACCTGCCGTATGACATGTCCTGGCAGGTGACAGTTCTAACTGAGGGCGGGACACACGGTGACATCCCTGGGTGACCCCGCCCCCTCTGACGCATGGGAACATCCCTATGGCTTCCCCGTTGTGCCTCCCATGGAGGCGGGTTGGTGCGGCTTTTTTTTTTTCGGTCCGTCGGCAGAGCAAGAGAAGAATAAGACTTCGTGGGACATTTTTATTTTTTTATTTTTTAATAAAGGACTTGTCCCAAGCCATGTCTTGTCATTTTTACCATTTTGAAACTTTTTTTGTTAAATGGTAGGGGTACATTTGTACCATTTCACACGGGGAGAGGCCAGGATCTGGGGTCCCCTTGTTAAAGGGGGCTTCCAGATTCCGATAAGCCCCCCGCCCGCAGACCACCACAACCACCGGGCAAGGGTTGTGGGGATGAGGCCCTTGTCCCCATCAACATGGGGACAAGGTGCTTTGGGGGGCTACCCCAAAACACCCTTCCCGTGTTGAGGGCATGTGGCCTGGCACGGCTCAGGAGAGGGGGCGCTCTCTCGTCCCCCCTCTGCCAGGTTGGGCACTCGGATAAGGGTCTGGTATGAATTTTGAGGGGGACCCCCACGCCATTTTCTTTTAAATTTTGGCACGGTGTTCCCCTTAATATCCATACCAGACCTGAAGGGCCTGGTAATGGACTGTGCGGGAATCCCATGCTGTTTTTTTCAATGACTTTTATGTGTATTGCTGGGACCGACAATTCATTATAGCCGCGAGTACTTTTAAATGACTTTTTTTCCTTTAGAAATGTCATTTTGTGCAGGGACTGTTGTAAACACGGGAAACATGCGCCACTTTACAAGCATACTATAGACACCCCCAGGTACGAAATTTAAAGGAATATTTCACTTTTATTGTTTCTCTTTAAGCATTATTAAAATCACTGCTCCCCAAAAAACGGCCGTTTTTAAAACTTTTTTTGCATTGATACATGTCCCCTGGGGCAGGACCCAGGTCCCCAAGCACTTTTTATGACAATAACTTGCATATAAGCCTTTAAAATTAGCACTTTTGATTATTCATGTTCATGTCCCATAGACTTTAACGGTGTTCGCATGTTCATACAAATTTTTTGCCTGTTTGCATGTTCTGCTGCAAACCGAACCGGGGGGTGTATGTGTGTGTGTATATATATATGTGTGTGTGTATATATATATATATATATATATATACACACTCTGAATTCAGTGTAGCCTATATATACAGTGCATTCGGTGGTGTACTGTTTCTAATACACTTCAGGCTGTGTACACAGTATATAATACAGTGTGTTACAAAAAAAACATCATGTCCAGAAGTCCACCAAGGAGACGCAGACGCTCACAGGCCACTAAAAAAGGGCAAGCAGCTTCTGTGTCTACAGTTAACAGTGGTTGTTGTGGACATGGTGCATCCTCTGCAGGTGGCCGTGGGGCATGCTTGTCCTTTTTTTCTGCTGCTGGCCATGTTATTGAGCCACAACATGCAGAAGAGTTGGTGGATAACGAAGCCGTTCTCATCCCCCTCATCCTCTGTCACCCAGGCTCAGAGTAGTTTGTCTTTCAACGCAGCTGCCAAAGCGGCCTATTCCACTGGCTCCTTGTCCACAGTCACTCCTTCCGTAGCCCCACCATCATGCATGGAGAAGTTCCCAGAATTATTCAACCACAGTGACGGTTACATGCTGCTGGAGGATGCACAGGGATTGGAAGGCTCCGATGTTGGTTCCCAGGTGGAGGAAGGGAGTAACATGAGCCTAGAGAGAGGGGGTGCCACAGAAGGACAAGCAACTGGAAGTCATGTTCCCCCAGCTGCAGCATACTGCCAAGTTTGCTCCAGTGACAAGGAGGGAGGGGATGATGAGGTCACTGACTGTACTTGGGTGCCAGAGAGAAGAGAGGAGGAAAGTGAGGAGGAGGAGGAGGCACAACTCCAACGAGGCAGGATGTCCTCCAGGGGGCAGCTTAAGGGCAGCCACCCTATTGCATCACACCGCAGGGCTCCGAAGGTGCAGGGCACTGCTGACTCCCAGCTGACTTTTAAAAGTTCCTTGATGTGGGCCTTTTTCAACACGTGTGCAGCAGATCGCACCGTTGCTGTTTGCAACTGTAGCGCCCACCTACTTAGGTGTGTGCTAACTAGTTAGTGAAGTATAGTGTTGGGTGAAATTTCCAGTGCATTACCCTGTTGGTTTGGAAGATATTACAGATGAAGACTTGAAGTAGTCAAAACATTTCTCCTTCGGGAGCAGTGTATTGATTCTTCTTGTATTAACTGTAGTCATAGGGACTTATAGTTAGGAAAAATTGTACAGTATTGTAATTGTGATTTTTGTGAAGACACTCATGGTTTATTTCTTTATGTCACACATACACAGCACCATAAAGTAGGGAAATAAGATATGCCTTATGTCAGGTAGGTAGGGCTGTTTCATGGTCTGCGGATTGCTCTTTTTCCACAACTGGTGACAGTTTGGTTTCAAGAGGGGGTGTATGTAGCGCCCACCTACTTAGGTGTGTGCTAACTAGTTAGTGAAGGTTAGTGTTAGGAGAAATTTCCAGTGCATTACCCTGTTGGTTTAGGCCTGGTTGGGTTTGATTTGGTTGGGAGAAGTGACAGAGTAGAACTGGGGGTGTGACCACCTGTATTCTGTTAAGAGTGATGCCCTGGTATTCCAGTAAGAGGTGCTGGAGGGAAGGTGGTTTGGAAACAGGATGCAGTTAGTTTGTATGGGCTACCCTGAACCAATCGTTAATTTGAATGGGCAGGGGCTTTCAGGCCTATATAAACTGTGGGTCACATGCTCAAAGGGTGGATAGGAAATGTAAGAGAAGAAGACAGCATGTAGAGGCTGGTGCAGCTCAAGCGCTCTCCCCTCTGGGGAGAGGAACGTGACATGCGGGGAGGAGAGATGGAGGAGACATCAGGAGGAGATTGCTATTACCGACAGGAGAAAAACTGGGTGATTGGTCCTCTATGGCAAGCATGGACAATTGATTAGGAGTACAAGTGAGTGGAAACCCAGGGAAACAGTGCTTTCAAGAGATTTAAAGGGATTGATGTGCGGGTCAATACAGAAGGGAGTTGGGCCTTAGAGCATTAATACCCTGAAGGAATCTTATCAGTCGGCCCAGAGAACTTTATTCAGAGTATCGTTCTTTGGGTGCACTTGGAAGTGCTGTACGGTCTGGAAGTAGTAACAAACAGGAGGAAGGAAAGCTGCAAAGTGTAACTGGAAGCAAGTGCATGTTAAGAGTTATTCAGAGTGGCTATATATGATCTGGACTATGTATCTCAGAACTGCAAAAAGTGCCTGAAAAGAATAAAGTTCAATGTTTAATCGTTTTGGACTGTCTGCTGTGTCTTTCTGTGCAAGGGACGGGGGTAATGGAAACACACTAACGAAAAGGAATGAACTACCCAGCAGCTCCTACGGGGGTAGTGCGCTACACAACCTATGTCTGAAGCTAAACAAGCGTAGCCAGAACAGCAGCCACTTGGGCTCCACATGCTTGACCAGACATATGATGACCTGCCATGCAGTCCATTGGCAATAGCACTTGAATGACCCACATGATAGAAAAAGGCAGACTTCTCCTTGCTCCTCATTTGGGATCTCCAATCCTACTATAACTCCAGTCCTCTCAGAAACCTGCACTGAGAAGAATGAAGGTATAGCAATAGGTGTCACAAGTACTTGCAGCCAATCTGCTAGCAGTACACCACCAATTGATTTCAGCAGGCAAAATTTCCCTACCCCTGTTGCTGAACCGTAAAAAGAAATTCGGTCCCAGCCATCTACATGCTCAGCATCTAAATGCTAGCTTGGCCAAATTGCTAGCACTGCAACTGCTGCCTTTTCAGCTGGTAGACTCTGCTCCCTTTTGTGAATTTGTGGAATGTGCTGTACCACAGTGGCAGGTTCCAAGACGTCATTTCTTTTCACGTAAGGCCATTCCAGCTCTCTACCAGCAGGTGGAAGGAAATGTTTTGGCCTTGTTGGACAGGGCAGTCAGCAGTAAGGTTCATATTACCACTGGCTCATGGTGCAGCAGGCATGGGCAGGGATTTTATACTTCCTTCACAGCACACTGGGTAACTCCGCTGGCAGCTGGGATGGATACAGAACAGGGTTCAGTGTTGGAGCTTGTTCCACCACCATGCCTCCAAAAAGCTGGTGGTGATTCTGCCACAACATCTGATGCCCCCTCCCTCCTCTTCTTCTTCCTCTATGGCCTCTTCTGCAGAATTGTCCTCTGAACCAGCAGTGCTCTCCAAGGGCTCAAGCGGCTACGCAAGCAGTCAGCCTAAAAGATGCCATGCGGTGCTTGAGTTGGTCTGCCTAGGGGACAGGAGCAACACTGGGGCAGAGATTCTGTCAGATCTGCAGGGACAGGCTCAGAGGTGGTTGACGCCACACCAGCTTCAGCCAGGAATGGTTGCTTGCGACAATGGCACCAACCTTCTCTCCACCCTCTGACAGGGATATTTGACCCATGTTCCATGTTTGGCACACATCCTGAATTTGGTGGTGCAGCGTTTCTTGACCAGGTACCCAGGCTTACAAGATCTCCTGAGGCAGGCCACAAAAGTCTGTGGTCATTTCCTGCCGGTCATACAATGACAGTGCTTGGCTAGTGGACATTCAAAGGGAATGCAACCTGCCCACCAAACGCCTCATTTGTGACATGTCCATCAGGTGGAACTCATTGTTGGCAATGCTGCAGCGGCTGCACACACTGCAGAGGGTCATCAATGAGTACCTTGCAAGTATGGCAGAACGGGGTCAGGGGAGCTTGGCTTCTTTTTGCCACGCCAGTGGCTACTGATCAAGGATGCATGCACTGTCCTGTCACCATTTGAGGAGGCCACAAGAATGGTGAGCAGCAACAATGCATGCATCAGTGACACTGTCCCTCTAGTCTTCCTGCTGGAGCACACTCTTCGTTGAATCATGGACAGGGCACTTGAGGCAGAACAGCGGGAGGAAGAGGAGGACTTCCTTTCCTCTCAAGGCTCTCTTGATCCAGATAGCATTTCTACGGGGCCGCCAAACACACAGGAAGAAGGGGAGGAGGAGGATTTTGTCAGCATGGATGTAGAGGATAACACGCAGCAGTCTTCAAGGGATGGTTTTCAGTCCCCAGAGACCCAATGACTTGTACGTGGCTGGGAGGACGTAGTTACGGTTAATGTGATCCTTAGTGACCTAGAGGACTCAGAATCTAATGCCTCTGCAAACTTATGTCACATGGCCTCCCTGATTCTGCAAAGCCTGCGAAGGGACCCTAGGATTAGTGATATCAAGGAAAGGGATCATTACTGGCTGGCAACCCTTCTTGATCCACGTTACAAGGGTAAAATTGCAGAACTCATCCTGCCTTCGCAGAGGGAGCAGAGGATGAATCATCTTCAGGAAGCCTTGAAGAAAAGTTTGTGTAACGCCTTTCCAGATCCTGGGAGGTTACCATTTCCTGGTGCTGGACAACGTGTTTCTGAGGCTGCGTTCGGTCAGAGGGAGAGCGGTGGAGAAGGTGGCCAGCTGACCGATGCCTTTAAACTATTTTTCAGTCCTCAGCGCCAAGGTCTGATAGGTTCAAGCAACCATCGCCAGTATCTGCATTATATGATGCAGGAATATCTAGGGGCAAGAGCAGACTTGGAGACCTTTCCAACAGAGCATCCACTGGGTTACTGGGTCTTGAGGATGGACCGCTGGCCAGAACTTGGTCAATATGCAATCGAGCTACTGGCCTGTCCTGCATCCAGCGTGCTTTCCGAATGCACATTCAGTGCTGCTGGAGGGTTTGTAACGTATCAAAGAGTGCGCCTGTCCACAGACTCTGTTGATAGGCTCACATTTATAAAAATGAATCAGTCCTGGATCAGCAGCTATCAAGCACCTAATGCTGATGTAACTGATTGAATTTGCTATGGATCTGGGATCCCTTGAAGACTGCCTATGTTGCCTATCCTATTCCTCCTGAATCTTGATGATGCTAGCTTCCAACAATATTTTTGGTTTAGGGCACCACCACCACCCAAGGCCCAATTTTTCTGTTTAACACGGGCATATAATTATAATTTTTGAAATAATATTTAATAGCAGGGCCAGTTCCTGTGCCCAACAAGAGTAACTGTGAGGGGTTACAGTGTTCTGGCACCACCGCCACCCAAGGCCCAATTTTTCTGCCCCTATTTAATAGGGGCATGTAATTACAATTTTTAAAATAATATTTAACAGCAGGGCCCGTTCCCGCGCCCAACAAGAGTAACTGTGAGGGGTTACAGTGTTCTGGCACCACCAACACCTAATTTTTCTGCAGAGTATATAGTGCAGTCTGTATAGTATATATATACTGCCATTCAGAGTATATAGTGCAGTCAGTGTAGTATATATAATACAGTGCAGGGTATATAGTGCAGTGTACAATGTATAATATAGTGTATTGAAGTGGTTAAGGGGAACCCTATGATAGAATTAAGAAAAAAAAACGGCATGGGTTGCCCCCCCCAGGCCATACCAGGTCCTTTGGGTCTGGTAAAGATTTTAAAGGGAACTCAATGCGGCAGGAAAAAGGGGGGCAAGAGAGCACCACCCCTCCTGAACCATACCAGGGCAGGGGACAAGGGCCTAATACCCACAACCCTTGCCCGGTGGTTGTGTGGGTCTGCGGGTGGGGGGCTTATCGGAATTTGGAAGCCCTCTTTAACAAGGGGGCCCCAGATCCTACCCCCTCATGATAATAGGTATCGGGTACATTGTACCCCTACCCATTCACCCAAAAAAGTGTCAAAAAAGTATAAACGACAGAAGATAAAAAAGTGTCCCGCGATGTCCATCCATCTTCATGGCACCGGCGGACCCGAAAAAAAAAAAAAAAACCTCCGCCTTGATGGGAGGTGTCCCACTGACTGCTGTCTCTTGGCTGTGACAGCTGTTATATAGGCAAGAGTGGGGCCACCCAGTGATGTAACTGAGTGACCCCGCCCCTTCTGACATCATCCAGTTACGTCAGCGTGTGGCCTCACCCTTGCCTATATAAGAGCTGTCACAGCAAAAAGACAGCAGTCGGCGGGACGCCTCTCATGGAGGCGGGGTTTTTTGTTTTAGTTTTTTTTTTTCTATTTTTCGGGTCTGACGTAATTGAAGATGTATGTACATCGCGGGACACATTTATTTTTTTTTAATATAGGAATTGTCAAAAACTGTCTCCTGTCGTTTTTAATTTTTTGACACTTTAAAGCAGGGGTACAATGTACTTGATACCCATTCACATAGGGGGGATCTGGGGGGGCTTCCAGATTCCGATAGGCCCCCCACCCACAGACAACCACCTCACAACCACCGGGCAAGGGTTGTGGGGATGAGTCCTTTGTCCCCATCAACATGGGGACAAGGTGCTGTGGGACGACCCCAAAGCACGCTCCCCATGTTGAGGGCATGTGGCCTGGTACAGTTCAGGCCCTTTTCCTGTGGCCTGCCAGGTTGCATGCTCGGATAAAGGTCTGGTATGGATTTTGGGGGGGACCCTCACGCTATTTATTTTTTTCATTTTGGCGGGGGGTTACCATCCCCCCGCCCGAAAGGCCTGGTATGGACTGGGGAGGGAAACCCACACTGTTTTTTTCAATGATTTTTTATGTATATTGCTAGGATCCGGCAATACATTACAGCCGCGAGCAATTTTAAATTACATTTTTTCCTTTAGAAATGTCATTTTTCTGTAGTACTGTTATAAACATAGGAAAGATGCGATACTTTACAGGCAGAATAAGGTGACCCCCTAGCACAATATTTGAAGGAATATTTCATTTTCATTGTTTTGCTTGAAGCATTATTAAAAATGCTCCTGAAAAAACAGCCATTTTAAAAACTTTTTCTTGCATTGTTACATGTCCCCTAGGGCAGTACCCGGGTCCCCAAACACTTTTTATGGCAATAATGTGCATATTAACCTTTAAAATTAACACTTTTGATTTTTCACGTTCATGTCTGCATGTTCGCACACATTTTTTTGTCTCTTCGCATGTTCTGGTGCGAACCGAACCGGGGGGTGTTCGGCTCAACCCTAATCGCCAGTAACACTAACACACACACACACTATACACCTCCATTACTAGCATAGTGTCTTAACGGATCAATATCTTTGATCATATCAGAACTACCACTATGTCCCCAGTATAGGGTTCCCAAGAAAGATCAGCTTCAACACCTGCCAGGCTCTGATGAAGAAGGGTAACCTTCGAAACGCGTTAGCCAGCAGTAGTCCGTATGCCTCCTTCCTGGGACCTGGAAAACTGCTACCACTGGAATATTTGCTTCTGTGCCATATACTATGCAATTTTTTCTTCGACCTTTGTGAGTAGTTTTTATCTTTGTTTTTAATTATAAATCTGTCAAGGATAATGCACTAGGCTGGTGCGCTCTTTCTCTTCTTTTCATTTAACACTAGGACAATCCCATCCTTGAGAGCAGCAAGGCCGAAATCCATAGTCCTTCTTGAACCCTTGGGACTTTCTAGCCAATACACCTGTGCGCAAGAGTGTTTTTTGCTTCTATCAACACCTGCCAGCACCTGCGTTTAGCCCCCCCAAACAAGTACAGTATCAGTAGATCACTTTCACTTCCGATACACAGCACACAAAACCGCAGCGTTAGCAAAGTCAAGCCTGATCTCTGCTAGCAATAGCAGTTACATTTTTTTTGTAGCGGTTCAAACAGTCCTCGACAACCAGGGGCTTTTTTTTTACCAGTGAGTCACACTAGATACCTGTAGATTTAGTGGTCAAAATGTCAAACAAAAGGTACACTAGTGCCTACAGGATACCGTGCATGACAGATGAGAGTGCAGGGGAAGCCTCACTATCAGATTCAGGCTCAGTATACAAACCTGTAGAGAGCAGCAACATCCTGACAGATAGCTCTGACGACAGAGTAGAGGTCACTGCTAAGGTCAGGCATATCCGACCTCATTCTTCTGTTGCTGAGGTGCAACAATCGCATGGTTCTCGTATGCAGCAGAGTGCCAGTACTAGTGCCGCTCTACCTTCTGGTTAACTGATGAGCACTCATCCTGGTACATGCTGGTCATAGACAAACCAGCACTGCAGTAACACTTGGTGACCTGGCGAGTCCCATAAGTGTAGTTCAAGTTGGTATGGTGGCTAGCACAAGTAGTGTCCCACAGCCACAAAGAATTCAAACACAGGCCCGTAGAGCCCATAGTGTCCTTCCTGATGTGCCTGCAAATTCTGATTGGCAGCCCACCACTTCTGCAGCGCCCATACTTCCCCCATTCAGTGGCCAACCTGGAATTCAGGTGGAAACAGCAAATTGAACTCCCCTTGGTTTTTATAAGCTGTTTTTTATGGAAGATCTGTACAGATCTTTTGTGGAGCAAAGCAATTTATATGATGATCAATTTATCACCGCAAACCCAAATTTGACCCTTGCCACACAATTTTCATGGAAACCTATCTCTGTTTCCGAATTTAGAACCTTTCTGGGTCTATCCCTCATCATGGACATTACTAAAAAGTGTGAGTTGCAGTCATATTGGTCCACTTACCCAATTCACCATATGCCCGTGTAAATTACACAAGATTTGTTAGATACAAGCAAATCTTGCGGTTTATGCACTTCAATGACAATGAACGCTGTTGTCCTCTGGGTGACACTGGATATGATAAGCTCCACAAAATTCGGCCCCTCGTAAACCACTTCAACCAAAAATTTGTATCCCCGAACAAGATGTCTGCGTTGACGAGTCTCTGATTACATTTTCTGGCCACCTTGTTTTCAAACAGTTTCTACCTAAAAGCATTCCAGATATGGGGTCAAAATGTATAAGCTCTGTGACAGGTTAGCCCTTGAAGAAGGAAATAAATACTATACCATTTTTCTGAAACATGTCGGGTACGTTGTAAACACACTCTGGTCGACTATATGTCTAGACCTTGTGTGTATATTAGTAAACCTTTGCTGTTTACCATTTGTGTCACATATCATTGTTTTCATAGGTATTCTTATTTTTGTATATTAAGTTTATGCTCATATGTATCGCTAATAAATTTTGTACTATATTACACTTTTTGTACGATCTGGTTTACCTCCCATTCTCATATTATCCCTGGGGCATTTCCCTTGTGCAAAAGAATACATAGGGAGCAGCGGCAAGATTGTTTGGGACTTGGTGTCACCCTTATTCAGAAAGGGGTACCATTTATACGTGGACAATTTTTACACAAGCGTGCCACTTTTTAGACACCTCTTTCAATTAGGAATTGGCGCATGTGGCAATGTGTGATCTAATCGCCGGAGCTTCCCCCAGTGGCTTGTAAATACCCAACTTAGATGGAGGGAGATAGCCTGCTTGAGGTGCAATGAATTGCTTTCAGTGAGGTGGAAGGACGAACAGAACGCTTTCGTTCTGTCTTCCATTCTCACAGATAAGGCGGTCCAAACTGTAATGGTGACTGGTGTTGAGAAGCCCCTGTGTGTCCATGAATACAACCTTAAATTTGGAGGGGTGGACTTCAATGACCAGATGATGGGAATGTACTTAATTGCTCATAAGGCCAGATGCTGGTACAAAAAATATATGTATACTTATTGCAATTGACTCTATTCAACACTTAAGTGTGGATCCTTCCTAAAATTCAAGGAAGAGATCATCACAGCCCTTTTGTATCCAGAAGGTGCTGTGGTCCAATTTCCCAATCCAGATGCAGTGAGCTGGCTGCATGAGAGGCATTTTCCGGTTGTCCTCCCTGGTACCCCTTCCCAAAGAGCACCACAAAGAAGATGTCTTGTCTGGAAAACGCGTGACTCCCGCTTTTTTTGTCCCTCCTGTCCTGGTCAACCTGGTCTCTGCATCGGGGACTGTTTCCGTTGTTAGGTTCAACTCTTAAACAAGTTGCTTAAGTTTATATTGCTTTGTCAAATTATTGCTTCTTATAGGAATTAAGACACAGAGTCAGAAATCCGTGTATCAGTTTCTGAGCATAATGGACTGCTCCCTTTACTTCTTTCAAAGGCCCTTTATAGGCAATTATACAAACAATAGCATCAGCACAACCCCCACAAAGGGCAAGGGTAAACAACAACAGGAGTCACCTGGGCTACAGGCACAAGCTCCAACACCATGGCAATACAGTTACAAGGCAACAAAAGCAGCTTCAATCGAGTTCAGCAGCCAAAAGTTACATTCATAACAGATTTACACGTAGGCATTATATTAAGTGAGAACTCTAAATTAAATCCCTGACCTTATCAATTTCCCCCTTTGACATCATCCTCTCCTTCCCCCTGGGTCCTCATGAATAAGTTCTAGTCAGTTTTTCCCCAGAGTCCTTTCCCTGACCGCGAGTTGTCAGAGGGGTAGAACCCATCCCCCTAGGTATTACCAACATCTTAAAATTCAAGAAGTGGAGTTTTATAGGAGTAGGGTGATGTCAATACACATTTATCGGTATGCCCTGTCTATTCTCCTAATTTTCCTATTTATTTTCCTGTATACACATATATTCGTGATTGTAAGTGATATTAATATTAGAATAATAATTACCATTGGACTTAACAACCAGTGAAAGGTATTGGTTGCTGTAGAAGACATTCCACTAAATATAACCCACCAATGTGGTGCAGTATCCTTATCCTGTTGTATCTGTGAGGAAAGATGTACTAGTCTACCTTTGTCAATAATTGCAGATACAAGGTTATTCTTTAGGGTATGTTCTAGTGTTTCTATGTGTTGTCTTAACAACTCTGATTGTTCCAAAACCTGTTTTAGTGGGTCTAAAGAAATTATAAAGGGTGTAGTGTCAGTGAGATTATGTACCTCATAGACTGAAGAGAATATGTTATCGGCGTCTGGTTCAAAACGATAGGTGTCGTTACCCCATTGTAATATTTTAATCTTTTTTATACATCCCGCAAACGGCGCCGATTTATTTAATGCTGACATGGTGCGGTTATCATTAGTAATGATACAAATATGCTGGGGTCCTATTTCTATGAATCTATTGTTCACATTTATCGGTGTTCTTTGCATTTTGCATATGCTAATTTGGTATTTTAACAAGCAAGGTTCATATATTGGGGAACTTCTGCCACATACCATTCCCTTATTAGTTCCTTCACATAGAGTTAAATCATGGGTTCTGTTTCCTTTATCTACATATTTCCCATATATTTCTGGATACCAAAACTCGTCTTTAATTACTAGTGGCATGACCACTATTTTACACATTTCCATTACATCTGCTACCCGGTATGCTTTGAACCTTCCTACACACCATTTCTCCTCACATTCTATCTTATCCCCTTTTACTTGGAACCATACACCATCGTCAGTTAAACCCTTAAAATATTTCATCCAGGTATGATAATTTCCCAACTGTAGTTCAGTCCTGGCCCTATTTATTTGTATATGATAGGATAAGAGGTTAAAAGAGCACTGTGTGAAATTTACAAACTGTTGACTTTGATTCCACAGCTGGAGCTCTGCTCCTATCATGTGATTTATTAACCCTCCCAAAAATTGTAATAGGGGTATTTAAAGTTACAGTTACTTCTGAGAGGGGGTCTGCCTGTATCCATGCTATACCTACATCTACATGAAACGGTCGCCTATGTCCTTCAACAGTATAATTACCCACAGTGTAATCCTTATTTATCTCATATCCTGATACATTTGCCACTTTAGGGTCATCTATGCTCCATTCGAAAGTCATTGTTTCCTCTACTTCAAGTACATTAATACCAGGAGTCCATGCATATATTTGTAAAACAACAATCTTCAACAAAAAATATGTAAGTAGATATTTCATCATGTTGTTTTCTCGGGTTGTTTCTTGCAATGTGATGCGTGTATCCAGGTAGGTTTTCCTTCCAGCTTTACTGAGGTGGCTGTGGTCAAGAGTACTTGGTAAGGACCTTCAAACCTGGGTTCCAATGTCTTTCTGGTGTGTTTCTTTACATATACATAATCCCCTGGTAGCAGCGTATGTGTACCTGTTATTGAATTAGGGTCTGGAAGAGAAGAATACACACTTTTGTGGATCTTAGTTAGACGTTGTAATTGTATCACATATGCAGTCAAACTATCACATTGCAATTGCATACTCTGTGGAAAGTATAAACCTAATCTAGGTGCATTCCCAAAAAGTATTTCGTATGGGGATAATCCTGTTTTTCCTGTTGGAGTGTACCTTATAGAGAATAAAGCCAGAGGCAGGCATTCTGGCCAAGGCTTGTTTAACTCTTGCATGGCTTTTTGTATTTTTAACTTTATTGTCCCATTTACTCTCTCCACTGATCCTGAACTCTGTGGGTGGTAAGGGGTGTGAAAACTTTGTTGAACCCCTAACATGGTCATCACGTTCTGCATGATTTCTCCTGTAAAGTGTGTCCCCCCATCTGATTCTATGGTTTCAGGAAGACCAAACCTAGGTATTAACTCAGTGATCAATTTCTTAGCTGTGGCTTTAGCTGTAGCCGATTTTACTGGATAACTTTCGGGCCAACCTGAGAATAAATCGATACACACGAGGACAAATTCAAAGGGGCCGCTCTTAGGCATTTGTATGTAATCAATTTGCAGTCTCTGGAAGGAGTATTGGGCCCGGACCTGGTGTTTTCGTGGGGTTTTCACTTTCTGTCCTGGGTTATTCAGGAGACAGATTTGGCAGGCTGCACAGTAGTTTCTTGCCGTGCTACTGAATCCAGGGGCGAGCCATCCTTGGTTCACGATCCTATACATGGAATTGGAACTGACGTGTGTGGGTAGGTGAACTGCCGCTGCCATTGCTGGGTACAGAGAGGCAGGTAGGCATATTTTGCCTCCTTCCCTCCATATATTGTCAAGGTCTGGTGCTGCTCCCATCCTGACCCACTTATCTTTCTCGCTCTCCCCTGCTTGCTCCTGTAATTTACTCAGCTGCTGCCATGTTGGTTCTGGGATACTCACCTCTACCGCTGCTAAGGTCTCAGGGCTTCCTTCCCCTAGAGCTGCCTGTTTTGCAGTCAAATCTGCAAATGCATTTCCTTTTGCCTCAATTGTTTTTGGGCTCGTGTGTGCCGCTATCTTCATGATGGCCACTCGTTTAACCTTTTGAAGATTGTTCAGGACTCTCTTAATCCCTTCTCCATGTTTTACAGGTGTACCTGCTGCTGTCAGATAACCTCTAGCCCTCCATATGTGGCCATAATCGTGCGCTACACCATAAGCGTAGGCGGAGTCAGTGTAAATATTCCCTTCTCGTCCTTTTAAGTATTCTAAGGCTTGTTCTAGAGCTTTTAATTCTGCTTCCTGTGCTGACATGTGGGCTGGTAAGGCCTGTGCTTTAATTACCTGCGTATCAGTCACTACAGCATACCCTGTGTGATATTTACCCTTGTCATCAGCAAACCTACTGCCATCTATGTACAAAGTGTGCTCAGCATTTAAAATCGGTGTATCTGTAACATGTGGGAATCCCATTGTCTCCTGTTCCATGAGCTGAAAACAATCGTGTTCATCTACTTCTTTAAACAAAAGAGTGTCAGTGTCCTCATTTCTTTTCTCACTAGTAGTATTAGTACTATCATTCCCCCTTGCCAAATCTGGTGACTGAAGAGGCAAAAAGGTGGCCAAATTTAAGGTTGTACAGCGCTGAAAAGTGACATTTGGAGGTAAGAGTAAAGTACACTGTAACCTTAATTGCCTAGCCATTAAAATGTGTTTGGGCTGTACCTGAGACAAGATTGCATGTATGTCATGTGTGGTATGCACTACAACTGGATTGTCTAGAACAATCTCTGATGACTTATCTATGATAATTGACACTGCAGCTACCGCCCGTACACAAGACGGTGAACCTCTAGATACTGGATCTAATGCTGCTGAAAAGTAAGCGACTGGTCTTTGTTTTACATGTGCCTGTGTCAGAACACCTGTGGCATGTCCAGTGATCTCAGCAATGTACAGATTAAATATCTTTGTGTAATCTGGTATACCAATAGCCGGGGCAGAAATCAACAACTTTTTCAAAGTGATAAACGACTCATAAGCTACTTCTGTAAGCATATACGGTACAATTTTCAAACAATCGTATAATGGCTGCATCAAAGCGCTAGCATGTGGTATCCACTGTCTACAATATGACACGATACCTAAAAACATACGCAATTGTTTGAAATTCCGTGGGGGTAACATTCCCTTTATCACTTGAACCCTCTCCTCAGTGAGATGTCTCGAACCCTGTGATATACAATGTCCCAAAAAGATAACTTTTTCCTGACACACTTGTAACTTTTTCTTATTAACCTTGCAACCTTTTTCTGCCAAAAATCGCAACAAATTAAGGGTGGTGGCCAAACAAGTTTCCTTGTCAGGGCAGCATAAAAATAAATCATCCACATATTGTAACAATACACAGGAATCTGGTGGTACCCATTCTCCCAACACTGTTTGCAATGCTTGCGAATACAAGGTAGGTGAATGCGCCATACCCTGAAGTAGGCGTGTCCAGGTTAGTTGTCGATTTTTGATTGAAAATGCGAACCAAAGTTGGCATTCTTCAGCAAGCGGGACGGAAAAGAAAGCGTTCGCTAAATCTATAACCATAAAGTACATACTGGTTGATGGTATTTGTGACAGTAATGTATGTGGATTGGGTACTAAAGGTGTCATCGGGGCTAGTATTTTGTTGACCGCTCTAAGGTCTTGGACCATTCTATACTTAACCGGACTACCGGCTACTGATTTCTTTTTAACCGGGTACAAGGGAGTGTTTGCCGGTGATTTTACCTCTTTTAGAACTCCACTTTTTAAGAAGGATTGGACCTGCATTTCTATGGCCGTCTCTTGGGGTGCACTAAGTGGATACTGCTTTTGTTGGGGAAGCACTGCTCCTGGAATCAGCTGTAGGGTAACCGGAGGTATGGGCAAAAGTCCAACATCAGCTGGATGTTTCTCCCATAGTTCTCCTGGAAGGGACGACAAAATCTGATCTAAGTCTAAAGGAGGTGGGCCGGACAATTCCGATTCCTCCTCTAGGTATTGTATCAGGTTACACATCTCCATGTGTTCTTGATTATCCCCTATAGCTAAGGTGACAGTGCCATCTGGGTGATAGGTAATGTTAGCTCCTATTTTCTGCAAAATGTCAGCTCCTAACAAATTAGTGGGGGCTCCTCTGGATACCAGAAAGCGTGAAAGGAACATGTGGTTTCCTACTTTAACTTTCAGAGGTTTTGTAAGCGGGGCGTCGGCTAAAATGCCATCATATCCAGTTATTAGTAAAGTGTCAGGTGATTTTTGGCCAGGGAGTAGTTCAGAGTCAGAAAGTAACCAGCGTGAAGCTCCTGTATCGACTAAACAAGAGATTTTCTTATTACCAACCGTTATATTTGTCTTAAGCATTGTTGTTTTGGATTTTTCTAAAACCGGGGCGAGTCATGCTCGTGGACCATCTCCCTGCTGCCTGATATGACTATTTTTGTTGTCCCTGGGCTGGTTCCTTCTCTGATTAACTGGAGAATCAACACCTTCCTCTCCTTCATCCCTTATTCTTTTCCTACAGTTGCGTCTGATGTGACCAATCTTGTTACAGTAGTGACAGGTAAGGGGTTTGCGAAAGGAACCTCTACCTTGCTCTTGGGAACCCCCGAGTGCGTGGATAGCATGAGATTTCCTCCCTTTGGTTTCTGCTAAGTCCGCCTCTATGCCCTGCGCTTTTTGTAACAACGTCCCTCTATCTCTAGTTGCCCTCCACTCTGGTGTGCAGGCTTTCAGTCTCTCACTT
This sequence comes from Lithobates clamitans, assembly GCA_037952925.1. NCBI lineage: Eukaryota > Metazoa > Chordata > Amphibia > Anura > Ranidae > Lithobates > Lithobates clamitans. Next base: position 2,497,124 of record JBBGZY010000123.1, read on the forward strand.
ATCTGTGGAATTAATCCCTCCATAAATTGTCTATTGAAGGCTCGGATTGTGACTGGCAGGGCCAAGTCCAACCCCTCATCTGCCATCATACTTTCCATAGATAAGTAAAATTCCGATACAGTCTGTCCTGGCATTTGTTTCATGGGTGATATTGACCCCCTCTCCTGTTGTTTTGCCTGACAAAAAGCTTCTAATCTAGCAATAAAAGGGGCCCTTGAGTCTATGTGTCTGACGTGTCCTGTCTCCAGATTGCCATCCCCCATCAACTTGGTCTGCAGGTCAGTCATAAACTGGTTAAACAGGGTCAGAGTCATTTTATGTCTGCATAAATCCTCCCCATCCTGCCAGGTTGCTTCATGTGTATTCATTAACTGTGTCACAAATCTACAGAAAGCAGCTGGCTTTGCTATAATGCATGTATCAGTGCGTACGGGAGCTACAGTTTCTGGATGAGGTTTTTGTGCCCCACAATGCTGACAAACCCATCCTCTCCCCTCAAGTACAGGATATATCTTGTGTGGTTTACGTTCTATGTCAGTATATGGGGGTGGGATGGCTGAGCTAAGATTATTTAAAATTTCCTTGTCAAAAGAAGTTTATTGAGTATACAATATTATAAAGATACATAAAGTAAGTTTACAAATATCTATAAAGTAAGCTCATTGTTTTACAGTAGGGTTTATATAGGTAAATATCATGAAATTTCAAATATTAAACATTGGGTTCACGTAAACCTAAATTAAAGATATATATCATTTCCTTAGTTACTTTTGTAGGTATTTAAATGATTTATACCTACTATACATATTGTTTATAGGTAGAGTGTATATAGGTCAAATAAATTCTGATAATGAGCTTTAATCGTAAGGTGGAGAAAAGGAGAGAGAAAGAAGAAAAAGGGTAGAAAGGTAGAGGTATGGTCCACAAGGTTGTCCCGCTCGTCAGTTTATTATTCTTTTTAGTTCTCTTTGAAGCCTTAGAATGGGTGTCTCTGTAAGTCATTTAATCTGTTACCATGGCAACAGGACAGAGTCATTGAAGTTTGACAGGAACTGTTGTTTTATCCAAGGATGCCAAAGTTTTTCAAATTTTGGAATTTGATTTTGATCGATGGCTACCATCTTAGCATGGGACATTGTATTATTCATTCTGTGAATTATTTCTGCTAGTACCAATGTAGGAGATTTCCATGCCTTGGCCACTGTTTGTTTTGCAGCTGTTATTAGTTGGATCATAAGTTTGAATTGAGAGAGTGTTAACCATTCCGGTTTTAGATTAAGTAAAGTTATATATGGATCTGGTTGTATTATTTTTTTAAATATTTTAGATGCAATCACGAAGACTTCCTTCCAGAAGGTTTGGATTACTGGGCACGTCCACCATATGTGTAAGTGTGTGCCTATTTCTGGGCATCCTCGAAAACAAAGAGCTGAGGTATTAGGTGAATATTTTGCCACTCTAGCGGGTACAAGGCACCAGCGAGTTAGGACTTTATAATTTGTCTCCAGTGCTAAGATGTTGGGTGAAGATGACTTAGATGTGAGCCATATGTTAGACCAGTCCGTGTCTTCTAAAGTTCGTCCCAGGTCCTCCTCCCACCTCTGAACGTAAGAGGGTCTATTAAGATTTGCTACTCCATATAATTGATTATAAAGTGATGAAATTGTACCTTTAGCAAATGGATCTTTTGTACAGATTGATTCAAAAATGGATAATTGGGATAATGGTGTATCCCCCTTTAGGAATGGTGTATAGAATTTTTTGATTTGGAGATATCTAAATATCTCAGAGTTTGGTAGATCATATTTTTCTCTAAGCGATGGGAATGAAAGGAATGATTTAGATGCTATGAAGTCATTTAGTGTCTGAATGCCTGATGTTGTTCAAGCTTTAAAAGAATTTGGGTAGATCCATGCCGGATAAAAGGCCGGATTTCTGATAAAAGAAAGGAGAGTATTGTGTGGAGATTGTAACTGATATTTGGTTTTTAGTTTATCCCAGAGAGATAAGAAGTGTTTAGTTATGGGATTATGAATTTTAGAGCGGTCTTTAGGATCAAGCCATAATAAGTTTGATATTAATAGAGGGTCATTTTCTGAAGCCTCTATAAATACCCATAATGGGATTTCCTGTTTTGCATGGTATTTGGACAGACTGGCCAAATGTGCTGCTCTGTAGTAGTTAGTAAAATTAGGGTATCCCAGGCCTCCTTTATTTTTGGGAAGATGTAGTGTATAGGTATACGTGGTTTAGAAGAGCCCCATATAAACGAAGTTGCTCTTTTTTGTACTATTCTCAAAAAATAGGAAGGAATTGGAATAGGGAGGACTCTGAATAGATAAAGCAATTTGGGTAGAATAGTCATTTTGATTGCATTAATCTTCCCTATCCAGGATAAAGGAAGTTGCGACCATTGTTTTATTAGATTTGTGATCTGTCTTAATACAGGAGGATAATTGGTTGAGAATAAGTCAGAATGAGATGCTGTTAAATGAATTCCAAGATATGGGATTGATTTTTCTGCCCATGTGAATGGGAGTGCAGCCCTAGCCGGGATCAATTCCATGTTTGTGAGTGAAATATTAAGCACTAGGCATTTCTTAGGATTAATCATAAGGCCGGATAGGGCTGCAAATCCATCAAGAGCTGGTATTAAGTTAGGACCAGAGACCTGTGGTGATGATAGAAAAAGTAATATATCGTCTGCAAATATACATAATTTGTGTGTAATACCTCCTACTTCAATGCCAGTTATAGTTTGGGTTGTTCTGATGTATTGGGCCATGGGTTTGAGTATAAGGGCAAATAATAAGGGAGATAATGGGCAACCCTGTCGGGTACCTCTTTCGATATTAAAGGCATCAGATTTGTATCCAGCATATTTTATATAGGCTTTGGGTTTATTATATAATGCTTTGATCCATGTTAAAAAGTGGGGTCCAAAACCCCATTTTTGTAATGAATATTGCATATATTGCCAGGATACTGTGTCAAATGCCCTCTTAATATCGAGAGATAGAAAACATGAAGGGATTTTCCGTTTTTTAGCAATATGTGCCAATAACACTGCCCTGCGTATATTATCGCCTGCCTGTCTATTTGGCATGAAGCCTACTTGATCTCTATGTATTAATTTTCCTATAATGCTATTGAGGCGTTTTGCTATTATTTTTGCTAATAATTTAATATCAAGGTTTAACAGAGAGATAGGCCGATAATTCACACAGGAAGTATCATCAGAAAGGGGTTTTGGGATCATACAAACAATTGCCATTAGTGTTTCTTGCCGAAAAGAATGTCCATCTAGAAGTTTGTTAAAAGTTTCAGTGAGAATGGGAGAGAGTATTTCTGAGAATGTTTTATAGTATAAAGCCGAGTAGCCGTCTGGGCCTGGTCTTTTGTTAAGTTTTAGGTCTTTTATGGTGTTAGCAACTTCATCTATAGTTATAGGCTCATCCAAACTGCTTTTTTTGATTCTGAGATAACTCAGGTAAGGTTATTTTTGAGAAGAAGGATTCAGCCTCTGTAGGATTAAATTCATTGTTTGTCTTGTATAAAGTTGCGAGATGTGAGTCAAATTTATGGACTATTTTAACTGGATTACAAGTATAAACATTTTTTGATAATTTCAAACGTATTGGTTTGAAAGATTTGTTAGTTGAATTTAATGCCCGAGCCAAATATGTACCTCGTTTGTTTGTATTCATGTAGAAATTGTGTTTGGAGCGTTTGAGGGATTTATCAACTGACTCAGAGAGAAATATATCGTATTCCAATCTAGATTTTTCCAGATGAGATTTTGTACTCTGAGATGGATTATCTTGGAATGATATGTAGGCTGCATTAAAATTGAGTTCTAGTTTTTTTGCTAGATTTTTGCGTTCCCGTTTAAATAGTGCCATTTGTCTTTGTATTGTACCACGCAAGACAGGCTTATGAGCTTCCCACAGTGTTATTGGGGAGATGTCTGTTGTATTATTAATTGATATGTATTCCTTTAAAGCTTGTTCAATGGCCATCTGATGTAGTGGGTGTTTGAGCATTATGTCCGGTAAGTACCACGTTGGGTCATGCGCTTTTGGTATGGCTGAGGCTATAGTAGTGTATACTGCATTATGGTCAGACCACGGAATCGGAATTATATCTGATGCAATAATTTCTGGTAGCATTCCTATTGTTAGAAAAACATGATCTATTCTGGTGAAGGTTTGATGAGGGTGCGAGAAATAAGTGAATTTCTTTTTCATTGGGTTACTTTCTCTCCACGAATCTACCAGATTGTATTTGGAAAGAAGTTGAGAAAAAGGTAATCTAGAGGTTATTTTGGATGGTGTAAAAGGTGATTTATCTAGAAATGGGAGGAGGACCTGGTTCGAATCCCCACACATTATCACTGTTCCTATTTTGTGTGTATTAATCACTTGTAATATATGTGAGAGGAATGGTGTAGGTTGTTTGTTAAGAGCGTAGTAGGAAATCACCGTGATTGCTGTATCCATTATATAACCCATGAGTATCAGGTATCTACCTTCTGGGTCTTTAATTTCTGATGATAAGGTGAATGGTGTGGATCGGTGAAATGCAATTAGAGTTCCCCTTTGTCTGGTACAGGCAGAAGCCGTGTAAATTTGTTGATAAAAAGGAGAAATATATTTTGGAGTAGAATCTTTGGTGAAGTGTGTTTCTTGGAGGCATACTATGTGAGCCTTCTTGTTATGAAAAGTACGGAAGGCTTTGGTCCTTTTTTGAGGGACATTTATTCCCTGAACATTCAGGGAAAGTATATTCAGTGGTGCCATGTCAACAGATCAAATAGTTTTGACTTACTTTTTGTTATGCAGAGCTGACTGCGCAGATCAACCTGTGTGGACTGAAGAGATGAATAGATAGAAAAGAAACCAGTGAATTCTGGAGTAAAGAGTAAACAAAAAACATATGAGATTAGTTGATACATTGTATAAATTATTTTTTGCAAGTAATCACAATTTACCCGTGAAAGAGAATAAATATCTCTCTCAGGGGAATAAGTGCCTTCGTCACACTCCCACATAATATGGTTGGGAGAATGAGGAGGGATAATGGGGGTACACGGATCTTCCGCTTACAGGAGAGAAGTGCTATGTCAAAAGACATCAAAATGATGTTTCATTAATTGGAGTGCAGAATATAGTTTTTGTTGAAATTATTTATTCCAGGGTGGTTGTATATGGTTAGTCTTGCCCTAGGCTAAATAATTCAGTTAGAAAGGTACTGTTAATAACTTTGGTATTGATGAAGATAGTTTGAATTATTTTGGGATTTTAACCCTTTTAGAGTAAACAATTACATATTTTATTCATATGTAACTGTTTAGATATGTTAACTCATAAAATTGAGGTTGTATTGCCTCAGATTGGAATAAACAAAAACATAATTCTAGGAACTAGTTAGGTAATAATATATTTGTTTTAAGAAAAAAAAGAAAAAGCTTCCATTACTTCTGGATTATTGAACATATTTGTCCTAAAAAGTAATAAATCTATTCTTATTACCTGATAATATATAACTGAACAAGAATTTCCTTATTTCACTTATATATTCTAAGGCTATATGAATCAGAAGTAATAAGAAATATAACTGGAATGTAACATGATCCCACACAGTGTGTGACTATCAGAATGCAGTTACATTCAGTTATAATTACAGGTTTTTTATAGAGAACCATCTCTTAGTATAATAAATGAAGAGATATCAGGAATTAGGATGTCAGTCCATTGAATCTTCTTGGTCCATGAATGATGTGGCATAACGGCCTCTTTTGTGAGAATGATGATTCCCATTTTGTTCTGGAATTTTCTGGGTGCTGCCTGAAGGTGAAGATGATGCCATTCTTCTGCGTGTGGGAGAGTTGCTGCTTGTGGGTTCTGTCAGATTTAATTTTAAAAGGGTTTGTTGTAGTTCATCTGCTGATCTGCTTCTGTAAATTGTACCTTGGTGGTTAAATCTGACTGAAAAGGGGAAGCCCCATTGATACATAATGTTGTGGTGTTGCAGTTCCATTAGTTGGGGTTTCATGGATCGTCTTTTAGTAATAGTAAGTTGGGATAGGTCAGCAAAAATTTGATAATTGTGTCCTTGAAAATTAAGTTCCTTTTTTTCTCTTGCAGCAATTAGTATTTGTTCTTTCGTTCTGTAATAATGAAATTTTGTGATTATATCACGTGGGGGTCCATCTTTCTTTTTGGCTGTGAGGGCTCTGTGTACTCTGTCCAGTTCTAAATGTTCAATAGGGATATCTGGCTTTAGTTCTTGTAATATAGCAGTAATAGTAGATTGCAGGTCTGTCACAGTTTCAGGTATTCCCCTTATGCGCAAGTTTGAACGTCTGGCTCTATTTTCGTAATCTTTGAGCTTAGTTTGAAGTATTAAATTCTCTTCTTTTAATTGTTCCAATTCTGTTATATTTTCTTGGGTTGTAATTTCAATTTCATCCATTTTTATTTCTAAGGCTGCGGTGCGGTTTCCCAGCTCTCTTATTTCTTTGGTTAGGCTTTATGTTATTTGGTCTGAGGTTTGTTTTAAAGCCTTATGAAGCATCTTTTCAAATTGTAATAATATTACTGGGGATGCTGAGGAGGCTTGTGGAGAAGTTTGTGAGAGGATTTGTTCTGTATCTGACTCAAATGGAGAGTCTTGCTGTGACATTTTCTGTCTGTGAGAGCGCCCTGATGCTGTATCTTGTGAGGTGACTGGAGCTGCTTCAGCTGCAGTGAGTGCCTGTGAGCTCTTTGTGAGGTGATTTTTATTTCTGCCACGGTTTCCTCCCAGTACCATATTTCCTGCCCAAACTTTCACAGTTTGTTCCCAGGGGCAAAAAGGTTCAAATGGATACCTTTTGAGCCTGCAGGCTCCGCTTTGTCCTTCTCTTCTCTCCTCAGCGGTGTGGAGCTCTAACAATGCATGTCTGCTCCGTTAGGCTCCGCCCATCTCCCCCCAGATTATTTAAAATTTCAACATTTTTTGTTCTTCTATCTTTCATATCCCAACCATCACAGTCTGGATTATATTTCCACCCCTCTTCTTTTGCTTTGAAACCTTAATTAAGCATTGAACCTGACTCATCCATTGCTTCTCTAACACCTCTCCTTGTCTGTCCCTTTTTATTTCACTCCATACATCTGGGTCTAAGCCCGCTGCTCCTTTCACCTTAAATTTACAAAGGACATCCTTTAAGTCCTGTGCTTCGGTTTTCCCATAAATGTTCTTAATTATCTGTGGCACCGTATAGTGCGCCACAATTCCCTGACGGGGTTTTGTGTTCCTCTGGCCCATTCTAACAGTCCTGCCTAGGTAGCGTGTGGGACACTTAGTGTACAATATAATGCGGCTACAACATATACAAGAATAAATAATTACTTTATATGCTAGCCCAATAACAAACCAGCTAAGTTACACTAGTTCCTCGTTGCCTTCCTCCTAGGGTGCTAGAATACTAAAAACCTCTCCGGAATGAGATTTCTGAAACCGAATTACCTTATATGCTAGCCCAATAATAAATAATTACTTTATATGCTAGCCCAATAACAAACCAGAATGCGGCTACAACATATACAAAAATGCGGCTACAACATATACAAGCATTCCTTTAAGTGGCCAGGTATCCGACTAGATCTCCGGACTTTATGGAGATCTTATTCCCTCCCCGTATCTGGGATCCCTCTCATGCACTCTTATCCCTGCTTTATGGAGCAGACAGGGCTTATACTCTCAACCCGTCTATGGTTTATGAGTTAGATGTGAGGTTAAGCATAAGCGTCAGACACCCAAAGTCCTCTTGCGAGGTAAGGGCGCATTCCATTGCTTAGTTCGGCAATCCCCTTCTAACTCATACCATCCTTGACAAGGCTCATTCACTTTCTCAACAAGACAGACAAGACAGACAACAAATAAACAAATAATCCCAGCAATATAAACCAAAATATGCAGTAATTCTAGACTCACCACTACAGAGGCTGGTGTTTTAAAACCAGGAGAACCGTAACTGACAGAACGGATAGGCACAAATCAGGGGAGCACAGAATATAAGAAAAATAAAGCTTTTTCTTACCTGGCCAGGTTTTTGATCTGTGGTTCCCGGAATGCCTGTCCTTTCGTTCCGTCAGCGTAGCTCAGCCACCTCTTGTAGCAACTTGGTGAGTCCCTGTTCGGGCGCCAAAATGTTAGGTTCAACTCTTAAACAAGTTGCTTAAGTTTATATTGCTTTGTCAAATTATTGCTTCTTATAGGAATTAAGACACAGAGTCAGAAATCCGTGTATCAGTTTCTGAGCATAATGGACTGCTCCCTTTACTTCTTTCAAAGGCCTTTTATAGGCAATTATACAAACAATAGCATCAGCACAACCCCCACAAAGGGCAAGGGTAAACAACAACAGGAGTCACCTGGGCTACAGGCACAAGCTCCAACACCATGGCAATACAGTTACAAGGCAACAAAAGCAGCTTCAATCGAGTTCAGCAGCCAAAAGTTACATTCATAACAGATTTACACGTAGGCATTATATTAAGTGAGAACTCTAAATTAAATCCCTGACCTTATCACCGTCGTACCACACACTAGTGGACCATTAGTATAGGGTGCAGCATGGCACAGTCTAGGGCACACTTTCACACAGGGTCTCAAAAAATGTTAGATGGCTATCGCATTTTGAGATACCCTAGCCTGGAAGGTTCAAAGTTTTTTTACAGTTACAAAAAAAGTGTAAACAAAAGCTAAAAATAGCTGTCTTATTGAGTTATTGTTCTGTTCTTACTGTTTTACTGTACTTTATACTATTCTGTAATGTTTTATTGTTACTGTGTGTTTTTATTGTTAACCATTATTTGCTACTGTTTTACTGTACTGTATACTATTATATTGTAATTTTTTTTATTGTTACTGTGTTTTATTGTTAACCATTGTTTGCTTTGCAGGTACGCTATTCAGCTACAGCACTGAATTGTTTATTTTGACAACATCAGGGTTTTCTCTCAGAAATTGTAAATCAGCGACTCCAGTGCTGTAGTAGGTGATTTCACCACCACAGTTAAAAAAAAGAGCATATATTGCGAAGCATAGGGGCTCGGATGGACAGAGGGAGGATTGCTTCTATGCTTCACCATGTATTTTTTACTCTTTTTTTGGCACAGATTACGATAATAAAAAACTTTGTTTCATTGATACTGTGTTTTATTGTTAACCGTTGTTTGCTTTGCAGGTACGTTATTAAGCTGCAGCACTGATTTGGTTATTTTGACAGCAACAGGGTTTGCTCTAACAATACATAAATCAGTGACTCCAGTGCTGTAGGAGGTGATTTAACCACCGCAGTTAAAAAAAAAAAGAAAATACAGTGGGGACGGAAAGTATTCAGACCCCCTTAAATTTTTCACTCATTCTTATATTGCAGCCATTTGCTAAAATCATTTAAGTTAGTTTTTTTCCTCATTAATGTACACTTGCTCCCTGCTGGTGGCTTACATGTGGATTTTGTGAACATAAGTGGAATTTGAACTAAAGTGGAGAGTTAATAACCAGGAGTTGTGCTTCTGACTGCTTCTGCTTACAAGTGTTGTTTTGTTTTTTTTTTCCTCCTTTATTTGATACGTTTGCTAGCAGTTTTTAAAATACTTTTTTCCCCTCCTTTTTTCTGACACTTTTTAAACAGCATTTTTTTTCTTCCTGCTAATTAAGGGGGGGGGGGTAATTGTTCACAGGTGTATAAAAGTATCTTTACAAACTCCCCTATGAGCTTGCTCCCTGCTGGTGGCTTGCATGTGGATTTTGTGAACATAAGTGGAATTTTGAACTAAAGTGGAGAGTTAATAACCAGGAGTTGAAACTAGAAGTCTTCTAACCTGTAAGTAACATCTTAAATTTCCTTTAAGTAATTGTATTGTAACTGGGAAATGAGTGCTAGCAGGGTTGAAGGTTTTGCTCAGTGCACAGTGTGCCACATGTATGCAAACTTGGTGCAACAGCTCCAGGATGGATACCGCTGTGACAGATGTAAGCAGGTTGCCCTTCTAGAAGCTCTCATTAGAGATCTGGAGGAGCAAGTTGCAACACTGGGCAGAAAGGGCAACCTTGAAAGGGGTCCTCTGCTCGCTGAGCAGGTGGTCAGTAGGGTTGATGAGTGTGGAGGGGCAAGTCAGGATTATCAGATAGGAAGATGGGTTAATGTAGTTAAGGGGAGTGGAAGGGGCTTGCAGAAAAGGAAGGCCAGTCCTGTGCATCAAAACAAATTTGCCAAGTTGGGTGAAGATGTGGAGGTGGCAAACACAGAGGTGGCAGCCCTAGTTGTCATTGCTACCCCTAACAGCCGGGAGAGCAGCCCATCCAGTAGAGGTGGTGAGGGGAGTGCAGGTAGGCCTAGACAGTTGGTGGTTATAGGGGATTCTATAATTAGAAGGAATAATTTGTCGCCAGGATCGCCTCAACCAAATGGTTTGCTGTCTCCCTGATGCTAGGGTTCAGCATGTGGTGGACCGGGTGGATAAATTACTGGGGGGGGCTGGGCAAGACCCAGCTGTCTTGGTCCACGTTGGAACCAATGACAGTATACATGGAAGGTGGAGGCTCCTTAAGAATCAATTTAAAGAACTAGGCTGCAAGTTGAAGGGAAGGACCTCCAAGGTGATATTCTCTGAAATATTGCCTGTGCCATGCGTAACATAGGAAAGGCAGGGGGTGATTAGAGAGCTGAATGCATGGCTAAAGACCTGGTGTAGGGAGGAGGGATTTGGGTTTCCAGAGCACTGGGCTGACTTTTCATTGGGGTGCAACCTATATGCTAAAGACAGTTTGCACTTGAATGGAAGGGGGTCTGCTGTGCTGGGGGAGAGGTTTATGGGAAGGCTGGAGGAGTATTTAAACTAAGATTGAGGGGGCAGGGTGAACTAGAATTACATCGGGCAGACAGGTCAGTTAGGGGTCAGACATTAATGGAAGGTGGAATGGGGATAGATGGGGGGAGGGTTATGGCAGGTGACAAGAAATTTCCCATGTTGCAAACAGCCATTGGAAACTATAGTGCCATTTGATATGAAAAACACCAGAGCAAAATGTAATAATGCATTAAAGTGTTTGTACACCAATGCCAGAAGTCTGCCAAACAAAATAGGTGAGTTGGAAGCTCTGGTGCATGAGGAGAGCTATGATGTACTCGGCAGTGATGGGAGTAAGTCACACATGTGCAAATCACAAGCAAGTCTCAAGTCTTAACCTTCAAGTCACAAGCAAGTCCCAAGTTACTGTGGCGAAAAGCAAGCAAGTCAAATCGAGTCCCTGCTAGAAGTCAAGCAAGTCAAGTCAAGTCATTTATTTTGGTCAAGTCACAAATTAAGTCAAAATACTGATCTACCCCATTTCCACCTTTAAATGAGTTAAAAGTCAGCTTTCAGGAAAGGTTTTGTTTTATTTTCAACATTAACTGCTTAGTGCTTTTTTCTTGGCATAATAAAGAAACACTTTGAATGCCCAAACAGCAGACAAGGAGCAGAACACTCAGCAATTAAATGGCCAACAAGCCTGAAAAAATGTAGTCCTTGCTGAGGGGGAAAATAACTAAGCTCAAAGTTTGAACTTGACACAATGTCAACATCTGGACACTTGAATGGTGATGAGAATAGCCACTTAAAATTAATTGCATTTGCACAAAATTAAATTGGAAAGTACTTTCTCGCTCAGTTGTGAGCGATGGGGTCGCATCATCACCCCACCATGGCTGAACACACGTTCAACAGGTGCACTTGATGCAGGGACTGACATAACTCTTACCGCTACCCTGAACAAAGAGGGGAGCATGTGCCTGTTCATGGCCCAAAACTGAAGGCAGCTCTGTCCATCACAAATGTCTAAATACTGGTTCAGCTGAATTTGGGGACTGGAACATGAATATCTCTTCTGTTTTTTGCGGTATGCTGAGAACAGTCCAGACTGACTCTCTGGCTCTGCCACTGGCATTTGCTCGTCTTCATCTGTGGTTGTTAGGGTGGGCTTGCAGTCCTCTTTGAGAATCAAGTCTGAAAACACAAGCATAAAACAGTGACTCAAGGCACTCAGGTGTTATTACTGCAAACGGGTTATTACCAAAAACATAACATACTTTTTATCATCGCAGACACAGCAACCTTGACATTTTTGGGAGCCAAAACCTCGTGGGTCAACCACATGGTGCCAAATGAAGGATCCAGCAGAGCAGCTTTTAGGTATAGGGGGTCAGAGAAGGGTAAGGTTGCTACATCATTCTGTTCATCTGCCATCCTCACATTGACAAAGATCCCTTCGAATCGTCTTTGGAGTGATTCTTGCAGGCTACGGATCAAGCCACCAAGGTAGCACACGCTCTCTTTATGATTTTCCAAGTGGTGATTCAGAGAAAGGATACAGGGTACAACAGCACTTATTGTCACAAGTTTTTCTCCCTATGAGAGGTCTGTGGCTTCTCCAAAAGGTTGAAGGACATCCACGAGTTCCTTAGTCTGATTTCACTCTCTAGCTGTGAATACAGTCTCTTTGTGTCCCCCATCTTCAAGCATTCTAGTCAGTTTCAGCTGGTCACAGCTGACCACTGATTTCAATTGCCTTAGTGTGGAATTCCAGTGTGTGGTAACAGAGGCAGGGATTCCACGCTGTCCAAACTCCTCCTCAAATTTTTCTTCGAAAGAGGTGCTTGCGTGTAACAAGGAGCTCAACCTGGAAGCATTGGCGAGAGCTGCATTGACTAATTTAGTCTCTTTAAGTCCATCACCTATTACCAATTGAAGCGTGTGTGCAAAACATTGAAGTCTAGTCTGGGTTTTTGCACTCAAATAATTGTCAAAAATCTCCTGTTCTTCCACTGACAGGTCATTCCAAATGTCTGAATCATCAAGGTCATCGTCTTCATCTAGCTGTCCTGGAAGACATGTAGTGAATGCTTTTTTCATGTTTGCGGCGTTGTCACAGATGATGTGGTCTACCTTTTTTTTAATCTTGTACTCTTCACATATATGCTCAAATTCCTCACAAATTCTTTCCCCTGTATGGGGACCTTTGAAGCGGTTGCACGCAGGCAACTGTGATTTCAACTGAACACAGTCATCTTCATTGTTGATCCAGTGCACTGTGACTCCAAGAAAGCCTCTCATCCTGCAGTCTGACCATATATCTACAGTCACTGACAGATGATCTACCACTGCAAGTTCATTTTTCAGCTTCATTTTCCTATCTGCCACCAGATTGTCAAGCTTGCCAGTAATTGTTCTTCTACTTACTGGAGAGTACTTGTTGTCTACTATTGAAAAAAGGGAAGAAAGCTTTGATGTTCAATGATGGACAGTGGCATGTTGCAGTTTATAATGAGATCTGACAGGATTGAGTTTGTAATTGCCTTCTGCTGCTGATGGTTACAGTGGTATAGCTGCACAGTCCCCTGTGTGATGAATTGTGAGATTTGAGGCTGGCTAGCATCAAAAGTCCCTTTGGTATGGATGTACTCTTCATATCTATAGAGTAAACAGAAGAGAGATAGAAAAAAAAGTTAGCTATATGATTTATTGGTTTGAACAACAATACACTCTGCTCCCACCTAAAGTGTACCTTTCTTTGTGGGTTTTGTAGTGACGAAATTTAATTGTTTTTGGAATCGCTCCCTCGATTATAGCTGCCTTGTGCGTTGGTCTGTCAGGGGCGGATCGGATTCAGAGTTTGCTGTCGGGAGGGGCACTGCCGGAAAATAAGGTGAGACTATAAACATTTAATAAAAGACCGCATAAACAAGTTCTTGCTGGAAAAAACATTTTAAGCAACAGACAGCATGGATTCATGAAAGACAGAAGTTGTCAGACAAACCTGATTTCTTTTTATGAAGAGGTGAGTAAAACCTTGGACAGAGGGGTGGCTGTGGACGTGGTATACTTGGATTTTGCAAAAGCTTTCGACACAGTTCCCCACACGCGGCTCATGTGTAAGGTAAAGTCTACAGGTTTGGAAATATCAATTTGTAAATGGATAGAAAACTGGCTAAAAGACAGAATTCAGAGTAGTGGGTAATGATTCTTACTCTGAATGGTCTAAGGTTATCAGTGGTGTACCCCAAGGTTCAGTGCTGGGACCCTTACTTTTTAATATCTTTATAAATGATATTGGGTCTGGGATCGAAAGTAACATTTCTGTCTTTGCAGATGACACCAAGCTATGCAGTGGAATAACGTCCTTACAGGATGTCTCCAAATTACAAGCCGACCTCAATGCACTGTCTAATTGGGTGACTATGTGGCAGATGAGGTTTAATGTTGAGAAATGTAAAGTTATACACTTGGGGGCTAAGAATATGCATGCATCATACATCCTAGGGGGAGTACAACTGGGGAATCCGTGGTGGAGAAGGATCTGGGGGTTTTGGTAGATCATAACCTCAATAATAGCATGCAATGCCAAGCTGCGGTTTCCAAAGCGAGCAAAGTCCTTTCTTGTATTAAGAGAGGTATGGACTCCAAAGAGAGATATAATTTTGCCCTGTTCAAACCATTAGTAAGACCTCATCTGGAATATGCAGTTCATTTTTGGGCACCAGTTTTCAAAAAGGATATCGGGGAACTGGAGAAAGTGCAGAGAAGGGCAACCAAACTGATAAGAGGCATGGAGGAGCTTAGCTATGAGGAGAGATTAAAGGAATTGAATTTATTCACTCTTGAGAAGAGGAGAATAAGGGGGGATATGATCAACATGTTCAAATATATAAGGGGTCCATATAGTGAACTTGGTGTTGAGTAATTCTCTTCACGGTCAACCCAGAGGACACGGGGGCACTCTTTACGTCTAGAGGAAAAGAGATTTCATCTCCAAATATGCAAAGGTTCCTTCACAGCAAGAGCTGTGAAAATATGGAATAGACTCCCGCCAGAGGTGGTTCTGGCCAGCTCAGTAGATTGCTTTAAGAAAGGCCTGGATACTTTCCTAAATGTACATAATATAACTGGGTACTGAATTAATGCAGGAAATAGATAAATTTGGGGTTTTGTCTAATTTTAGGATAAATTATGGAAAATCAGTTTTGATGCCAAGTCATGTCCCTACTAGGATGAGGATCTCCATCCAACATAGTTTCCCTTTTAAAGCTAAAATAGAGGGGTTATTCCCGCGCTAACAGGTATAAAATCAAATAAACAATACTAAGGAAAAGCTGCATGCACCGAATACAGGTGCAGACCGAACCTTAAAGGGACTTAAAAAAATAATACTAAATGGTGCTGCGCTAATCCTGGACACCCTTACTAAAAGACTTAGGGTGATAATAAATAACTAAAAAGTAGTGTAAACAGTCAGGAAGTGTTGGCACCAGCCATAAAATAATCGCACTCATAAATATAAATTATAAGTGCTAAAAACAAATAGATGTGGTAAATGTAATCACTAAAAAATATATCTCATCATAAATAGTACCATTAAATAAATCATCAGTCCATATCTATGATCATGTGCATAAATAGATGAGCAATAGTGTCAACAATCATCAAATCGTAACATAGAATCTATGTGACTCAAAATGAGTGGCAAGCAAATAGCACATAAAGTGACAAGGTGCAAAGGTGAAGAAAATAAAAAATAAATAAATATAAATCAGTGCAATGTTCAGAGATTGTCCGAATCTATGACAAGCAATATTAATAAATAATGTGACTTGAATAATTTGGCATGCACCAAATGTGACAGTAAGAAAAAGTCCTTTTTAAAATAATAGTATTAGCGTCCTAGCATGCAACAGTCGCTCTGAGGTGCTTGAAGTAAATCCCACGGTGCTCAACTTTGTGTAAAAACACTCATGTAAGAGATGGCCCCTTACCTTAAGGCAATAGGGCAAACGCATATAACCAGGGGTCTTTAAAAAGGGTCCTCCTTGAGGCAATAGAGCAAGCGCATATGACCAAGGATCTTTTAGGGGGGTCCTCCTAGGATGTAGAAACCTATCCTCACGGTCCTAGTTTCAGGGGGTGGTTCCCTCGGTGGTACAGGGGGATACAAAAAACACAGGGAGCCCCAATAGTGTGATACTATTTAAACCAGTAGCTTTATTAGGTAAAACAAGGGTACTCACATGTAAAACAACAATAATGTTCCAATCTCCGACGAGCGGCGAGCTCGTATCACTATAACAGCATGTAGAGCCTGTCCCGTCCCTACGCGTGACGTCACACCGCACGTGACTTCTTCATATTTTAAAAAGGACTTTTTCTTACTGTCACATTTGGTGCATGTCAAATTATTCAAGTCACATTATTTATTAATATTGCTTGTCATAGATTCGGACAATCTCTGAACATTGCACTGATTTATATTTATTTATTTTTTATTTTCTTCACCTTTGCACCTTGTCACTTTATGTGCTATTTGCTTGCCACTCATTTTGAGTCACATAGATTCTATGTTACGATTTGATGATTGTTGACACTATTGCTCATCTATTTATGCACATGATCATAGATATGGACTGATGATTTATTTAATGGTACTATTTATGATGAGATATATTTTTTAGTGATTACATTTACCACATCTATTTGTTTTTAGCACTTATAATTTATATTTATGAGTGCGATTATTTTATGGCTGGTGCCAACACTTTCTGACTGTTTACACTACTTTTTAGTTATTTATTATCACCCTAAGTCTTTTAGTAAGGGTGTCCAGGATAAGCGCAGCACCATTTAGTATTATTTTTATAGTTTCCCTTTTATTTGGAATTTAGACTCATTGGTATACCTGGGGATACATATTACAGCAGATTTAAAGAAGTTATATGATCTTAATTATGGCCCGTTGTTAGCGAATATACAAAGGGATTTGCAAAGTTGGAAGGGTCACCTGTTGACCTGGTTTGGAAGAGTGAATGCCCTTAAAATGAATGTAATACCGAGGATTATTTATATCTTATTCACTGTCCCTGTGATGCTCCCACAATCCTTTTTTAAGCAAATGAGAAGGGCCCTATCGAACTTTGTGTGGGGAGATAAGCACCCAAGGTTGTCATATGATATATTAAGGAGACATAAATTGGAGGGAGGGTTAGGACTCCCAGACATAAATATGTATTATAAGGCCATGGCCTTGGTACGAATAATGAACTGGCGCCATGACTCCTCAAACAAACCTTGGGTAAATCTGGAGAAGACAATAGCTGGCAGAAATTTAGAAGGAACGCCCTGGATTCCAGCTGGGAACAGGGGATTATCGGAATGGACATCTCCAATAACTAAAACCACTTTATTAGTATGGGATAAGTTAAATGCCCTCGGTAAGTTTGTCCCCCGTAATATCACCCTTAGCACCAATGGAGGGATTCCCATGGTTTCAACCGGGGGAGGATGGAAGAAATTTAGAAGGTTGGGGAAGAGACGGGGGGGGGGTTAACGTGTGCCAGGATAGCCCCGTCGGGCACACTGGTACCCTTAAAGGATTTAATATTGAACTGGGGAGACATCCCAATGTCTACCTGGAGATACTTCCAAATAGTAGATTTTTATAATAAAAGGAAATCACTGATTAGACCCCTAAATTCCCTCACTACGTTTGAACCTTGGTGTATAGAGAATCCAGAAGCTAAGCATTTA
The DNA here is from genome assembly GCA_037952925.1 of Lithobates clamitans. Classification (NCBI taxonomy): domain Eukaryota; kingdom Metazoa; phylum Chordata; class Amphibia; order Anura; family Ranidae; genus Lithobates; species Lithobates clamitans. The sequence continues at coordinate 2,514,733 of JBBGZY010000123.1, forward strand.
CTATCTAGGATGTATAAATTGATACTTAAAACTCAAAATATATCAACACCTTATTATATTAAGGAGTAGGAAAGAGAAATAGGACAGAGGTTCTTGACTTTACAGATGCAAAAGATGGTTAAAATAAATCATGGACTTCTGGTTCCGGCGCCACATGAGAAGGAGGTAGTAAGCTCCAGCTCCCGCAGCGCTCCTCCATAAACTGCCTTCTAAGCCGGCTACAGCTCTGAGGAGACCCCCCCCCGCACTACTGACACAAAGCGGGCTCCTATGGATCGCTTTGTGGAGCGATCGTACGCCCGGGCGGTGACATCCACGATCCCCACCGGAGGAGACACAGACACAGCCAAGATGGCGGCCGCTCCAGGCATGGTGGAGCAGACACACATGCAGCCTCAACAGCAGCCACAGCTCCCCTCGGCTCCAGACTTAACAGGTATGGACCCTACCTCCCCTGCTGGAATCGCACAAGCAGTAGTTACACTGCTAGGTCCCACTCTTACAGCTACTGTTGATGCAGCAGTCCATAGAGGGTTAGAGCAGCTGCACATTGACTTACAAGCACAGGCACAGAGAATTAATCAGGTGGAGGACAGAATTTCCTCCCTGGAAGATGAACTCACAGCCTCATCTGCAGCAGTGGCACGTCTCACAGCTACTAACAGGGACATTTGGGACAAACTCGACGATCTCGAAAATCGTTCGAGGAGAAACAATTTACACATCATTGGTCTGCCCGAATCTATATCCACACCGCAGCTAACAAACATATGCGCAAAAATCATCCCAGAACAACTGGGCCTTCGCATACCTTGCACTATTGAACGCGCTCACCGCATAGGCCAATTCTCAGAAGCTCGCGCCAAACCCCGCCACGTCATCGTCAAGTACCTCAACTACGCGGACAAGAACGCCATAATGCAAAAGTTTCGCAGTTCACGCTCTTTAATGGTCGATGGCGCTAAACTCCTACTTTTTGCAGATTACTCCATGGAGGTGATGAAACAACGTAAAGCGTTTTCACCAATCTGCTCCACCCTTCATCATAACCAAATCCGGTTCTCCTTAGCCTACCCAGCTATCCTCCGCATCCAAACACGTGAAGGAGAAAACCTCACATTCCACACACCTGAAGAGGCGGAACTTCACCTCGCCACCCATGGAACATAGCAACACTGAAGAAAACCCACTATCGTCCTTGCCATCGGCAGTAAAGGCACCACCCAGGCACCAACGCAGTCCCACCAAACCCCCATACAAACGCAGCCGCTTTATCAACCAGGAAGATCGATCTCAAATTCGCTGAAGGACTCCAGAAACTTTAAATAATCAATCGTGCTCGCACGGATGGGTAATATTACCCTCCCTTTTACCTCTAACCTGGTCTCTCACTATTATACCTGTTAGCCTGTTTATTTGTACAGTTACATATGGTTGCATTTAATCATTTGCTCAAGGTCTGGTTTTAATGCCTCTCAGCCTGATTAATTACCCCCCAGCTTCCACTTTTTGTATGCCCAAAGGGTCAACCTACTACCTTAAGTGATGTCTACGGCTCTTAACCACTCACCGGTCGGGCCCTTTGATCGAGGCCCCTTTTATTTACTTTTATTTTTTCTTCACCGAGCCTATTTTATGGCACGGATACAAGCGGACATCTCCCTGTCCCTCCTTCCCTGTCTAAACCCCTTCCACCAACCCCTACATACCCCCCCTCCCCCCCCCCTTCCTTCCCCCCCTTCCCACCTCTTCCTTCCATCCCTCACTCCTCTTAGCCGAAATCGTGCTCATATCTGAGGAGCTAGCGGGTCGCTGAGAGGCATTATGTTTAGTGGAAACTCATGTGGAAAAAAGTGAAGTACACTGTTTGTAGTTTGTTTTGTTTTAAACGAAACGTTGTTTTAATACAGCTCTTATATCATTTATTAATAGCTATGCAATTCATGTTTACCTTCTTAGTACCCTTACTTATATGTAACCTACAATATTCGGGTGATTCCAGTATGGTTGACACTGTACTTACCAGGTGGCTCTCGGACAAGCCTCCTACTCATTATCTTTATTATCTCCAGTCATGTCTCTCTCAGCTGACGGGAATCACCTGAAATTTATTTCGTGGAATGTTAAGGGGCTCCGATCCCCAAATAAACGTATGTCTATTCTCAGACACCTGCGATGTCTCCGGGCAGATGTGGCTCTATTGCAGGAGACACACCTGTCCGCAGATGACTTAGCACGCCTTAAGAAAATGTGGGTGGGATCTGTATACGGATCACCTGCCACAGGCCGTAAAGCTGGTGTAGCTATTCTAATACACAAAAACCTACGACACTCCGTCAGAGAAGTCAGGGCTGACTCCCTAGGCCGCAAACTGACTATACACATGACTATAGGAGACAAAGCGGTGGCTATCACTAATATCTATGCCCCCAACTCCCCAGACGTTTCCTTCTTCCAAGACATGGTACAATGGATTCTCACTGCCCCTGAGGTTTTACATTTAGTAGGCGGAGACTTTAACGCTGTCATGTTCACACTAGCAGACCGCACATATCGCCCTACACAAAGGACACGTGGCGATTCCCCTAGGACACCAATCTCTACCCCCTTAGTGCACTCCATTGACTCTATGCATTTTCTTGACATCTGGCGACTGAGGCACCCTACAGACAGAGAGTACACCTTTTTCTCGCCCCCACATAATACCTTCTCTCGCATAGATTACTTTTTTGCCTCCCCAGCCCTAGTTTCTGTAATAGACACCCCAGACATCTATGATGCCAGAATTTCAGATCACAGCCCCATTACAGTTCATCTGACCCAGACCACGGCCTCAACTCCCTCCCCTACATGGCGTTTCCCTTCATATTTAGCGGACAATGAAGACTTCCGACACGTATTGCACCAAACATGGGAAGAATATATCTCCACAAATGGAGCACATATATCTGACCCAAACCTCTTCTGGGAAGCGGGTAAAGCCTTCCTGCGGGGTAAAATTATCTCCTACACTGTTCAATTTAAAAAGCACACTCGACAACAATATATGAAAGCAAGTGAAGACTTGCGTGTAGCCCATGAAAAACTGACACTGAACCGCACTCTAACTAACATACAGGAATGGAGGCAAGCCAAGGGCGCCTTTGATCTCTGGGCAGAGCACCACGAAGCTGCTAAAACTTCATATTCTACTCTGCACTTTCACAGGTTTGGCAACAAGGCAGGCAGATTGCTTGCTAGATTATGTTCGGGACCAAGACGTCCTACACATATCCCAAACTTGAGAAATGCCTCCGGCTCGTTAGTTGCTTCGCCCGCCGAGGTCAGCAAACTACTTACAGATTATTATACAGATTTATACCGAGCTGACCCAGCAGATCAAACTGCCACGGAAGCTCTTTTAGCCAAGATTCCTCTGCCCAGACTTCAAATGTCGCAACTGGAGGCACTAAACGCACCTATCACTCTAGAAGACATACAACACACGATCAAATCTATGGCTTCTGCCAAAGCTCCAGGTCCAGATGGATTCACTGCTGAATTTTTCAAACTCACAACTGACTTTATTCCCCACACCCTGAAGCATGTCTATGCAGCCATGTGGGATGGAGGTCCATACCTCCCCACAGGAACACAGGCCCATATCAAATTAATTGCCAAAAAGGGGAAAGATCCTCTACTCCCAGGCTCCTACCGTCCAATTTCATTAATAAATGTGGATGTAAAAATCCTATCTAAAATAGTAGCGTCACGCTTAGCCCTCCTGCTCCCGTCCCTACTACACCCAGCCCAATCTGGCTTTGTCTCAGGACGATCAGCTACACTAAACATCCGTAAAGTCTTAATGGCTCTAGAATACGCTAAAACCCACCCCGACCAAGACGTCGCAATTATGTCCCTAGATGCGGAAAAAGCCTTTGACAACATTGGTTTCTCATGGCTATTCACGGTAATGGAGAAATTCGGCTTTTCAGGACAAATCACAAAATTCCTATCATCAATGTATGCTTCCCCAACGGCGCGCCTTGTCACTCCGGACTTCATGTCAGACACCATCCCTTTAGCGAAGGGAACACGACAGGGATGCCCGTTATCCCCGTTGTTATTCAACATCGCGATTGAACCCCTGTCTAGAATCCTCAACTCAACCGAGGGAGTTAGTGGCATCACTATGGGTAACCAAACACTTCGCTCTGCGCTATTTGCGGACGATATTTTATTGTTTTCTACTGACCCCATATCGGACTTTGACAGACTGAAACAACTTTTTGCGGCCTTCCGAATCTGCTCGGGCTTTCGAATAAACTTTGATAAGAGTGAAATCCTAGCATTGCACCCACGCCTCTCTACTAAATGGGCACACATGTCCCCGCTGGCCATTGCATCCCAATATATTACATACTTGGGAATAAACATAGGGCGTGACCCAACCTCATTATATGTACTCAACTACCCTCCCTTGGTTGCCAAAATAATCAGGGAATTGGAGGCTTGGGGTGCCCTTCCCCTCTCGCTCTTTGGGAGATGCCACCTCTTTAAAATGGTCTCGTTTGCACGTCTGCTGTATCCCATGCAGACCATACCTCTATTACTGAGGCACTCAGATGTACAGAAACTCCACAAGGCACTGACAGCTTTCCTATGGTCGGGAAAAAAAACGCGCATTGCGCTTCAAAAATTATGTCTCCCGAAGGGCGAGGGGGGGGGCAGGGCTCCCTAACATTCGTTTCTATAACTTAGCTTGTTTACTCAGACAGGGCCTAGATTGGTTAACGGGAAGTTCCAAATATTCTAATCACGTCCTGGAAGATGCTATGGCTTACCCCTACAATCTTACAGGCATCCTCCACTCTAATCCTAACAACCTGCCTTGCCACCTCAAAACTAGCATACTTTTCAGAGATACTGTCATCGCCTGGAGAGAGGTCAGAAAATTACTTGGACTCCCCTCTAGCATTTCTAAACACCTGGCAATACAAGGCAACCCTATGTTCATACCTTCTATTCTACATAAAGCCTATACCCAATGGCAATCTAGAGGCCTCACAAAGATAACTTCAATGTACCAAGATAAGCCATGTTCATTCAAGCCATACCAAACCTTGATGCGAGAATTCTCCCTGCCGACAACTCACAGCTTCTACTATCACCAACTTACGGATTTTCTGAGAACATGCTGTGCTCCTGATTCGGACCCCTTTAAACCATCCTTTATTGAGAACATAATACAAAGCAAAGAATACTCTATCTCCACTATCTACTCTCATCTCATTCAACACCAAGCGCGGAAATATTGCCTCGCACCCTTCCAAAAATGGTCTCACCTCCTGGGGGATGAAGACCTTCCCGACAAAATCCTTGACGGATATAGGCTCATACGTAAGCTTACAATTTCTGAAACCTGGCGTGAGACCCAATTTAAGATCATCCACAGAGCATACTTCCCTTTCCGTTTTAACAAAGAAGACCCGTCTCAAGCGCTTTGCCCATGGTGCTCGCTGCCAAGACCCACACTGCTACACAGGCTCTGGGAGTGTCCTGTTGTTACCAAATATTGGAATGATGTGATTGCCTACATCAACAAAATCAGTCATATCAACCTTCACAGAGACTGCCTACTATGCCTATTCAGCATTACGTCTTCAGCCTCCTCCTCGTCCTCACTGGACTCTCCTAACATACCACACTGGGCTCATATTTGTCTTCTTGTAGCCCGCAGGACGATCATGTCCCACTGGATTACGACATCACCGCCTAGTCTACCTGCGGTTATAAAAGCTTTGACATCATTATTTTATTTGGAAAGATTGGATCTCATCACGTCAAACCTCCGATTTACCCCACGATTTTTCAAACGATGGAGAAGGTTTCTAGAAGCCACATTTCCTCAACGGACTATCCAAGACATAATGCATCCATTTCGTTACACAGAGTGGTACCTGACAAGAGATATTTCAAACTTGGAAAACTTAAACTACCTCCAGTGTCAGACCCTTCTTCATTTAAACCACCTTAAGCTGTTTAAGCTATCTACATCCGCCTACAGCTCCTTAACATCCACCAACCTCATATATTCAGCCATGGGACTTTCTTCACCCGAACAAATTGTCTTGACCAAACCATAATGTAGGTTATTTAGTTAGTCATGTTTAAAAGTTGCCTCCATTCCCTAAAGGTACAAAAGTTAAGATAGACCAGATTTGGCAATTCCTGCCTAATGTTAGTGATAGGCCGGTAATAGTGACTTGCTTTTCCCCTTCCCCCTTCCTTCCCCCTTCCCTCTCCCCCATCTTCCCTATAATTGTCTTTAGATATAATAGCCAATATGTATCAAGAATAGCTGTATATCTCTGCCCTATACTTGCATTGTAAAAAGTTGTATATGGAAATAATTTGAAAAAATCAATAAATATTTTTCAAAAAAAAATAAAAATAAATCATGGCTCCTCAATAAGCTCCCATACCCAGGAGATGGCATATAAATTTTTGACCAGATGGTATCTTACCCCAGCCCGGTTAGCACAAATGTTTCCAAAAGCTGATGCATGCTGCTGGAGGGGATGTGAGGAAAGGGGTACATTCCTCCACCTATGGTGGACATGCCCTAAGATTATAAAATTTTGGGAGGCAGTGGCCCCTTGGATCAAAAGGTTGACTTCAAGACCTATAGAATTCTCGGTTATGCACTTCTTGTTCCACGGAATGCCATCCTCAAATAAAACATATAAAAAAAGTATTACCCCACATTTGCTGAATGCGGCAAAGGTATTGATACCAAGGTATTGGAAGCAATCCAATTGCCCCACATTGCTTGACTGGAAAAGGGAAGTAAGATACAATAATGGATTTGGAAAAATGGGTATATATGATTAAAGATAAATATGAGGAATTTAATGATATATGGGAAATCTGGAGAGATCATTCACCCGAGATATTATAGACTGGAATAGAAGTGTCGGATACTGCCGTGCCACTCTGTTCAAAGTAAGAGGGGTGAACATTTGCTTTACCGAGATGTGCTTGGGGTAGAAGGGGTGAGGGTGTATGGGGAGATAAGTCCCCGCTCAACCCAACTATCCCTAATGATTATGGGAGAGAAGGAGGGGGGAAAGGAGGGGAGGGATGTTGTTGGGAGGGGGGTTTGATTATGTTTTTTGTTTTTTTGTTTTTTTGTTTTTTCCTCTCTCTTTCTCTCTTCTCTTTCATTCTCCCTCCATCCCCTCACACAAGGGAGGGAGAGGGGAAAGGGGAAGACATATGTATGCACAAAGGGGAAAGGGTTTTTTTTGTTATGGTGATACTTAAGAAGAAATCTGAATTTAAATATAAAGATAATGGTGGAAGAGTGAAAGAGATTAAGAGCACAGGAGACATCTGGGGTGCACAGGGATGGAGGGAGGGGGAAATACACGGATGAAGGGGGTATTCACTTTTGTGGAGGAGACTCGATGGAAGGAGTATTGAATTAATTAGGTGGAGTGGTTAAATATAAATGGGGGGAGGGGTAAAGGTATTTTGGTGGTGAGGATTTTTGCTGAAGTAAGGTGAATATGATGATGTAAAATTGTTAAGTATAAGTACTGCTGTGGTGGTGATTTGAATTGGGGATTTTTTGTTTTTATGAGGTGGCGTGGTTAAATTTAAATGAATTGTGGGGGGAGAATTATTTAAAGGGGAAGTGGGGGGGGGATGGGGTTTGTTTGGCACTAAAATGTGGGGGGGGGAAAGGGAGGGACTGAAAAGGGGGAAATAATATATATATATATTTTTTTTTCTTTTTTCTTTCCATTTCATGTTTAAGTATAAAGTATTGATGGTGAAACATTGAATGTACACAGATATAAGCTATAAATAAGAGTTGTATTATGTAAAATTTGAGCAGAATTGAATATGTTTAAAATAAATAAATAAATACATTTTATTATAAAAAAAAAATATATATATTCATCCTTTTCAACTCCATGAATTAATTGCTTGGAGTCCCTAAAATGGCCTGATTTTGGCAAATTTTACAGCACAGTGGGGGTTATTTACTGAAGGCAGATCCACTTTGCACTACAAGTGCACTGCAAGTGCACTGAAAGTGCACATGTAGTGCAAAGTGGATTTTCCTTTAGTAAATAACCCCCATTGTCACTGTAACTACACCAACACACTAAAAAAACTGGTATTGAGCATTGAAAGAAGAAGCCACACATTGTTGAGTATAAAACATTTTACTCCAAGCACATTCACATGTGCGTTATAAAAGGGTTTTTTAACAAACCAACATCTTTGGTGTATGTTTGATAGTATATAGCCTTTTTTGTGGCTAAATAGGCATGTTTTAAACCATAACATACACATCCCCAACTCAGGAACTTACAAAGTTCAACTTTGATAAAGTGAAGGCCATATGAGACATTGGTATGTCAAAACTGTGCTGATTTTGCCTTCATCAGATGGGGTTATCTCACCCTTGTAAAAGCCAGATTTTGAAGATGCACACAAATCTGGACTCAAACTGTGGATTTCCCTCGTGAGCCCATGCCTAAAATGTGTGTCTTTTCCCAACATCTATTTTTCTAAAGCCACAAAACACACAGTGTGTCAACATGTGCTATCTGCCATCATGGGATATCAATGTACGCGTTTTGTGGGTGCAACCCCGTCCTCTAAACTAAAGTAGGTTAGAGGAAGGGGGTTGCGCCCCCGAAACATGTCCATTGATCCCCCATTATGGGAGCTAGCACATGTTGACACACTGGACAATCCACTTTGCCCTACAAGTGCACTTTCAAGTGCACTTGCATGGCACTTGTAGTGCAAAGTGGTTTTGCTTTTTTGAAATAAGCCACAGTGTGTCAACATGTGCTAGCTCCCATCATGGGGGATCAATGGACGTGTTTCGGGGGTGCAGCCCCTTCCTCTCACCTACTTTAATTTTGAGGAAGGGGTTGCATCAACAGAACGCGTACATTGATATCCCATGATGGACTTGTGTACACACGATCAGACTTCCCGACAACAAAGTTTTGAGAACCTGCTAGCAAACATTTGTTAGCGGAAAGTCCGACAGCAAATGTTCGATGAAGCATACACACGGTCGGACTTTCCGACAACAAGCTCACATCCAACATTTCCCATCGGAAAATCTGACCGTGTGTACGTGGCATTAGAATCGCTCCCTAGGACACACTTAACCCCTTCATTGCCCCCTAGTTTTTAACCCTTTCACTGCCAGTGTCATTTACACAGTAATCAATGCATCTTTATAGCACTGATCGCTGTATAAATGCTGACAATGGTCCCAAAATAGTGTCAAAAGTGTCCGATGTGTCCGCCATAATGTCACAGTCCCAATAAAAATTGCAGATCGCCGTCGATACTAATAAAAAAAAATTAATAATAAAAATGCCATAACACTATGCCCTATTTTGTAAACGCTATAACTTTTGCGCAAGCCAATCAATATATGCTTATTGCGATTTTTTTTTTTACCAAAAATATGTAGAAGAATACATATCGGCCTAAACTGAGGAAAAATTACGGCATTTCCCGGCTGACGGCAACGCACCTTAGGAATGTAACATCTGGACTGTTTCTTAGAAATTGAGCGTGCAAGAGCTTTGCTACACTTAATTCTATATTCATAAAAAACATGTTGCGCGCATTCCTTATGTTTCAAAAAGGCCTGATCAAGTAGTGAATACAATTCAGATCTCTTTTGTTGAAGAGATTGAAAGGTAAAGGCCTCTAAGTTTTGTTTATGTTTCATTTATAGTTCATGGATCTCTTCCAGCAAGGAGGCCATAGTAGAGCCCTTTTCTTTCTTTAATCTCGTACCATGTGAAATTAATATTCCCCTCAGCACGCACTTTAATGCCTCCCACTTTATGGGCAGAGCTGTTGTATCATTTATCATTTGTATTTATGATCATTGAAAAAAGCTGAAATTGTCTCCACTATGGCCCCCGCTGTCAAAGAGTAATTTAATAGATTCTCGTTTAATCTCCACATACATTTTAGGTTTCATAGTAGTAGGAACTTTCACTGAGAAGTATAGTGGAAAATGATCTGACCAATTTTGTATACCTATCTCGGACCGCGGTTCCCAATCCAAAAGGCGATGAGAGACTAATAAATAATGTATCCTGCTGTATGTATTATGGGTAGCAGAGTAGCACAAAAAATCTTTATCCAGAGGATGTAAAACACACCACACATCTACTAACTGGCAGGGCTGGACTGGAACAAAAGTGTGGCCCTGGACTTCATCCAGACCGGCCCAGGGCACAACACATCGGGGAACATCGGGGCACATCAGGGTACATAGCACATTAGGGCACATCAGGGCTTGGGGCACATAATGGCACATGGCACATTATGGGGCACATCAGGGCACATTATGGGGCACATCAGGGCACATGGCACCATATGGGGCACATTATGGGGCACATGGCACATTATGGGGCACATTGTTTACTAGCCAGCATGCAGAGTAGCACAGGAAGCGTCTGTGATAGGTTCTCTCTCATGTCACGCTGCTCCCCGGCGGCCCCTCCTCTCTTCTTATCCATCCCCATTTGCTTGTGACATCATCTGGGATGGACGAGAAGAGAGGAGGGGCCACCGGGGAGCAGTGTGACATGAGAGAAAACCTATCACAGACACTTCCTGCGCTACTCTGCATGCTGGCTAAATCTTGATCTACCTGTCAGGCGCCAGCTGTCGGCGATTGACGGGTAGATCGCTGCGGACCTCCGATGCAATAGGCGGCCGCTGAAACCGGCCCACTGAGCAATCGGCCCACCGGGAAACTCCCGGTAGACCCGATGGCCAGTCCATCCCTGCTAACTGGGAAGAATGAAATATCAGCTTCAACCTGTTTAAACTAGCATAAGAGATATGTGGTTTACCCATTGAGGTGTCCACAGCAGAGTCCAAAGTTAAATTTAAATCACCTCCCAAAACTAGTACTCCCTCCTGAAAGTCTCTAAGTTTCCCTAAGACTGAGGACAACATAGTAGGTTGTCCTCGATTTGGCACCTATATATTAGCTAGTATAAATAGCTGATCAAAAATTTTACATTTAACAAACAAATATCTACTCTCAGGGTCAATCAGCTCTTGCAAATCAGAAACTGGGATAGAGGAGTGTATACCAATCACCACACCTTTTGATTTACCCCTTGGATTGTGGCTCATAAACCATGAGGAATAATACCTAGTGGGCATTAAAGGAGCTGATGAGAATTTCAAGTGAGTTTACTGCAAAAAAAGAATGTTTGCCTTTTGTTTATGCATATCATATATCATTTGCAATTTTTTGGGGGGTGTATTCAGGCCTCTGACAATCAAGGATCCAAATAAGTGGCGGACTGACCATTCGGGCACTCGGGCACGGACCGAGGGTCCCATGCCACTAGGGGGCCCCATCAGAGTGGCCAGCCTCACTAAAAGCAGGGACAGTATGTAAAAATCTCAGTTTTTTTACATCTGTCCCTGAAATGTCCCTTGACAACATTATTTTGCTGTAACAAAAAAATGAGGCTATAGCTGCCCGGCCTCTGTACTGCCTCCTCAGCCAATGGGAACACAGTGTACACGCCCCCTTCCTCACCGCGGCTCATTTGATTTTAGAGCAGTAGATTGCCGACAGCTGGAGGAGAGGAGAGGGAGGAGGGGACACAGCCTGCAGTGTGGCAAGGGCTGGTGAGCAGGAAGGAGGGGGAGGATGTGTTTTTCCTCTAGCAGGGCTCCCCCTGTCTCTGAAGCGGTTAGATCAATTTTCTGTGTGAGAAGTGCCATGCTTCTGGAGGAAGGATGTTCTTAACTTCTCCCCCAATCTCTACTACACCTCCCTACTCATTACCTGCCCACCAATACACATACACAGTCCCCCTCCTCTCCTGCATTTCCACCTAAAGTTTCTGTAAGCTGCTGGGGCACTACAAGTGCCATCATGCCAGGAGATGGGGGCAGCAGTGTGTTTCTTTTAGGATGATTTTTGGGTGAAAAGTGCTAGTGTGTGTGTGTGTGTGTGTATGTATATATGTATGGTGTGTGTCTGTGTGTATATATGTATACTGTGTGTCTATGTGTATATGTATACTGTGTGTCTATGTGTATATCTGTATACTGTGTGTCTATGTTTATATATGTATACTGTGTGTCTATGTTTATATATGTATACTGTGTTTCTATGTTTATATATGTATACAGACAGTCCCCGAGTTACGAACGGGTTAACCACTTGCCGACCGCCTCACGACGATATACGTCGGCAGAATGGCACAGGCAGGCAAAGTAACGTACAGGTACGTTACTTGCCTCCCGCGGGTGGGGGGTCCAATCGGACTCCCCCCCGGTGCCCGAGGAGGTCGGCATTTCTCCACCAGCGATCGGAGGTGAGGGGGAGGCCATCCATTCGTGGCCCCCCCTCGCGATCGCTCCAGGCCAATGAAATCATTCCTCTGCCGCTGTATAGTAAACAGCAGCAGAGGAAATTATGTCATCTCTCCTCGGCTCTGTATTTTTCATTCCGGCGCCGAGGAGAGAAGACATCAATGTGAGTGCACAACACAACACACACACACAGTAGAACATGCCAGGCACACATTACACCCCCCATCACCCCCCAATCATCCCCCCGATCACCCCCAAATCACCCCTCCCCCCCGTCACACTGACACCAAACAGTTTTCCTTTTTTTTCTGATTACTGAATTGGTGTCAGTTTGTGACAGTTAGTGTGGTAGGGCAGTTAGTGTTAGCCCCTTTTAGGTCTAGGGTACCCCCCTAAAAAAGTTTTAACCCCTTGATCACCCCCCATCGCCGGTGTCACTAAGCGATCATTTTTCTGATCGCTGTATTAGTGTCACTGGTAACGCTAGTTAGGGAGGTAAATATATAGGTTCACCGTCGGCGTTTTATAGCATCAGGGACCCCCATATACTACCTAATAAAGGTTTTAACCCCTTGATTGCCCCCTAGTTAACCCTTTCACCAGTGATTACTGTATAACTGTTACGGGTGACGCTGGTTAGTTAGTTTATTTTTTATAGTGTCAGGGCACCCGCCGTTTATTACCGAATAAAGGTTTAGCCCCCTGATCGCCTGGCAGTGATATGCGTCGCCCCAGGCAGCGTCAGGTTAGCGCCAGTATCGCTAACACCCACGCACGCACCGTACACCTCCATTAGTGGTATAGTATCTGAACGGATCAAAATCTGATCCGATCAGATCTATACTAGCATCCCCAGCAGTTTAGGGTTCCCAAAAACGCAGTGTTAGCGGGATCAGCCCAGATACCTGCTAGCACCTGCGTTTTGCCCCTCCGCCCGGCCCAGCCCACCCAAGTGCAGTATCGATCGATCACTGTCACTTACAAAACACTAAATGCATAACTGCAACATTCGCAGAGTCAGGCCTGATCCCTGCGATCGCTAACAGTATTTTTTGGTAGTGTTTTGGTGAACTGGCAAGCACCAGTGGCCTAGTACACCCCGGTCATAGTCAAACCAGCACTGCAGTAACACTTGGTGACGTGGTGAGTCCCATAAGTGCAGTTCAAGCTGATGAGGTGGCAAGCACAAGTAGTGTCCCGCTGCCACCAAGAAGAAGACAAACACAGGCCCGTTGTGCCCATAATGCCCTTCCTGCTGCATTCGCCAATCCTAATAATTGTGAACCCACCACTTCTGCAGCGCCCGTACTTCCCCCATTCACATCCCCAACCAAATGCAGTCGCCTGCATGAGAGGTATTTTCTTTTATGTCCTCCCGAGAACCCTACCTAACGAACCCCCCCAAAAAAGATGTTGTGTCTGCAGCAAGCGCAGATATAGGCGTGACACCCGGTATTATTGTCCCTCCTGTCCTGACAATCCTGGTCTTTGCATTGGTGAATGTTTTGAATGCTACCATACACTAGTTGAGCATTAGCGTAGCGTACAGCATTGCACAGACTAGGCACACTAACACAAGGTCTCCCAAGATGCCATTGCATTTTGAGAGACCCGAACCTGGAATCAGTGTAAAAAAGTGTAAAAAAAATAAAAACACAAAAAAAATATAAAATAAAAAAAAATAGTTGTCGTTTTATTGTTCTCTCTCTATTCTCTCTCTATTGTTCTGCTCTTTTTTACTGTATTCTATTCTGCAATGTTTTATTGTTATTATGTTTTGTCATGTTTGCTTTTCAGGTATGCAATTTTTTATACTTTACCGTTTACTGTGTTTTATTGTTAACCATTATTTTGTCTTCAGGTACGCCATTCATGACTTTGAGTGGTTATACCAGAATGATGCCTGCAGGTTTAGGTATCATCTTGGTATCATTCTTTTCAGCCAGCCGCCCCCACCGTCTTCCGTGTTTTTCTCTGGCTCTCCTGTCTCAACAGGGAACCTGAGAATGCAGCCGGTGATTCAGCCAGCTGACCATAGAGCTGATCAGAGAACAGAGTGGCTCCAAGCATCTCTATGGCCTAAGAAACCGGAAGCTACGAGCATTTCATGACTTAGATTTTACCGGATGTAAACAGCGCCATTTTGAAAATGGGAAATACTCAGGAGAAGCAGCTAAATGTATTTTGGGGTGCAATTCCACATATGCCCATGGCCTGTGTGAGCAATATATCATTTAGTGACAACTTTGTGCAAAAAAAAAAAAAAATGTCACTTTCCCGCAACTTGTGTCAAAATATAAAATATTCCATGGACTCAACATGCCTCTCAGCAAATAGCTTGGGGTGTCTACTTTCCAAAATGGGGTCATTTGGAGGAGGTTTGTGCCATCTGGGCATTTTATGGCCTTCAAAACTGTGATAGGTAGTGAGGAGTGAAATCAAAAATTTACGCCCTTAGAAATCCTGAAGGCAGTGATTGGCTTTTGGGACCCCGTACGCGGCTAGGCTCCCAAAAAGTCCCACACGTGGTATCCCCGTTAGGGATGAGCCGAACACCCCCCTGTTCGGTTCGCACCAGAACATGCGAACAGGAAAAAAGTTTGTTCGAACATGCGAACACCGTTAAAGTCTATGGGACACGAACATGAATAATCAAAAGTGCTAATTTTAAAGGCTAATATGCAAGTTATTGTCATAAAAAGTGTTTGGGGACCTGGGTCCTGCCCCAGGGGACATGGATCAATGCAAAAAAATTTTTTAAAAACGGCCGTTTTTTCAGGCGCAGTGATTTTAATAATGCTTAAAGTCAAACAATAAAAGTGTAATATCCCTTTAAATGTCGTACCTGGGGGGTGTCTATAGTATGCCTGTAAAGGGGCGCATGTTTCCTGTGTTTAGAACAGTCTGACAGCAAAATGACATTTTGAAGGAAAAAACTCATTTAAAAGTTCATTGATAAAAGCATGGGAATTCCCCAAAGGGGAACCCCGAACCAAAATAATAAAAAAAAAAAAAGACGTAGGAGTCCCCCTAAATTCCATACCAGGCCCTTCAGGTCTGATATGGATATTAAGGGGAACCCCGGCCAAAATTTAAAAAAAAAAATGACGTGGGGTTCCCCCTAAATTCCATACCAGACCCTTCAGGTCTGGTATGGATTTTAAGGGGAACCCCGCGCCAAAAAAAAAAAAAAAAAGGCGTGGGGTCCCCCCAAAAATCCATACCAGACCCTTATCCGAGCACGCAACCTGGCAGGCCGCAGGAAAAGAGGGGGGGACGAGAGTGCGGCCGCCCCCCTCCTGAACCATACCAGGCCACATGCCCTCAACATTGGGAGGGTGCTTTGGGGTAGCCCCCCAAAACACCTTGTCCCCATGTTGATGAGGACAAGGGCCTCATCCCCACAACCCTGGCCGGTGGTTGTGGGGGTCTGCGGGGGGCTTATCGGAAGCTGGAAGCCCCCTTTAACAAGGGGACCCCCAGATCCCGGCCCCCCCCCTGTGTGAAATGGTAAGGGGGTACAAAAGTACCCCTACCATTTCACTAAAAAACTGTCAAAAATGTTAAAAATGACAAGAGACAGTTTTTGACAATTCCTTTATTTAAATACTTCTTCTTTCTTCTATCTTCCTTCATCTTCTGGTTCTTCTGGTTCTTCTGGCTCTTCTGGTTCTTTCTCCGGCGTTCTCGTCCAGCATCTCCTCCGCGGCGTCTTCTATCTTCTTCTCCTCGGGCCGCTCCGCACCCATGGCATGGGGGGAGGCTCCCGCTCTTCTCTTCATCTTCTTCATCTTCTTCTCTTCTTCTTTTCTTCTCTTCTTCTCTTCTTCATTTTCTTCTCCGGGCCGCTCCGCACCCATGCTGGCATGGAGGGAGGCTCCCGCTGTGTGACGGCGCTCCTCGTCTGACAGTTCTTAAATAACGGGGGCGGGGCCACCCGGTGACCCCGCCCCCCTCTGACGCACGGGACATGACGGGACTTCCCTGTGGCATTCCCTGTGACGTCACAGGGAAGTCCCGTCAAGTCACCGTGCGTCAGAGGGGGGCGGGGTCACCGGGTGGCCCCGCCCCCCGTTATTTAAGAACTGTCAGACGAGGAGCGCCGTCACACAGCGGGAGCCTCCCTCCATGCCAGCATGGGTGCGGAGCGGCCCGGAGAAGAAAATGAAGAAGAGAAGAAGAGAAGAGAAGAAAAGAAGAAGAGAAGAAGATGAAGAAGATGAAGAGAAGAGCGGGAGCCTCCCCCCATGCCATGGGTGCGGAGTGGCCCGAGGAGAAGAAGATAGAAGACGCCGCGGAGGAGATGCTGGACGAGAACACCGGAGGAAGAACCAGAAGAACCAGAAGAACCAGAAGATGAAGGAAGATAGAAGAAAGAAGAAGTATTTAAATAAAGGAATTGTCAAAAACTGTCTCTTGTCATTTTTTAACATTTTTGACAGTTTTTTAGTGAAATGGTAGGGGTAATTTTGTACCCCCTTACCATTTCACACAGGGGGGGGCCGGGATCTGGGGGTCCCCTTGTTAAAGGGGGCTTCCAGATTCCGATAAGCCCCCCGCCCGCAGACCCCCACAACCACCGGCCAGGGTTGTGGGGATGAGGCCCTTGTCCTCATCAACATGGGGACAAGGTGTTTTGGGGGGCTACCCCAAAGCACCCTCCCAATGTTGAGGGCATGTGGCCTGGTACAGTTCAGGAGGGGGGGGCCGCACTCTCGTCCCCCCCTCTTTTCCTGCGGCCTGCCAGGTTGCGTGCTCGGATAAGGGTCTGGTATGGATTTTTGGGGGGACCCCACGCCGTTTTTTTTTTTTTTTTGGTGCGGGGTTCCCCTTAAAATCCGGTCTGGTATGGAATTTAGGGGGAACCCCACATCATTTTTTTTTTTAATTTTGGTTCGGGGTTCCCCTTTGGGGAATTCCCATGCCGTTTTTATCAATGAACTTCTATGTGTATTGTCGGCAATGCAATAGCCGCGGTAGTTTTAAATGAGTTTTTTCCTTCAAAATGTCATTTTGCTGTCAGACTGTTCTAAACACAGGAAACATGCGCCCCTTTACAGGCATACTATAGACACCCCCCAGGTACGAAATTTAAAGGGATATTACACTTTTATTGTTTGACTTTAAGCATTATTAAAATCACTGCTCCTGAAAAAACGGCCGTTTTTAAAAATTTTTTGCATATTAGCCTTTAAAATTAGCACTTTTGATTTCTCCCATAGACTTTTAAAGGGTGTTCCGCCGACATTCGAATTTGCCGCGAACACCCCAAATTGTTCGCTGTTCGGCGAACTTGCGAACAGCCAATGTTCGAGTCGAACATGAGTTCGACTCGAACTCGAAGCTCATCCCTAATCCCCGTACTCAGGAGAAGCAGCTGAATGTATTTTGGGGTGCAATTCCAGATATGCCCATGGCCTGTGTGAGCAATATATCATTTAGTGACAACTTTTTGTAATTTTTTTTTTGTCATTATTCAATCACTTGGGACAAAAAAAAAAATGAATATTCAATGGGCTCAACATGCCTCTCAGCAATTTCCTTGGGGTGTCTACTTTGCAAAATGGGGTCATTTGGGGGGGGGGGTTGTACTGCCCTGCCATTTTAGCACCTAAAGAAATGACATAGGCAGTCATAAACTAAAAGCTGTGTAAATTCCAGAAAATGTACCCTAGTTTGTAGACGCTATAACTTTTGCGCAAACCTATAAATATACGCTTATTGATATTTTTTTTACCAAAGACATGTGGCCGAAGACATTTTGGCCTAAATGTATGACTAAAATTGAGTTTATTGGATTTTTTTAAAACAAAAAGTAGAAAATATCATTTTTTTTTCAAAATTTTCGGTCTTTTTCCGTTTATAGCGCAAAAAATAAAAACTGCAGAGGTGATCAAATACCATCAAAAGACAGCTCTATTTGTGGGAAGAAAAGCACGCAAATTTCGTTTGGGTACAGCATTGCATGACCGCTCAATTAGCAGTTAAAGCGATGCAGTGCCAAATTGTAAAAAGTGCTCTTGTCAGGATGGGGGTAAATCCTTCCAGGGCTGAAGTGGTTAAGGACTGCCGGTTTGTTCTTAAGTCGGAAATGCTCGTAAGTCGGAAGCGCATGCGCAAAATGGCAAAGACGTAGTTTTCAGATGTTTTCCGATGTTCTGTCAAGTAGCCGCGCATGTGCAGATGTCGTTTTCGATGTTTTCAGAGGTGCCCGCCGTCAAAGTGGCTGCACATGCGCAGAACATCACGCCGCCTCCTGTTCGGAAGTAGGAGTCGTTCGCAAGTCGGAGGTTCGTAACTCGGGGACTGCCTGTACTGTGTGTCTATGTGTATATATGTATACTGTGTGTCTATGTTTATATATGTATAATGTGTGTCTATGTGTATATATGTATACTGTGTGTCTATGTGTATATATGTATACTGTGTTTCTATCAGTGGTGGTGCGTCCATAAGGGGCGCATGGGCGCTGCCCCCTCTCTCCTGGCACCTCTCTATCACCATAGATAGATTCATGCATTGCATCTATGGTCACCGCTGACACCCACTATTCAGGTGTCCGGCCCTTTTTTGGGTGCCGGGCACCTAAATTACAGTGGCAGGGGTGTTTTTAGGAAACACCTGATTAGAGCCGTAGGCGCCCAAAAAGGTGAACAGAGGGCGCCATGCTGGGCGTTCGCTGTTCACTCAGCTGTGTGTTAGCAAAGTGAAGGAATTCACTTTGCTAACACTGACCCGCCTCTCAGCCAATCAGGTGCTCGGGTCTATTACCTGTCACCTGATTGGCTGAAGTGTCAGGCGCTGTGATTGGACACCTGATAGAGAGAACGGAAGAAGACATCGAGGAGCGTGCAGGACACCGCCGCTGACCCACTGCTAGACAGGTAAGTGCCGGGCTATGCACACTGGCAGCATTTGATGGGGCACAGTAGCAGCAATTGATGGGCACACTGGCAGCAATTGATGGGCATACTGGCAGCAATTAATGGGCACAGTGGCTGCGTTTGATGGGCACAGTGGCTGTGTTTGATGGGCACAGTGGCTGCATTTGTTGGCCACAGTGGCTGCGTTTGATAGGCACAGTGACTGAAATTTATGGGTACAGTGGCTGCATTTGATGGCACGGTGGCTGCGTTTGATGGCACGGTGGCTGCGCTTGATGGGCACAGTGGCGGCAATTGATGGGCACAGTAGCTGCGTTTGATGGGCACAGTAGCTGCGTTTGATGGGTACAGTGGCGGCAATTTATGAGTGCAGTGGCGGCAATTTATGGGTACAGTGGCGGCAATTTATCGGTACAGTGGCGGCAATTTATGGGTACAGTGGCTGCATTTGATGGGCACAGTGGCTGCATTTGATGGGCACAGTGGCTGCATTTGATGGGCACAGTGGCTGCGTTTGATGGCACAGTGGCTGCGTTTGATGGCACAGTGGCTGCGTTTGATGGCCACAGTGGCTGCGCTTGATGGACACAGTGGCTGCGCTTAATGGGCACAGTGGCTACGCATGATGGGCACAGTGGCAGCAATTTATGGGCACAGTAGCTGCGTTTGGGCACATTAGCTGTGTTTGGGCACAGTGGCTGTGCTTGATGGGCACAGTGGCAGCAATTTATGGGCACAGTAGATGCGTTTGATGAGCACAGTGGCAGCAATTGATGTTTTTTTTTTTCAGGTTGTTTGCGCCCCCCCCCCCAAAAAAGTGGTGACACAGGATATTGTTAATAGTTGAAAGGTGGGAGGTGTGAGTGTAGGTGTATTTGTATAGATTGTATGTGTGGAAATGGATGGAATTACAGTTTAGTGATGAATGAAAGGAATGAAGGGTGGATGGACAATGCATAGAATTAATTAAGTTAAATGACACAATACAGAACTGGATATTAGAAATTATTACTGAATATTGAAATCCTTTGGTGAAGATGCAATGTAATATTACATTTTGTAATAAGAATAATTTATATGTATTTGTATATTTTTTTTTAAAGAAACAAATAATAAAAAGAGATTAAAAAAAAGGGGGATGCACTCATAGATGACTGGTGGATAAAGCCATTTCTTAACTCTAATGATTGTGTAGCTAATTCATTTGTTTTGCCGATGTTTTGGAGATCTTGCTGGAATCCACGGCCCCCACAATGGTAGCTCGGAGAAATGTGGCATAGAGGGATCAAGCCAAGGATCCAATTCCACTTGTGGGATTTTAGAAAAAACAGGAAGGCCTGTTGGTGATTGGAATATATAGGCACTGACATTTTTAAGAGCCAAAAGATGAAACGGGTACCTCCAACTGTAAGTTATATCAGCCTCAACAAGAGCTCTAATTAGGGGACGTAAAGATTTCCGTTTAGCAAGAGTTTGGCGAGAAAGATCTGAGTAAAGCGTGATTCCTCCTTGCATTTATAGAAGTGCACCCTACATAGCACGTCTCTAGGTTGGGTAGTGGCAGGATTTAATGAGCATGGTATGCGATGGACCCTGTCGATTTCGTAGCTATTCAACCAAAGGTAAAAGCGCTTCTTGGCTTATTGCCTCTGGTACACCCCTAAGGCAAATATTGTTTTGTCTCTGGCGGTCCTCCATATCATCCATATGAGACCAGAGGGCTTGCAATTGAGTGTGATGATATATCCCATATCCCTTTTATGGCTGTCCTCCATCTAGTGCAACATGGACTCCATATCGCTCTTAGTAGGCAACAAACTTAAATACTTCTCTAAGCAGGCATCAATGGCTGAATGTTCATCTTCACTTCCTGATTCTGTTCTGTCTCTGTCCTGCACCTGGAGCGCATTTCTAGGACTATGGGAAGAGCGTTGTGATTGCAATGCTACATGGCCACTCCGACTGTTTCTGCCCGCCACCATATTGGAGGACCTATTGGCGGTACTATGCTCACGAGAGCGAGTACTATGAAAATAAGTCCCTATATCTGTCCTCTCATTTGGCAGGTCAGGCACTACAGGTCTACGGGGTTTCCTACTAGTGATTTTACTCATCTTTTATCAGCATATAATGAGGCCTCCAAAGCACAGCTCCCAGCAGCCTTGTATAGCTTTGTATAGCTTATTGCTTTTTATAAACAATACTAAGCAATACTAAATTATTGTTTCTATGGGGTGGACAGACCACAACAACAGCAAAAGCTCCCACAAATGCAAAAAGAGATGCAGCATGAACATAGTTGCCAACTGTCCCGGATCTCCCGGGACATTCCCGGGATTTAGACTAAATTCCCAAATTTGTTGTGTCCCGGTAAATGTCCCGAGAAATCCGGTTCTTCACTGATTTTCGCTGCCGCTAGAGGTCCGCGGCCGGCGGAGACATTGTCTCCGCCGGCCGCCATTTTAAAGAAGATCAGGAAGATGGCTGGGGGGGCTAGACGGAGCTCCTGCATCGCCGCCCACCCTCCGCCCCACTCCACCTACCCCCGCCCCGCTGTCAGTCTGTTATGGAAAGGGGCGGGGGTTCTAGCCATGTGGCCGGCGGAGGGAGACAGTATACACTGTCTACTACATTAGGACACCTGAGGTAGGGGGGGTGCACCGCTGTGGGAATCTGATGTAAGGGGGGCTCCACTGGGGACACCTGATGTGAGGGGGTGCTCCACTGGGGACACCTGATGTGAGGGGGGCTCTACTGGGGACACCTGATGTGAGGGGGGCTCCACTGGGGACACCTGATGTGAGGGGGGGCTCCACTGGGGACACCTGATGTGAGGGGGGCTCCACTGGGGACACCTGATGTGAGGGGGGCTCCACTGGGGACACCTGATGTGAGGGGGGGCTCCACTGGGCACACCTGATGTGAGGGGGGCTCCCCCGGGGACACCTGATGTGAGGGGGGGCTCCACTGGGGACACCTAATGTGAGGGGGGCTCCACTAGGGACACCTGATGTGAGGGGGGCTCCACAGGGCACACCTGATGTGAGGGGGGCTCTGCCGGGGACACCTGATGTGAGGCGGGCTCCGCCAGGGACTCCTGATGTGAGGGGGGGCTCCGCCGGGGACACCTGATGTGAGGGGGGCTCCGCCGGGGACACCTGATGTGAGGGGGGCTCCGCCGGGGACACCTGATGTGAGGGGGGCTCCGCCAGGGACTCCTGATGTGAGGGGGGGCTCCGCCGGGGACACCTGATGTGAGGGGGGCTCCGCCGGGGACACCTGATGTGAGGGGGGCTCCGCTGGGGACACCTGATGTGAGTGGGGGCTCCGCCAGGGACACCTGATGTGAGGGGGGCTCCGCCGGGGACTCCTGATGTGAGGGGGCTCCGCCGGGGACTCCTGATGTGAGGGGGGCTCTGCCGGGGAGTCCTGATGTGAGGGGGGCTCCGCTGGGGACTCCTGATGTGAGGGGGGGGCTCTGCTGGGACACCTGATGTGAGGGGGGGCTCCGCTGGGGACTCCTGGTGTGAGGGGGGCTCCGCTGGGGACTTCTGGTGTGAGGGGGGCTCCCCTGGGGACATCTGATGTAAGGGGGGCTCCGCTGGGGGCACCTGATGCAAGGACGAACTCTGCTGGGACATCTGACACAAGGGCGGACGGCTGGCGGCAGGCGACGTGGCTAGTGACACGCTCAGGGATCCCACTGATTCTGCATTATGGTGAGTTGAATGATTTCATTTTATATTACAATGTAATAATAGAAATAATGCACTTCAATCATCCTGACACCATAACAACCATGGTTCCGGGATGATTGAAGTGCTAACACCAGGTGTTTAGAGTATCTTTATCTGCTGATTGTTAAATTTTCTAGAATACACATATTTCCATTATTGTGTAGGATCTGGGGCTGCTGTCCGTCCATCCCTCTTCCCCCCTTTCCCTCTCCATCCCTCATTCATCTCAGACTCTAACCACAACCCCTTGAGCCACGCCCATTTAAGACATGCCCATTTAAGACATGCCCACTATTTTGTGTAAACCACGCCCATTGCGCCACATTTTCTACTTTTTTCCTTTGCCACACCCACAAATGCATGCCCCGCCCCCTAATTAAAACAAGACTCCGCCTACGGCCAAAAAAGTGTCCCTAAAAATTTTTTTTCAATGTTGGCAACTATGCATGAAGTTCAGCCGTGGACCTAAGGGATCCAATAGCAGCAGCAAATGTACCTGAGAGCAGCTGCTCCGGATATTCCTCAGATAATCCCCGTCTCTGATACCGCTCCAAGGACTGCTAGATAGGTCCAAGTAATGTTGGACGGCTCCAGGTAAGTTCCGGCAGTAGCGAACGCTCCCGGAAATGCCGAATGGCTCCGATGGTCTCCGAGGGTATGATGGGTAAATCCACCAGCCACACCAGCTGCTCCAGGTAGTGCCGAATGGGTCTCAGAAACCGGAGAGGATAGGATTCCAGGTCTCCAAGGAGTCTGGCAGAAATCTACACCAGCTGCAGCGGCCGCTCTGGATGATACCAGGTGGCTCCAAAGAGTTTATGGATCCGATAACAGCGGGAGATACCAGGTGATATCAAGCAGCTCCAAAGGATCCAATGTATCTGGTAGCAATAGATGGCATGGTGTATTACCCTGGTATAAGGCAGCTCCAGGCCGGGAGAGCAAACAGAGCAAACAGAGCAAGGGGGGCTGATTATTGAATTAGACAGCAAAGCAAGCTAACTAGGCAGCGTTAGCATTGGTCTCAGTTTAGAAGACTGGAAACTGGAGACAGCATGGGAGCCCAGACAGGAGACGCTCTCACACGTCCATGTCCATACTGCCTCCGAGGGGAAAGTTACATGCTGCATCACTCCATGTGTGCTACTGGTAAGGGACTGTGCATTCCTGCCTGTAATGGGCCATTTCTGAACTGACAAGGAGACTGACAAGTTTCCTCAAGGAGTATACCAGCAGAGGCTGAGCAAGTGAAAAGCCAAGAGAGTACAGGAGGAAAGTGAAGAGGAGTCTGTACATAGATGTATATAGGAAGTTGTCCCTGAAGATTGCTGGAGTCAAGTGGGCATCCCATAACCTCCCATCCCTATCCAAGTCGGTAACCCCCTAATAAATAAGAAAAACAAAGCTACAGACTGTTTTCTGACTCTTTGTGCCTGAGAAGTGTTATAATAAAGGAAGATATGGTGGGCCTGATTGTGCAGGAGTGGGACATTCCTTTAATCTGCAACTCCTATGTGGGGCGTGCTACAATAAGTGATATCATATTCTTTGAAATAATAATTATTATTTATGAAATAACCTTCATTATTTATTTCAGGTACTTATATAGCGCTGTCAATTTACTCAGCGCTTTACATATACATTGTACATTTACATCAGTCCCTGCCCTCAAGGAGCTTACAACCTAAGGTCCCACACACACATTCATACATACTAGGGCTAATTTAAACAGGATCTTATTAACCTACCAGCATGTCTTTGGGAGTGTGGGAGGAAACCGGAGTGCCCAGAGGAAACCCACGCAGGCACAGGGAGAACATGCAAACTCCAGGCAGATGGTGTCGTGGTCGGGATTCGAACCAGCGACCCTTTTGCTGATAGGTGAAAGTGCTAACCACTACACCACTGTGCTGCATGGGCTTATATAAAAATATATCAAAATATGTGCGTTGTAGCAGGACGGTATCTTGACAGGATCCAGGTCTAATAAACAGCCAGTTCACTAATGAGTCAGCTGTGTTCTGAGCTTTAAGTAATCACCAGACCAAGGCTCTAGGCTCCCAGTTGGAGACGACTCCACCTTGCAGACAGGAGGTCTGGGCATTTGAGTCAGTAGGGCTTCACCTAGGAGAGAGAGGTGGGAGCCAGTGTAGCACGAGGCTACTTGCTGTACGCACAGAGGTGCTGAGCGTCCAGTCTGTGGGAGACAGATCAAGGTCCAAGGGGCAGTTGGAGCGGTACTGCGTAGTACCTGGGCAGCAAGCCTGTTGGCTTTAATAAAAGAGATCTCGGTTTGCAACGTTAGAGCATACACAATTTCTGCTGTGCTAAATGGAGGGACTGCAGAGCAGTTTTGGACAAGGGCTCACTTGCTGCTGTTGCAGATGGTATCCCGCACAAGACTGAAGGGCCAAGTGAGCACATAGCAGAGGTTATGTCCATAACGCACCAAGGATATGATGATGTGGTAATTAATAAGGCAATGCCAAATGTGGTAATGGAAGTGCCAGAGGGCAGAGGTGTATATAATGATGATCAGGTATCAGGACAGTTGCTGGAAGAGGATCATGTGCCAGTGGAGTCGTGGTTAGTGAGGTTGCCATGGGAAACAACCACTCAGCTTTGTGCGATTCCCCTCCAGATACTGCCTTGCAGGACACTGGGGAAATTAGTCCTGAAATATATGTGGATATTTCTGACATTGAGGAAAAATGCAAGGCAATGGTAAATGCTGATGTTACCTTGGGTGACAACGCAAATATTGGTAGACCAGAGGGTCAAGTTGAAATGGTTGCTGATAACCCTGATAAATGTGGTGAGATGTGTAATGATATGACAGACACAGCAGAGGTAGATGGAGGCCCCCTACAGGTTCAAGAGGGAAATAACCCAAAGCTTAATAAGGTGTCAATAAAATGGTTTGATTCCCAAATAAAACAACCCACGTTTATTGCTAAAGTATTTAAAAGGGTGGCCCCAAGGAAAATGGGCAAAAATGGCTTTTTATCGAAGCGCACCTGTAAATAGTCACGGGGGTGTCTTTGTAGTACCCAAGTCAGTGTAACAGGGGGACACAAGGAAGATCACCTGATAAGACTGGGTTTGGCCCTTGTGGATAAGAGCTGGCACAGAGGTGCCAAGTGGAAGAGAATGGGTTGGTGTGTTACGCCCCCTCAGGTGCGAAACAGGGGGGGGATATGTAGCTGGGTGGTACCTTGCCAGGACCCAAGTCTGGTAAACAGCCAGTTCACTATTGAGTCAGCTGTGTTCTGGCCTTTAAGTAATCACCAGACCAAGGCTCTAGGCTCCCAGTTGGAGATGACTCCATCCTGCAGACAAGAGGTCTGGGCATGGGAGTCAGTAGGGCTTCACCTAGGAGAGAGAGGTGGGAGCCAGTGTAGCACAAGTCTACTTGCTGTATGCACGGAGGTGGGAGACAGGCCAAGGGCCTAAAGTGTAAGGCCTGAGCTGGAGAGCTGCGTTTACAAGCCAGGAGGGCAGAAAATCATTTACTTTGGTAGCAGGACTGAAATACTGAATACCCCTGTGAGGGAAGTTTGTTTTGAACTTTCTTTTTAATAAAAGTGGGCAAAACCAGCCCTGAAATGGATAAAAGCAAGTGGTGGTGTCCTTAAAGCGCTACACTTGTAGTGAACCCCTGACAGTGTATATATATCTATTGTTTAATAACACAATGTTGTGTGCTTTGAGATATAGATAGCATTTGTTCTAATTGTATTTTCTTGTTTTTCTCTTTCTTAGATGGGGAAGTCCCACAGAGAACCACATTTTAATTGTCAGCATTTTTTTATCTATAGTTATTTTTTGGCCTGTAGTTGGGCCTTGTAGTCCCGCAGCTATTAGGGTCGCCCCTCATGTTTTAATGTAAATAAGGCTCCAATAGGTATCTCTGTAGCTTGATAAAGGAGCGTGCATGCCCAATCGTGGCATCGTGCATGCTCGGAAATGTGTTGCACATTCTGGTGACATCATCATGCCAGCACTGTGGTCCAAGTGCGTTCCAGCCCCTTCTTTGAATAGTGCATAGTTCCCAGATGGCAGCCTCAACACTGACAGCTGGATACATGGAACTCCTGTGGGCACTTCTCTCCCTAGAGACGAGTGATCAAGTCCCGGTTTACATTAATATGAGCCTTCTATTTTGCTACCAGAATGTGAGTGCCCATTTTTGTAGCTAATAAAATTCTCTTCATAAGTCTACACTTAAAGGTGCTTTTCCTGTCCCTTCTTGTTTCCTTGATGATTAAAGCCAGCTTCTGCTCCATGGATTAGCTTGCTCAAGTGGATGGACTTTTAGGACTCATTGCTTTATTTTTCCTCATCAGCATATTGATTGTTTTTATCTTTTATTTCCCATGTCTGCATCATGTTACTGTTTAAGGTGTGCTGATTGTGCCTATCTTTTTGTAGTTTCACAAATACAGCTGCCTTGTGGATGCTTTCTTGCCCCAAGGAAATGTTCACTTTCGGGCCAGGATCACTAGATTGGCCCGCCAACAACGCTACTTGGATGCCCATGTGTGGGAAAAGCACTACCATATTTTTCCTGTTCCTTCCTGTTCCTGGCTGTATTTGTGGCCAGTCCTCTCAACTGGTACTGCTTTAGAGTGAGGAGGTATACCAAGGAATGGCTAGGTAGGGCACGCTGGGTTTTGGTGACAATGGGAACTCGTCGAACACTAGCATGTCCCATGAGAACCCCTTGGGTGGCTCTGGTCTAGCTGTATGACAAATCGAGCTTGCTCGTCAGTATCAAGCAAAATCGGGAGGGGGAAGGGATAAGGGAAGGGGGGGCGTGAGTACTACCTGTACTGGGTCAAAGAATTGCTATTGCCCGTACTTAATACTTAACCCGTTAGGGTACTGTTGCTGTAACCTTATTATATATGCAGTAAGGAAGGGGGTTGGGGGAGAGGGGTAAACCCAATAGAAATGGGTTTAGAAAAGGGGTTACTATAAGCAACAATATAGTCATTGGATTTTTTGTTAAATAAAATCAGTTTTATTCAGTCGTCATAAACATTTAAAATCGCATTTGGAAAATTGGTACTGTAAATATCACAACAATGGTGCAAATAAGGCCACGGACAACAAAACAGACAGGAAAGACAATACATAAAAAACACACATGTGGCTGACCCAGTCAGGGCATATTGCATTATACCTCGGTGGCCATAGGAGGCTGTCAATTAGTCAAATAGCGGTAAGTTAGGATCCACTGAGAATAAATATTCTGTTTGGATTAAAATGCGGTCATCCGTGGCATAATGCAATTAAGGGGTGGAAAGCGCAGGGGAGGAAAAGCACCTGTGCTGAACCCGGATTAAATTGCAATTTCTATTGGATTGAAGTTTAAGTATAAGTATAACTCAGTTATCAAATAAGAGGGAGTAGAACTAATAGTTCAGTAGATATGTTAGTAGCTAGTTGATAATTGATAAGTCATTAGTTCAATCCTTATTGGAAGTATGGAAGTTCCTGATTCAGACTAATAGCGGACAGGAGACAGGATCATGAGTTTTCAATGAACACATGCTGGTAGATTTAGTTAGTAGTGGTAGCACTATATGATCTGATATTGTTGCATGCAATAAAAAGGCATGGGTACTTATGTATATTGGTATGACTGTACGTTACCGTCTACACCATAGCTGCACCACTTCAGGGTGCTGTGATCCTCAAAGCTTGTAAGCGGGTAGGTCCCGTGTCACGTATAAGGTGCCCATCAAATAGCTGCAGGGAGAAACCATCAATGCTGGAAGGATGGCTCCTTATTGGCTTGGCTGCGGCGACCCAGTAGATGAAGAATTCCTGTAGCTGTATAATGTCTGTAGAGTATCCGTCGCCTTTGGAGCCTGCCCCGATCGTAAGATCCCTGTTATCATTAACCATTAACCACCTTACACTCTCCTCCGTGCCCGTAACGCACATTGACTGGACAGCGTTGTGACGTCAACGCGTTTTGCTGTGGTTCACTGATGTAGCTTGATCTTGGACGCCTTGAGTGGCTCTGGTCTAGCTGTATGACAAATCGAGCTTGCTTGTCAGTAGTGGGATCTTATGTCATTGTAGAAGTATCCAGGAGGGGTGACTGCAGAAGCACCTGTACCAGGCAAACTAAGATAGGCATACCGGTACTGTCCAGGAGAACCACAGTGGATAAATCTAAAATTGGCGATGATGGACCCTCGTCCAATATGAATTCCATGGAGAAGGCCATCCTAGGAGAGTCCTTCAGGTCTGGCTGAAGTATCTTGGCCAGGGGTTCCATTGAGGTGCTGGCTCTGATGTCCTCAGAAGTAACAGGCAGGCTGCTGGAGTCAAGGGTAGCTGCAGCCTCAATACATAAAAAAAGTGTTGTGTTTTCTTGTAAAATACAATTGAATATATATAAAAAATAAAATAAAAATCACAAATGAATATATGAGACACCAAAGTCCATAAAGTGATAATGTTCAAAGTCCTTGAATTCAGTGCAACACCCAGTACTTAGACAGATGAGGCAAAAAAGTTTTCTGACCAGATCCAGTGACCTATCAAGTTCTATGTCACGGGGACCCTACTTCCCCTGATTGTCCTACTGTTCCCCAGCACCAGCCCTACAAGTGTTTGCACCAAGTGTCACTGTGACGGGAGTCACTTTGGGTGTGGTTGTATTCTATTGTTCTGTTGTGTCTGTCGGCCTTGGGAGAAAAGTATATTATGAGATGTGTGTCTATGTGGAGGGGGGGTTCCTCCAGCAGCCCCTCCCTCCTGATAAGACTGTTTACTGATGAAAAGTTGGAATACTACTGACCTGTGTGTCTATTGTTATTGGACAGTTTACCCCGCCCTGAATCCAAGGGTGGGGGGGTGTCCCTGAGTTGTATATCTGTTACATGTGTTTGAATAAAGAGTCTGATCTTTTTGACCCTACACTAAGTTACAGCTAGTGACTAGGGATGAGCTTCAAGTTCGAGTGGAACGTAAGTTTCACTCGAACATTGGCCGTTCGACCGTTCGTCGAATTGCTAACATTATGGGCCGTTCGCGCCAAATTCGAGTGGCGCGTCACGGCCCATAATTCACTGCGGCATCGCAGTGCATTGCTGGCTGATGATTGGCCAAGCATGCACTATTCATGCTTTGGCCAATCACAGCACGGTAAGAACGGAGAGCCATAATTGGCCAAAGGCAGGGTGGCTTTTGCCAATTATGCCTCAGGGGATTTAGTACACGCCCCACACTATATAAGGCTGCCTGCACGTCGGCCCTGTGTAGTGTGTTCCGGCGTGCTGAGAGAGAGATAGAGAGAGACAGTGTAATTTCATTTGAGTTAGATAGAGTAGGCAGGCGAGTCAGTTAGCTGCAGTCAGTGTATTGTGTGCATATATATATATATATATGCATCCCAGGTGTTGTGTATGTATATATATATGTATATGTATATGTATATGTATATATATATATATATATATATATATATGTATATATATATATATATATATATATATATATATATATATATGTGTATGTATATATATATGTATATATATATATATGTATATATATATATATATATATATATATATATATATATATATATATATACATACACAACATATATATACTTATATATATACAGTGGGGCAAAAAAGTATTTAGTCAGCCACCAATTGTGCAAGTACTCCCACTTAAAAAGATGAGAGAGGCCTATAATTGTCATCATAGGTATACCTCAACTATGAGAGACAAAATGTGGAAACAAATCCAGACAATCACATTGTCTGTTTTTTTAAAAGAATTTATTTGCAAATTATGGTGGAAAATTAGTATTTGGTCACCTACAAACAAGTAAGATTTCTGGCTCTCACAGACCTGTATCTTCTTCAAGAGGCTCCTCTGTCCTCCACTCATTACCTGTATTAATGGCACCTGTTTGAACTTGTTATCAGTATAAAAGACACCTGTCCACAACCTCAAACAGTCACACTCCAAACTCCACTATGGTAAAGACAAAAGAGCTGTCGAAGGACACCAGAAACAAAATTGTAGACCTGCACCAGGCTGGGAAGACTGAATCTGCAATAGGCACGCGGCTTGGTGTGAAGAAATCAACTATGGGAGCAATAATTAGAAAATGGAAGACATACAAGACCACTGATAATCTCCCTCGATCTGCGGCTCCACACAAGATCTCACCCCTTGGGGTCAAAATGATCACAGGAACGGTGAGCAAAAATCCCAGAACCACACTGGGGGACCTAGTGAATGACCTGCAGAGAGCTGGGACCAACGAAACAAAGGCAACCATCAGTAACACACTACGCCACCAGGGACTCAGATCCTGCAGTGCCAGATGTGTCCCCCTGCTTAAGCCAGTACATGTCCGGGCCCATCTGAGGTTTGCTAGAGAGCATTTGGATGATCCAGAAGAGGATTGGGAGAATGTCATATGGTCAGATGAAACCAAAGTAGAACTGTTTGGTAGAAACACAACTTGTTGTGTTTGGAGGAGAGAGAATGCTGAGTTGCAACCAAAGAACACCATACCTACTGTGAAGCATGGGGGTGGCAACATCATGCTTTGGGGCTGTTTCTCTGCAAAGGTAACAGGATGACTGATCCGTGTACATGAAAGAATGAATGGGGCCACGTATTGTGAGATTTTGAGTGCAAACCTCCTCCCATCAGTAAGGGCATTGAAGATGAAATGTGGCTGGGTTTTTCAGCATGACAATGATCCCAAACACACCGCCCGGGCAATGAAGGAGTGGCTTTGTAAGAAGCATTTCAAGGTCCTGGAGTGGCCTAGCCAGTCTCCAGATCTCAACCCCATAGAAAACCTTTAGAGGGAGTTGAAAGTCCGTCTTGCGAGCAATTCCCGGACGTGAGGATGTGACGTGTGAGGGTCAGGGAAGGGGCCTTGCTGTGGGGTGGAGGAGGTCAGCGGAGGAGGAAAGGATGACGGCGGGAGAGACAGCGTGGGGTGAGAGCTCATGCCGGTCTCTGTGAAACCGCCACATCAACAGCGCCTAGCAATTGCGCTTAGCAACTAGCGAATATCAGTCGGTAGGGGTGGTGTGCCAGAAGAGGAGACCGGCAGCAGCTTGCTGTGCGGCGAGAACGGAGGGAGGAAGCGTTGTCGAAAACTGCCGGTCAGCCTTGATGAGGCACACTCCTGGCGCAGAAAGATCCCTCTGAGCCTTTTTCTAACTTGGCCCGCTGGTCCCCCCCTCCAGCGCTGTTGGGGATTGGCGCCACCTCTCTCCCCTCTCTTCACCCCTCTCTCGTCCAAAAGCTGGAGTGGAAATTGGACCATTTGTCCTGAACCCAGGATCCCCACAGTGGAAGGTATGGTCACCTCTCAGTGAAGAAGAGTAACCCCCTGAGTCTGTGCAGCCTGTGGAGCCCTGAGCAAGCAGCCGTGTACACCCCCGCCAGCTGAGCAGTGTTCAAAAGACTGGAGTGCATCTCTATGAACCATGCGACTCTAAGCATCAAGACAACACAAGGTAGGATCAGCTGATGCTATAAGAATCCCTGTGTGTAATTTTCTGGCAGCGAACTGTAGCTTGGATGTCATGAATGGTGCACTGGGGGGGTTGTAGAGTGGAGTAAGGAGACACTAACAAAGGAGAGGTGCTGAGTAGGTGGAGAAGAATATGAAAGGGCACTCTAATAAAGCTTCGGAGGTTAAAAAACCAAGAGACAGCTTAAACACAAGTACCATTCAAAAATTCTTGAAAGAAACTCAAGCTAAGAGCCCTAGTATGGACAATAAACAACAGAGTGTAAAGGACAAAAAGAAGGACCCCTCAAAAAATAAAGGAGCGTCAGGAGGTACTCTCAGAGGTGCAATTTCCCCGGGGTCGGAGCTTGATTTAAGCATAGAAGCAAATATGGAGGTATTACCAACAAAAATAGAGATGCAAGATATGTTCACTAAATTAGAGAATGTACTAAAGGCAGAGATGCTCAATATTAGGGAAGATCTGGGGCACCTCTTGAAACGGGTGGAAACAGTGGAAGAGGTAACAGAACAGCATACAGTAGCTACAGTCAGGCCAGCAGGAGTTGCTCCTTAAGCTGAAAGAGCAAGAGAATCAAAACAAAAGGCAAAACCTAAGAATTAGATCTATACCTGAGCAGAGAGGGGAAGATCGTTTTTTATAATGAAAGAAATTTTCAATCCACTGTTGGGAAGAAGTAAAGAAGAGGAGCTTAAATTGGAGCGGGTCCACAGGATTAGAAAACCCTTAACCACTTCAATACCAGGCACTTAGACACCTTCCCGCCCAGCCCAATTTTCACCTTTCAGCGCTGTTGCAATTTGAATGACAATTGCGCGATCATGCTACACTGTACCCAAACAAATTTTTTATCATTTTGTTCCCACAAATAGAGCTTTCTTTTGGTGGTATTTGATCACCTCTGCGGTTTTTATTTTTTGCGCAACAAATAAAAAAAGACCGAAAATTTCGAAAAAAACAAGTTTTTCTTTGTTTCTGTTACATTTTTTTGTAAATAAGTACGCTTTTTCCTTCAATAATGGGCACTGATATGGCGGCACTGATGGGCACCAATGAGGTGGCACCAATGAGGTGGCACTGATGAGGTGACACTAACGGGCACTGATGAGGTGGCACTAACGGGCACTGATGATGGGCACTGATAGGTGGCACTGATGGGCACTGATAGGTGGCACTGATGGGCACTGATAGGTGGCACTGGTATGCGGCACTGATGGGCACACATAGGCGGCACTGATGGGCACTCGTAGGTGGCATTGATTGGAATATATGGGTGGCACTGATGGGTACTTA
The DNA here is from genome assembly GCA_037952925.1 of Lithobates clamitans. NCBI lineage: Eukaryota > Metazoa > Chordata > Amphibia > Anura > Ranidae > Lithobates > Lithobates clamitans. The sequence continues at coordinate 2,548,567 of JBBGZY010000123.1, forward strand.
TGTGTGGCACTGATGTGTGGCACTGATGGGCACTGATAGGTGGGCACTGATGGGCACAGATGGGCACTGACAGGTGGCACTGATGGGCAATGACAGGTGGCACAGATGGGCAATGACAGGTGGCACTGATAAAGCATTGCTGGGCAGATCTGGGCATTGCTGGGCAGATCATTGACATAATAGTGCCAATCAGTGCCCATTTGTGGGCACTGATTGGCACAGATTGGGCACATGTGGATGGCCATGGGGTACATACCTGGCCATCCACGTTGCCACTTCCCTGGTGGTCCTAGTGGCATCCCTGGTAGTCCAGTGGGGTGTCCTGTTGGACGCTTTAAGGGGGATTAATTTGAAGTATAGCTGGGGCTACCCTCTTTCGCTACTAGTAGAGGGAGGGGGGAGGTGAAGGGGGGGAGAGGCCCCCGCAGATTTTTTATATAAGTTTTCTGTCTCTTTTTCTTGGGTAACGATTCCAGGCCATTTCCGGGAAAAAGTAGAATACGTGGGAGATAAGAGCACGCTTAAAGAGGGGCGGAAATGGAAATTAGATTTCTGTCATATAACGTGAAAGGGCTTAACTCTCGAGGGAAAAGACGCAAACTAGCGAAAGAATTACAGATGTATGACACAGATATTGTTTTTTTTGCAGGAAACACACTTGGTGTGTGAGGAGGGCATTAAGCTGGATTCAAGAGGTTTCCCTGTATGGATATATTGTGATTCCCCCTCTAAAAGGGCGATGGGAGTGGTTATCGGATTCTCAAAATGGATGAAGTTCACTTTATTGGATAAGAGGGTGGACATAGAGGGACATTTCTTGTTTATTAAAATAAAAATGGGTGAAAAGATTTTCACATTGGCCAACGTGTACTGTCCAAACAGAGACCCGATAAAATACCTCTCCCGGACCTTGAATAGCTTAGAGGAATTTAAAGAGGGGGAAGTGATCCTGGTGGGAGATTTCAACTTCTGTTTACATCCGGCCTTGGATAGGTCAGTTGGGGCCGGGAGGGAAGATAAAAAGGGGTGCCTCAGCATCAGGAGAAAATTGCACGATCACCATTTGATCGACGTATGGAGGGTGCAGCACCCTAAGGAGAGGGATTACACCTACTTTTCACAGGTCCATAGGACCTATTCAAGGCTGGATTACCTGATAGTAAACCATAGTTTACTAGACTCGATAGTGGGTTCAAAGATAGAGATTCAGACTATATCAGATCATGCCCCTGTTATGATGACATTAGAGATAAAGGGTCTACAAAGGATCCCATACACATAGCGTTTAAATGAAAATCTTTTAGAGAAAGAGTCTGTTGTGGAAAGAATTCAACGGGAGATTGACTTTTTTTTTCTCAATAACGAATCTGAAGAAATCTCAGGGACAGTCATTTGGGAGACTTTTAAGGCTTACGTAAGGGGGGTTGTCAGAGATAGTACTTACCGAGGCCGAGATGCCGAGAGCGGTTTCGCCTTTGCGACTAAGCGCAGTCCGCCCCCTGGAGTTGGGACAGGGGGTGAACGGCACAAAGAGGCACAGGCTCCCCAATGGACCGTAAGTGGCTCGCTGGTGAGGTCTAGTAGAGAGGAGCCGCTGTGTAGGTACTGGTAGGTGGGTGCAGACAGAGGCAACCGGCAGGAGGTCCAGAGCTGGGCAGAGGGTCAAACACTGGAAGGGTGCTATGGCACTACAGGATCTGCAAGGTAAGGTGACAAGATCAAGAAAGTCCAGGCACAAGCAAGGGGTCAGGCTGGGAGACAGGAGACAGTCCAGGTAACAGGCCGAGGGTCAAACACAGGAGATTGGTGGGAATCCGATAAGCAGGCAGAGGTCAGGTCCAGGAGAGAGGCAAGAGAAGTCCAAGGGCAAATCCGGGTCACAACAGGTAGTCAGGCAGAGATTCAGGATACAGGTTCAGATACTACAGGAAGCTGAGACAAACCAGCAATTTGTTTGATCCTCTGAGTGCCTTTTATAGGCTGCCCAGGGAATCACGTTGGGTGTGCACCAGTGCGCGTGCGCGAGCGCCGTAACGCAGAGCCGCGAACGCGCATGCGCCGAAACGCCGTTCCGCCGGGAATACGAGAAAAACGACCGGACCGGAACGAAGGCTTCTTCTGACAGTGCCCCCCCCCGAGGGGTGGCCTCTGGACACCCAAGGTTGACATCAGTTCAGGATGTTCTCGGTGAAAAGCCTGGAGAAGTTGAGGAGCATGTAGATTCCTGGCTGGTTCCCAGGAGTTATCCTCAGAAGGATACCCCTTCCATTTAATTAAATACTGTAGCTGTCTGCCATTTTTTCTGCAACTTAGAATTTTTTCTACCTCAAACTCGTCTTCTCCGTCGATTGGAATCGGTGGTGGTGGAGGCTTTTCTCTGTCAGGAAAAGGACTGGGAGCCATAGGTTTTAAGAGGGATGCATGGAAGACTGGGTGTACCTTGTAAGCATCAGGAAGGGCTAGTTCAAAAGCGACTGGGTTGATTACCCTCTTTATTTTAAAAGGACCTATAAATTTTGGCCCCAATTTCCGAGAGGGGATTGGCAGTCTGAGATGGATAGTTGATAGCCATACTTCTTCGCCTACTTTGAAGGCCGGGTTCTCCTTTCTTCCCTTGTTGTAGTACTTTCGGTAGTCATCCTGAGCCTTTTGCATCGCTGCTTTGATCTTTTGAAAATTTAACTGGATAGAATTTACTCGGTCCTGCACCGCAGGGACGGATAATTCAGGGATGGAGACTGGAAGAAAGGAAGGGTGGAATCCAAAATTGGACCAGAAAGGTGTCTGGTTGGTAGCGGAATGGATGGAGTTGTTATATGCAAATTCTGCATAAGGTAGGAGGAAGGACCATTCGTCCTGGGAATCGGAACAGAAGCATCGGAGGTATTGCTCCAGGGTTTGATTTGTCCTCTCCGTCTGGCCGTTACTTTGAGGATGATAAGCAGAAGACAAGCAAATCTTTATTTCCAAGGTCTTGCATAATTCCTTCCAAAACTTTGAAGTGAATTGAACCCCTCTGTCAGAGGTGATGCTCACTGGGGTGCCATGAAGCCTGATAATTTCTTTAAAAAACATGCTAGCAGTAGCAGAGGCAGAGGGAGTACCCACCATAGGCAGAAAGTGTGCCATTTTTGAGAGTCGATCAATTACGACAAAGATAGTGGTGAATCCTCCTGATGGAGGTAAATCCACAATAAAGTCCATGGAGATTTCCGCCCATGGGCGTTCAGGGATAGACAAGGGTTTGAGCAGCCCCCATGCCCTTGTATTTGAGCCCTTGCTACGCTGGCACGGGATGCAGGATGAAACATAGTCCTTGCAGTCTTGTCTCCAGCCTGGCCACCAAAAGAAACGAGAGATCAATTCCATGGTCTTTTGTGACCCAAAATGGCCTGCTAGCTTGTGGTCATGAAAGGACTGTAGGGTTAGGAGTCTTGATTCCAGCGGGACGAAGATTTTTCCATGCGACCAAAATAAATCATTGCGTTTCTCCATAGAAGTTACTTGGGGTTCAGAGCATTGAGCAGATGTGGATTTGATTGCGGACATAAGGTCTCCTTGAGCAACTAGAAGGAAATTTTGCGGAGACAAGATGGTACTTGGCTCTGTTACCTGGGAAGTTTCATGGAACATCCTTGAAAGTGCGTCCGCTTTTCCGTTCTTTGAACCTGGTCTATAAGATATGTGGAAATTAAACCGGGAAAAGAAGAGAGCCCATCGGGCCTGCCTGGGTCTTAGACGTTTAGCAGTTCGCAGGTACTCCAGGTTTTTGTGGTCAGTAAAGATCATGATAGGATTGGACGCCCCCTCCAGCAGATATCTCCACTCCTCTAAGGCAAATTTGATGGCCAGTAATTCTCTATCGCCTACGTCGTAGTTTCTCTCGGGAATGCTTAATTTCCGGGATGCAAAAGCCACGGGATGTAATAGAGCCTTGAGTCCTTGTCTCTGTGAGAGGATGGCACCAGTAGCGGTCTCTGAGGCATCAACTTCCAGAATAAAGGGCAGGGCTGGATCCGGGTGTTGTAAGACTGGTGCAGACGAGAATAGTGCCTTCAATTTTAGAAATGCTTCCTGGGCCTCTGAGGACCATTGAAAACGACTATGCTGGCGTGTCAGTTGAGTAATGGGAGCCACAATAGTTGAAAATCCTACAATGAATCTCCGGTAGAAGTTGGAGAAACCTAAGAAGCGTTGTACCCCCTTTCTGTCTACAGGGGCTGGCCATTCCTGGATTGCTTTGACCTTCTGGGGGTCCATTGCGACACCGTCAGTCGAAATTATAAATCCCAAGAATTGCACTGTAGTTTTCTCAAATTCACATTTCTCTGCCTTGAGGTATAATTTGTGTTTTCTGAGAATCGAGAGAACCAGTTTGACATGCACCCGATGGAGTTCCAGGGTGGTTGAAAAAATGAGAATGTCGTCAAGATAGACTACTAGAAAGTTGTCAAGATGTTCACGAAAGATATCGTTCACTAAGTGTTGGAACGTGGCCGGGGCATTACAGAGTCCAAACGGCATTACCAGGTACTCATAGTGTCCAAACCTGGATCTAAAGGCGGTCTTCCATTCATCGCCTGCTCGGATCCGGATGAGATTGTAGGCGCCACGCAAGTCTAGTTTGGAAAAGATGCGGGCGGATCTGAAGCGTTGGAATAATTCCGGGATGAGAGGAAGCGGGTACCGATTCTTGACGGTAATTTTATTTAATTCCCTGTAATCGATGCAAGGTCGGAGGGATCCATCTTTTTTCTCTACAAAGAAAATACCAGCTCCAGCCGGTGATGAGGAGGAGCGAATGAACCCTTTCTCAAGATTTTCGTCAATGTATGTTTTAAGAGCCTTTAATTCTGTTTCGGACAGAGGGAAAATGCGGCCAAAAGGAATTTCAGCACCCGGCAACAGGTCTATGGGGCAGTCGTAAGGCCGATGAGGTGGTAGACAGTCTTCCTGTTGTTTGTCAAATACATCTCTGAATTCCAGGTAGCTCTCAGGTACATGTTGCAGATCATTGGACGTGGTTGCAATGGTAGAAACGGAAGCTGGGGCCGGGAGAAGGCAATGTCTGGAGCAATATTGAGATGAGAAGGAGACTTCTCTCCTATTCCAGTTAATCTGTGGTTCGTGGGCTTGAAGCCATGGGAGTCCCAGGATTATGGGGAACATTGGAGAAGAGATAATATCGAAGCGGAGGTATTCCTGGTGGCCAGTATCAGTGGTGGTAAGGATGGGTCTGGTTTCTTGCGTGATGGGCCCTGAGCGGGGAAGAGACCCATCGGCTAGGTGGATCCGTAGAGTTTGGTTCTTCGTGGTCAAAGGAACATGCAAGCTTGCGGCTAATGAGGCATCCAGAAAATGGCTACATGCTCCGGAGTCAATTATAGCGGGTAGGTGAACCTCCTTTTCCGGGAGCTGTAGGGAGACAAAAAGAGTAACGTAAGGTTGAGAAGACCCGGTAACTTGTTGATTAAAAGCAGGCCGTAAGCAGGACTTACTGGGTCTCACGGGGCAAGAACGAAGGAAGTGTCCAGAACCCCCACAGTAAAGGCACAGATTGCCCTGGCGTCTTCGTAGTCTTTCCTCCGAAGTGAGTGGGGCGCGGACTAGGCCAAGCTGCATTGGTTCAGCTTCAGGAGTGGTAGGAATCGGTGGAGCTGTGTAAGGCGGATGGACAGGAGTCGATTTAGGCATCGCCCAGGTAGGGCGAGAAGTCTGAAAACGCTCCGTGCGTCGCTCACGCATGCGACGATCCAATTTAGTGGTAACTTGGATGAGGTCTTCCAAAGAATCAGGGGTCTCAATCCTGGCCAGCTCATCCTTCAGTGCTTCAGACAGCCCTTGACGGAACTGATATTTAAGGGCAGGTTCATTCCAGCTAGTATCGGCTGAACTTTTCCGGAATTCTACAATGTAGTCCTCTACAGGCCTACGTCCTTGGCTCAGGTTGTGCAGTAAGGTTTCGGCCGTGGCCGTGCGCTGGGGGTCGTCGTAAAGTTGTGCCATACCTTCGAAGAAGGCATCTACGGAATTCAGGATAGGGTTTCTCTGTTCCATTAGGCTGTGAGCCCAAGCTTGTGGTTCATCGGCCAGGAGAGAAATGATGAACCCAACTTTTACCACCTCTGATGAAAAGGTCCTGGGTTGCAGAGCCAAATACAGGGAGCAAGCGTTTTTAAAGGCCCTGAACTTCTTGCGATTGCCGGAGAAGCGCTCTGGTGTGGGAACCCTGGGTTCTGGAGCGGCCATGACCACAGTGGGATTAGTTGGCATCTGAGGAGAGGAAGCTCCACTGGGAGATACAGAAGCCGCGGCAGGAGCTGGAGATGGTCCGGAAAGCTGCTGAAGGCGACCATCCATTTGGGCGTAGCCGTCTTGTAATTTCTGGACGGCCTCAGTGAGGGCCGAGACCTGCTGACATAGGATCTCCAATGGGGAACGCGCTCTGTCGGCCTCAGACATGGCTGGTTTGTACTGTCAGAGATAGTACTTACCGAGGCCGAGATGCCGAGAGCGGTTTCGCCTTTGCGACTAAGCGCAGTCCGCCCCCTGGAGTTGGGACAGGGGGTGAACGGCACAAAGAGGCACAGGCTCCCCAATGGACCGTAAGTGGCTCGCTGGTGAGGTCTAGTAGAGAGGAGCCGCTGTGTAGGTACTGGTAGGTGGGTGCAGACAGAGGCAACCGGCAGGAGGTCCAGAGCTGGGCAGAGGGTCAAACACTGGAAGGGTGCTATGGCACTACAGGATCTGCAAGGTAAGGTGACAAGATCAAGAAAGTCCAGGCACAAGCAAGGGGTCAGGCTGGGAGACAGGAGACAGTCCAGGTAACAGGCCGAGGGTCAAACACAGGAGATTGGTGGGAATCCGATAAGCAGGCAGAGGTCAGGTCCAGGAGAGAGGCAAGAGAAGTCCAAGGGCAAATCCGGGTCACAACAGGTAGTCAGGCAGAGATTCAGGATACAGGTTCAGATACTACAGGAAGCTGAGACAAACCAGCAATTTGTTTGATCCTCTGAGCGCCTTTTATAGGCTGCCCAGGGAATCACGTTGGGTGTGCACCAGTGCGCGTGCGCGAGCGCAGTAACGCCGAGCCGCGAACGCGCATGCGCCGAAACGCCGTTCCGCCGGGAATACGAGAAAAACGACCGGACCGGAACGAAGGCTTCTTCTGACAGGGGTGCTAATCTGGATCGGCACAGGGGAGAAGAGAGAAAGAGGGAAAAAGAAAGAGAGCCTTATAGAAAAGATACATCAACTAGAACAACTTCATAAAGCTAATAGGGGAGAGGAAAAAATGTTATTTAGAGAACTGACAATAAAAAGAGAGGAATTGAGAGAGTTACTAGAAGAAGATGCCCTCAAAATAAGGAATAAACATCTTAAAGACTTCCACTTGAAGGGGAACAAGGTGGGGAAACATCTGGCCTCAACCATTAGGAAAAAAAAGGAGGAGAATTTCATAGAGAAGGTTAAAAATAAAAGAGGAGAATTGAGATATTTTACAAGAGAAATAGGGGAGGAATTTAGACGGTTCTTTACTTCTCTATACTCAGTTGGGCAAAGAGAAAAGCAGGTGGGGGAGAAAGAGGAGAAGGTGAGAGAATTTTTAAAGGAGGCAGCCCTCCCAACTCTTTCAGAAATAGATTCAATGAAACTGGAAAGACCGATCTCGGAGGAGGAGGTTTATAGGGCTTTGAAGCAATCCCCCACGGGTAAGAGTCCCGGGCCGGATGGCTTCACAGCCAGTTTCTATAAAAAATTTAAAGAATCCCTGGTCCCACGACTATGCCAGATGTGGAATGGCTTGGGAAGACAGGGAGAACTTTGTGGGGATACGCTACTGGCAACGGTAACTCTTATTCCTAAAGAAGGGAAGGACTGCACCCTATGTTCAAGTTACAGGCCAATTGCGCTGCTAAACGCAGACACCAAACTATATGCAAAGGTGTTGGCGCTCCGGCTTAGGGAGAAAATGGCCTACCTGGTCCACTCGGACCAGGTGGGGTTTGTCCCAGGGAGAGAGGGTAGAGACAATGGGGTGCGGTCTCTCCTTATAATGGAGGCTTTTAAGGCAAAGAGGATCCCCAGGGCTACTTCTGTCGATAGATGCCGAAAAGGCGTTCGACAGAGTAGACTAGGGATTCATGTTTAGTACGTTGGAGGCAATGGGAGTGGGGCCAACAGTGCTAAAATGGATAAAAATTCTATATAACCAACCCGCGGCCTTTGTAAAGGTGACTAATATACCTTCTGCACAGTTTGTCATGGAGAATGGTACTAGATAAGGTTGCCCGCTGTCCCCGCTCCTATTTGTCTTGGCCTTGGAGCCCCTCCTGAATACGATCTGAAAACACCCAGACGTCAGCGGTTGTATGGTAGGCGAGGAGGATCACAAATTGGCTGCATTTGCCGATGATATACTCTTCTATATTTCAAACCCTAGAATTTCAATCCCTAACCTGTTGGCCATAATGAGGAAATATAGTGAACTTTCAAACTTTAAAATTAACATAGAGAAGTCAGAAGCATTAAAGATCAATATTAATAAACAGGAAGCCAGTAGACTCGCCGAGGTGTTTCATTTCCCTTGGAGAGATAACATTAAGTACCTGGGGGTTAAGGTAATAGGCTCTAGGGGGAAGCTGTATAAGATAAATTATATACCCCTACTGAACGAAATAAGAGCTGAAATAAAAAGAATATCACATGGTCCTGTCTCATGGATGGTGCGAATAAATATCGTAAAATTGGTGCTCGCACCTAAAGTGTTATATAAAATACAGATGCTGCCCATTCCTATTCCACAAGATTTCTTCAGAGTTTTGTTAGATTTAATAAACAGATATGTATGGAGTAATAAGAAACCGAGAATAGCACATGCAGTATTGATTAGAGATAAAGCACGGGGGGGGGGGGGGGGGTAGCAATCCCCGACTTCAGAAATTACTATAAAGCGATCGTAATATCACGTGCACTTGAGTGGGGAAAAAGTTGTAACAATAAAAGGTGGGTTAACTTAGAAACGGGGTTAAGTAACGCACGTTTGAATCACATGATTTGGAACCCACTGCAATACAGGAATTTAGGCAAAGATACACATTATATAACGCACCTCACATTTAAAATTTGGGACCAGGTTCATAACATAAATAAGTGGGATTATAATTCTCCTTTAATTTATCTAAAAGACAACCTCTTATTTCCCCCGGGGATGGTGAAGATAGGAGGAAATTGGATATTGGATAGGGAAGCACAGCTAAGGGATATAATAAGTAGAGGTAAAATAAGATTACTGCAAGAATTAACAGCACAAAAGGACGTAATGTTACTGAACGGGTGGAGGTATAGTCAAGTTAAGCACTTTGTTAGAAGTCTTCCGGGCCCCTTAAGGGAGGAAGCAGATTATAGAGAGTTAGAGAAATTATTATGTAGAGAAGGAGTAAAAAGGAAAATTTCTGAGATATACAAAATTTTGATGAACGGGGGTGGGTAGAACCCACCTCTGTTCATCAGAAAATGGGAGGAGGAACTGGGTATTCGCTGCAATAGGGGAATGGAGAAGTGTATCCTGGGAGCGACGTACGGAACGGCAGTCGACATAAAAACAAGGGAGAGTAATTATAAGTGCCTAGCCAGGTGGTATATGACCCCGGCTAGAGTGGGTAAATTCTCATTAGATAAGTCTCCCAACTGTTGGCGAGGGTGTGGAACTTCGGGAACTATGGCGCATCTATGGTGGGATTGCCCTAAAATCAAAATATTCTGGCAGGAAGTGATCAGGTTAATAGAGGAGATAACGGGTAAGGGTATACAGCACGACCCATGGAGTTGTTTGTTCCACGGCCTGGAGGGAGGGAAAAGAGGGTATAAGTCCTCATTAACCCCAGTACTACTTAATGCTGCAAAAAATGTAATTCCAAAGAAATGGCAGGAAGTGCAAGCCCCGACGATTAAGGACTGGATCGCTAAAGTGAATGAAATTTACAGATTAGAGAGAGTTGAGAACAAAGAACACCCTGATAGGGACCAAGAGGAAGAGAGGGGCAAGTGGAGTACCTGGGGGGCCTTTAGAAAATCAGACAGATACATGGAAGCAGTGTCAAAATAGCACAGAGGGTTAGAACAAATGTGGATAAGAACTGACTAGAAGGGAAGAAAAGGGTCTGCGGGGGAAGGGAGGGAGGGGGGGAGGTTGGGGGGTGGTCAGTAGGGGAGGTATTTTTATTTTGTTTAACTGTATGATGTGAAATGGAAAAATATTGTTACAAGATTTTCAGAGACCCTACCAGCTGAAGGGGTTTTTTGTATGGTAAACTTTTTGAAAATGAAATAAAGATTTAAAAAAAAAATAAATAATAATAATACCTCAGGCAGGCAGCTGCAGTATTTTCAGTCAGTGTACTGTATCCTGTGCAGTGTGCAACTAAACCTAACTGCAGACAATTGCTGGTGTTCTATTCCTAATAATACCTCAGGCAGGCAGTTGATTCAGCTAGCTGCAGTATATTAGTGTACTGTATACTGGGCACAGTGTGCAACTAAAGCTAACCGCAGCCAATTGCTGGTGTTCTCTTCCTAATATACTTACAGACAGGCACCTGCAGTGTTTTCAGTCAGTGTACTGTATCCTGTGTACAGTGTGCAACTAAAGCTAACTGCAGCAATTGCTGGTGTTCTCTTTCTAATAATACTTCAGGCAGGCAGCTGCAGTATTTTCAGTCAGTGTACTGTATCCTGCGCACAGTGTGCAACTAAAGCTAACTGCAGCCAATTACTGGTGTTCTCTTCCTAATATACTTACAGGCATGCAGCTGCAGTATTTTCAGTCAGTGCATTGTATCTTGCGCACAGTGTGCAACTAAAGCTAACTGCGGCCAATTGCTGGTGTTCTCTTCCTAATATACTTAGAGGCAGGCAGCTACAGTATTTTCAGTCAGTGTACTGTATCCTGCGCACAGTGTGCAACTAAACCTAACTGCAGTCAGTTGCTGGTGTTCTCTTTCTAATAATACTTCAGGCAGGCAGCTGCAGTATTTTCAGTCAGTGTACTGTATCCTGTGCAGTGTGCAACTGAAGCTAACTGCAGACAATTGCTGGTGTTCTATTCCTAATAATACAACAGACAGCTGCAGTATTTTCAGTCAGTGTACTGTATCCTGTGCACAGTGTGCAACTAAAGCTAACAGCAGACAATTGCTGGTGTTCTCTTACTAATATACTTACAGGCAGGCAGCTGCAGTATTTTCAGTCAGTGTACTGTATCCTGCGCACAGTGTGCAACTAAAGCTAACTGCAGACAACTGCTGGTGTTCTCTTTCTAATAATACTACAGGCAGGCAGGCGATTCAGCTAGCTGCAGTATATATATATATATATATATATATATATATATACATCCCAGCTTTGTGCAGCTACATCTCACTGCAGGCCATTCCTTGTGTATCTATTCCAATACATCAAAGACAGTATGTCTGGAAGGCCAACAAGGAGAAGCAAACAGTCACAGGCCAATAAAAGAGGGCAAGCAGGCTCTGTGTCTAGAGGCAACAGTGCTGGTCATGGACACGGTGCATGCTTGTCCTTTTTCTCGGCAGCTGGCCGTGTTGAGCCACAACATGCTGAAGAGTTGGTAGAGTGGATGACCAAGCCGTCCTTATCCTCCTCATCCTCTGTCACCCAGGCTACCTTGGATGCCAATGCAGGAGCCAAAGCGGCCTATTCCTTGGACTCGAGGTCATCATCAGTTACTCCTTCCCTAGTTCCACCAGAGGAGTCCACCGAACTGTTCGACCACAGTGTTGGGTACATGCTGCAGAAGGATGCGCAGCGTTTTGAAGGCTCCGATGATGGTACCCAGCTTGAGGAAGGCAGTAACAGGAGCCCAGAGAGAGGGGTTGCCCAAGAAGGACAACAAACTGGCAGTCATTTTCCCCCAGCTACAGCATACTGCCAGGTTTGCTCCAGTAACAAGGAGGGTGCCTGATAGGAGAAAGGAGAAGGAGGAGGAGGCACATCTCCAACGAGGCAGGATGCCCTCCAAGGGCTAGCTTAAGGGCGGCAGCCAACTGACTGCATCACACCGCAGAGCTCCGCAAGTGCAGGGCGCTGGTGACTCCACGCGTTATTCCAAAAGTTCTTCAGGGTGGGCCTTTTTTGAGACGTGTGCAGCAGATTGCACCATTGCTATTTGCACTATATGTCTGAAGCGTATCAAGCGTGGACTAGACAGCAATCGCTTGGGCACCACATGCTTAATCAGACATATGTCGAGCTCCCATGCAGCCCGTTGTCAACACTACCTAAAAGACCCAAACCAAAGAACAAGGCGGATCTCTCCTTGCTCCTCCTCATCAGCTGGGATCTCCAACCCCACTATACTTTCAGTCCTTTTCAGAAACCTGCACTGAGAGGAATGAAGGTGTAGAATTAGGTGTGCCATTGCCAAGTACTTGCGGGAAATCTGCTATCGGTACACTAACGTCCTATCCTAGCAGGCAGATTTCCCTACTCCAGTTTCTCTACCGGCGAAAGAAGTTTGCTCCCAGCCATCCACATGCCCAGCGGTTGAATGCTAGCTTGGCTAAATTGCTAGCACTTAAACTGCTGCCTTTTCAGTTGGTAGACTCTGCCCCCTTCCGTGAGTTTGTGGAATGTGTGGTACCTCAGTAGCAGGTTCCCAAATGCCACTTTATTTCACGGAAGGCGATTCTGGCTCTCTACCGGCATGTGGAATACAATGTCCATGCCTCGCTGCACAGGGCAGTCAGCGGTAAGGTGAATATTACCGCTGACTCATGGTTCAGCAGGCATGGACAGGGACGTTACCTATCTTTCATCGCACACTGGGTGACTCACGCAGCAGAGGGCCATCAATGAGTACCTATGTGACTATGGCACCAGGGTCAGGGGAGCTTGTTTTTTTTTTCCCATGATCCATGATCATCAGGGATGCATGCACTGTCCTGTCACCATTTGAGGAGGCCACGAGGATGGTGAGCAGTGACAGTGCATGCATCAGTGACACTGTCCCTCTTGTCCACCTGTTGGAGCACACACTGCGTGGAATAATGGACAGGGCACCTGAGGCAGAACAGAGGCAGGAAGAGGAGGACTTCCTTACCTCTCAAGGCCCTCTTTATCCAGACAGTTTTCCTGCGTGCCCGCCGATCACACAGGAAGAGGATGAGGAGGAGGAGGAGGATTGTGTCAACAATGAGGTGGGGCCTAGCACTCAGCATCAGCAGCAGTCTTCAAGGGATCATTTACAGTCTGAAGAAACCCATGGACTTGTACGAGGCTGGAAGGAGGTGGCTGCGGATCATGTCGTCCTTAGTGACCCAGAGGACTCTGGACCGAATTCCTCAGCAAACCTACACTGCATGGCCTCCCTGATCCTGCAAAGCCTGCAGAAGGATCCTCGTATTCGTGGTATCAAGGAGAGGGATCATTACTGGATGGCAACCCTCCTTGATCCACGTTACAAGGGTAAGGTTGCGGACCTTATCTTGCCGTCACAGAGGGAACAGAGGATGAAACATTTTCGGGAGGCCTTGCAGAAAGGTTTGTGCAATGCATTTCCAGAGCCTGGGAGGTTACAATTTCCTGGTCCTCCTGGACAACGTGTTGCTGAGGCTTCGGTCAGTCACAGAAGGAGCGGTGGAGAAGGTGACTGCCTGACCGATGCGTTCAGACAATTTTTTAGTCCGCAGCCCCAAGGTATGATCGGTTCCAGCAACCATCGCCAGCGTCTGAGTCACATGGTGCAGGAATACCTAGGGGCAAGATCAGACTTGGACACCTTTCCCACCGAAAATCCTCTGGGTTACTGGGTCTTGAGGATGAATCACTGGCTAGAGCTTGCACAGTATGCAATTGAGCTACTGGCCTGTCCTGCATTTAGCGCTCTTTTGGAACGCACATTCAGTGCTGCTGGAGGCTTTGTAACCGATCACAGGGTGCGCCTGTCCACCGAATCGGTCGATCGGCTGACCTTCATAAAAATGAATGTAACCGAATAATCTTTTTTTTTATGTGAGATCCCTTCAAGACTGCCTATGCTGATGCTGAGTGACTATCCTGTTATGCTGAGTGACAATCCTCTTCCTGCTCAATGTTCATGCTGATAGCTTGTAAGAACATTTTTTGTTCTGGGCACCGCCACCAGTGGCTAAGGCCCAATTTTTCTGCCCCTGTGTAACAGGGGTGTGTAATTACAATTTTTGATGCAATACTTTGCAGCAGGGCTCATTCCTGCGCTCCGACTAGAGTATCTGTGAGGGGTTGCAGTGTTGTGGCACCAGCACCAGTGCCCAAGGCCCAATTTTTCTGCCCCTGTTTAACAGGGGCATGTAATTACAAATTTCGATGCAATACTTTGCAGCAGGGCTTATTCCTGCGCTCCAACTAGAGCATCTGAGGGGTTGCAGTGTTGTGGCACCAGCACCAGTGCCTTGATCTAATATTTCACAGCAGGGCCCATTCCTGTGCCCACCAAGAGTAACTGTGAGGCCTCACAGTGTTGTGGCAACACCACCACACCATCCACCACCAAAGGCCCAATTTTTCTGACCCTGTTCAACAAGGGCATGTAATTACTATTCTTGATCTAATATTTTACAGCAGGGCCCGTTCCTGCACCCACCAAGAGTAACTGTGAGGGCTTACAGTGTTGTGGCAACACCAACACCTAAGGCCCAAATTTCTGCAGAGTATATAGGGCAGGCCCCTACTTTCAAACATCCAACTTACAAACGACTCCTACTTGCAAACGGAAGGAGGCAACAGGAAGTGAGAGGAAATCTACCCCTAGGAAGGAAAATCCAATTGTCATTGGGACAGAAAGTGAGGTGAAATCTTCTGAAGAGGTGCACAGACAGCAAAACAAATGTTACAGGGGTGATAATCCTTCCCTATGTTTTCCAAAAAGCTTAAAAATAGATTTTTTTGGCTGGAGCTAAACGTAAAGGATGTACGAGTTTAAAATTGCAAACAGATTCTACTTAAGAACAAACCTACAGTCCCTATCTTGTTTGCACCGCCTGTATACTGCTGTTCAGAGTATATAGGGCCTGGGGGCCCAACGCCTTTCCTTTTTTTTATTTGGGTGCGGGGTGCCCCTTAATATCTATGCAAGACCCAAAGGGGCTGTTATTGGGCTGGGGGGTTTCTCAATGATTTTCATCCATATTGCCGGGACCAGACATGACATTAAAGCCGCAAGCAGTTTTAAATGACTTTTTTTCCTTTAGAAATGTAATTTTGAGCAGGGACTGTTCTAAACACGGGAAACACGCGCCACTTTACAGGCATACTATAGACACCCCCCAGGCATGATATTTAAAGGAATATTTCATGTTTATTTTTTCACTTTAAGCATCATTAAAATCACTGCTCCCGAAAAAACGTCAGTTTTTAAAACTTTTTTTTCCATTTGATACATGTCCCCTGGGGCAGGACCCGGGTCCCCAAACCCTTTTTAGGACAATAACTTGCATATTGGCCTTTAAAATTCGCACTTTTCATTTCTCACCCTTGAGTCCAATAGACTTTAACGAGGTTCGAAAGTTCACGCAAACTTTCGGTCCGTTCGAATGTTCTGATGCGAACCGAACCGGGGGGTGTTCGGATCATTCCTACTAGTGACTGGGTGGGCTAAAGGGTCTTGGATCGTGTGGTTCCGGACAGAAGAAGCATTTATGGCGGACATAGTCCTGTTGAGGACAGAGGTCCGTTATAGTCTATATTTGCATCTGTGAGCTTTATTACCCCTCACATTAGGTGCAGGCCATCTTGGCTTGTCCAGCCTCCTCGTAGGGGACCGTTGGTGAAAACGAGCTAAAGATAATAACAAAAGGATATCCACAGAAGCCGATCCAACAATTGATCATATGAGAAAAGGAAAACTCATTGCGCACGGTCCAGATTAAAAACAGGCAATTTATTAAAAATCTACTTACAACAAAACTGTAATCACAGGCATTTGGAAATATATCCGTCTGAACACTCTCACAAGTGTCCCAACGTCACCACTATTTCCTGTCCTGCCAACCTATTAGCTGCAGCCTTAACCTTGTCCATAAGTTTGTAAAGGAGCACGTCGAATGGAAGACAGAGCCTGGGGGTGGAGGAAGGACAGGTGCCTTTGACGGGTGGGGCAGAGGACTCAAAGATCTTGTCTGTGGAGGGAGGGGGGAATTCCTCCAGCAGCCCCTCGCTGCTGATAAGACTGTTTACTGATGAGAAGTTGAAATACACCTTACCTGTGTGCCTATTGTTATTGGACAGTTTACCCCGCCCTGAATCCAAGGGTGGGGGGGTGTCCCTGAGTTGTAGATCTGTTGTTACATGTGTTTGAATAAAGAGTCTCATGCTTTTCACCCTACACTGAGTTACAGCTAGTGACTATGTGGGCTAAAGGGTCTTGGATCGTGTGGTACTGGACAGAGGAAGCATTTACGGCAGACATAGTCCTGTTGAGGACGGAGGTCCATTACAACTGGTTGGCAGCAACGGGATGAGAACGCTCAAGATGGCTGACGAAAGTCTACATACCAGGAGCCCTTGCGCTGTCTGGTACGAGGAAGAGATGGCCATTCAGGGGAAGGATGCCAACACCGAAAGAAAGCTTACAGCCACTGAAAAGGCACAAAAAAAACAAATGGAATGGGAGACCGCAAAAAACCAAGCCACCACCCCTGTGTCTCTCCCTGTGGTAAGGGAGACCCAAAGAATTTTCAGGAAGGACTTTAAGCCCTACCAAGACAACACAGGGGTGTGGATGGGTTCTTTCAGGACTTTGAACATCAATGCGAACTACGGGGGGTCCCACCCGCAGACTGGTCCCGCCATGTAGTAGGACTGCTGGAGGGGGGCTGCTGAGGCTATCGAATGATGGACCCTCTCAAGAAGTGTAGCTATGAGGGCCTAAAATGGGCAGTACAGGACTATTACGCTGCATCGCCAGAGGCGTATCGGGCACAGTTACAGATTGGAAGGGGAGAAGGCCACCTCCCCTGAGGGGATCATACAGGCTGTCCTGAAGCAACAATTCTTTTTCAAGTGCCCCCCTGAGCTCCGACAGTGGGTGCGGGAGCGAAAACCTGCCACTCTAGAGGAAGCTGCAGCCTTAGCGGATGACGCCCTCAACACACAATGGAGGAAGCCCCCCTGATGAGGGAATCCCGAGTTCTCAGGGTGTCCAGCCCCACCTCTGGGCCCTACATGCCTCCCCATCATCGGATGAACCCCCAGGCAGCACCAACCCCTCGGGTCCCGCTACCACACCATCCGATCCCCCACAGCGGATCGCAAGACCCACCTTGGTTTTGTTGCGCTGTTTTGGGCACACCCTTCCAGGAGTCTTTGGCCTACAACCTGCAGAGACACCTACATCACTTCTCCAAGGAAAGCAGCTACAAGAGGTCACCGTGGATGGTCAAAAGGCAGTGGGATTCCAAGATTCGGTGCGTTCCTCACTATTGTGGACCCACGAGTTGTGCGCTCTGGCGCTCTCCAACCCGGCCCAGGAATAGTGATCCAATTGGCAGGTGGCACCAAATGCTTAATTTTTCTCGCTACTGTCACCTTGGACTATGGACTGGAGCCCAAGCGCTGTGATGTAGGAGTAATGGGAGGATTACCTGCAGATGTGCTTCTTGGGAATGATGTCGGTGACCTCCAGTGTCACTTTGTCGGGGCCATCACGTGAAATCAATCCCACGACATTCCCATGGCGGGGCATCAAGGGAAGTTACGGACAGAAAAACGGTTAGCCCAGGCCCTCTATTGGTCTGGCATGTCCCAAGCGGCAGCCCACTATTATCACACCTGCGATACATGTCAGCGACATGGGAGAAGGGGTGGCCAACGAGTCCCCCTGCAACCCTTCCCCATCATTAAGGAGCCATTCCAGCGGATAGCTATCAGCATCCTGGGAACCTTGGCTCACCCCAGCAAAACTGGAAAGCAGTACACCCGGACCATGGTGGATTATGCTACCCGTTATCCCGAAGCAATGGCCTTCTCCAACATCACAGCTCCCAAAATTGCAGAGGCCCTAGTTATGGTGTTCACATGAGTGGGCTTTCCAGATGAAATTCTGTCAGCCCAAGGTACACAGTTTATGTCCGATCTGATTCAGTCCCTCTGGCAGACCTGTGGAGTGAGGGCCAACCGGGCCACCCCCTATCACCCCCAAACCAACGGACTGTGTGAGAGCTTCAATGGGACTCTGGGGTCCATGCTACGTGCCTTTATCGACCATAAACCAGACTGGGAACGGTACCTCCCCGCCTCCTCTTCGCCTACCGGGATGTCCCACGGGAATTTACTGGGTTTTCCCCATTTGAGCTTATGCATGGGAGGAAGGTCCGAGGCCCCCTGACCCTGCTGAAAGAATACTGAGAGGGCCAACTACATTATACAGGGGTTTCTGTGGTCCCTTAGGTCCTAGAACTGCGTGAGCGAATGGGCCAACTTGCTGGTCTTGCATTGAAAGACTGCCCAAACCCGCCAAAAGAAGTGGTATGACCGCAAAGCTCGAACCCGAGAGTTTACTGAGAGCCAACAGGTCCTCATGATAGTCTCCAAAACAAATTACAATCTACATGGGAAGGACCCTTTTGAATCATCAAGAAGTTAAATGAGACTAACTATGTTCTTGCGCTAGATGATCATAGGAAGCAGCAAAAGACCATGCACTTCAATATGATCAAGGAATACCACGACAGAAACCTTCTTGTCCTGGCGGTCTGCCCCCTACCCTCTGAAGAAGATGACAAAGGCGTGCTTGAGCTCCTGGAGATAGCGCACCACTCAGCTGACCAACCTTCCATTGCACGATTGATCAGTTGCTGCAGGGCTGCCAAGACTTTGCCTGCGCCTACCTTGATGACATTGCCATCTTCAGTGAAACATGGGAAGACCACCTCCAGCATGTGGGCAATGTACTAGACCTAATTACAGGGGCCAACCTCACTATCCGGCCCAATAAGTGTCAGATGGGAATGCCCGAGGTCCAATACTCGGGACACTGGGTGGGGGAGGCAGACTGCACCCTGAACCAGCTAAAATCTAAGCCATTAGGGACTGGCCTACTCCTCAGAATAAAAAGCAGGTTATGGCCTTTTTTAGCACTGCTAACTATTATCACAAATTTGTTCCCTTTTTAGCACAATTGCCAAGCCACTGACAGACCTGAACAAGAAGACTATGTCCAGGGTGGTGACGCGGACCCCGGCCTGCCAGACCGCCTTTGACCAGCTGAAAGAGGCCCTCTACCGCGACCCCGTCCTGGCAGCTCCAAACTACAAGTGAAGGTTCATTGTACAGACGGATGCCTCCACATATGGGCTAGGGGCTGTCCTCAGCCAGGTAAATGAGGAGGGGAGGAGCACCCGGTGGTCTTCCTTAGCAGAAAGTTGCTGGACAGGGAGGTGGCCTATGCCACCATCGAAAAGGAGTGCCTGGCTATAGTATGGGCTTTGAAAAAACTGCAACCCTATTTGTACGGCAGAGAGTTCACCATTTTCATGGACCACAACCCCCTCATCTTGCTGAATCGGGTCTCAGGGGATAAGTGCCACCTGCTAAGGTGGAGTTTGGCCTTACGACTTCACTATTCAGTACCGAAGGGGAGCTAACACCAAAATGCAGATCGGCTCTCCCGTCAACCAGATTCCCAGTAAAGCCCAGCAACCCACAAGTGCCTTTAGGGTAGCCTGTTGAGGTTCCCATTTTGGCACTCGTAAAGTGGAGGGGTTGTCGTGGGGGCCCTACTTCCCCGGATTGCCCTACTGTTCCCCAGCACCAGCCCTCCAAGTATTTGCGCCAAGTGTCACTGTGACGGGAGTGACTTTGGGTGTGGTTGTATTCCATTGTTCTGTTGTGTCTGTCGGCCTTGGAAGAAAAGTATATTATGGGATGTATGTCTATGTAGAGGGGGGGAATTCCTCCAGCAGTCCCTCCCTCCTGTTTACTGATGAGAAGTTGGAATACACCTGACCTGTGTGTCTATTGTTATTGGACAAATATTAAGTGAAAGAGACAGCGCTAGCAACAAATGAACAAATGAACCAAGTAAATATTATCGCTGCTGTAACAAAAGTGCTAATACTTGAAAGTTGAAAACAAAAACGATTACAGCGCTGATATGCGTGACTTAAAACTAAAGTGCTGCGTGCTGACAATGAATGCAAAAAAATATTATTGGTAATATATATATAGTGGACTACATATCACATGTAGTCTAGAAATGAATATTCGCAAATATTGAACAACTGCTATGACACAATTTGTGAATAATCAGTGATAAGTGCAATACAAAAACTGATTAACAAAAATAACATATACATAAGACGCAAGTTGCATGAAAATAAATATAGAAACCATTGGTGATACCCAATTAATAAAAAGGTGAAAAACTGATAATAAAAATAAACTGACACAATCAATAAAATAAATGCTTTAAAATAAAAATTGGACTATTGGAGTTGAGATAACATCTGCTCACGGGGTGGAGATGTTACTGCTAACAAATAGTCCCAAAATAATTGACAACAGCTGGACTGGTCACAGGAATCTTGGACAGACAGCCTTATAATGACACAGCAGCTCTTCAACCTGTAATGTCAGTCTGTCTCGATATGGTATAGCCAGGGATACCTCTGACGTGTATAAGTGGATAGGAATGGCTGATGTTTCAAATCAATAGAGCCATGGAACATGATTTGCATTGCAGTTTCTTCCCAAATACAACAGTGTGTATCTTAAAATAAATGTATAAATATTGCCCTGGAAATATTGCTATGCAGCAAATAATTATGTGCAACTTCAATAAACAATAATATACTAGTATGTGAAAGGAATGCTGATTAATGAGATCTGGAAAGCCCTGGGTCTCCTGTTGTCTACTAGTGTGGCTTCTAATGGGGCGTACACACGGTTGGACTTTTCGCCTACAAAAGTCCAACGGACGCCGACGGACTAAAGCTGGCTGGTAATCCGATCGTGTGTGGGCTTCTTCGGACTATCAGCGGACTTTTTCAGCCTCAAATCCGACGGACTTTAGATTTGAAACATGCTTCAAATCTTTACGTTGTAACTACGACGGACCCCGAAATCCGCTCGTCTGTATGCTAGTCCTACGGACAAAAAAACGACGCATGCTCATAAGCAAAAACTAAACGGAAGCACTCGGTCTAGTAAAACTAGTGTTCGTATTGTAGGTAGCACATTCCTCACGCTGCAAAATCTGTGATCATTGAATGCAGCGCATTTAATGTCTTCTTTACGAATGCTATAAAGAACGAAGATGTTTTGCTGTTCATATTCAAACAAAGTTCTCCCAAACAGATTTCTGGATTCTTTTTCTCTTTGAATTCATGAATGACATGGTATGCTTTTTCAAAACAATGTTTCCATACTAATAATACTTT
>JBBGZY010000123.1:2577500-2657500 GCA_037952925.1 Lithobates clamitans
CACCACAGAAGATTCTAGCAAATTATTAGGGGGGGGGGGGGTTGAAATCAAGCTAATTATAAGCACACTATTTGGATAGAGTTTAGGGGAAACAAAATACAATGCAGCTGACTAAATACATTCAAACTGAGTAGACTAGGTGAATATGTGACCAGCATTGTATGCTGGAGAGGTTATTGAAGGCAAATATACATGCATGACAAAAAAGAACATGAAACAAATCAAGCATGCGTGAGGAGAAAAAGGGGACATTCACACTATATTACAATGATGGTAAGTAGTGTTTGAGCTAAGAAATACATTACATTATCAAAGAATAAATAAAAGAACATGTGATGCTAATAAAAGAAAAAATTCTTACCTTAATATAGTCCTTCTGCAGGACCTGGATGATGGCAGAACAGGTCTCTGGGATAATGATCCCCAGAGCCTGGGGGGAGATGCCTGTCGAGAACTTGAGGTCCTGCAGGCTTCTCCCCGTCGCCAAGTACCGCAACGTGGAAACTAGCCTCTGCTCCGGAGTGATGGCTTGCCTCATGCAGGTATCCTGCCTGCTGATATAGGGGGTCAGCAAAGCCACCAAACGGTCAAAAACGGGGTCCGTCATCCGGAGAAAGTTCCTGAAATCCTCAGGATTATTCTCACGGATCTCACGGAGCAATGGCATGTGACAGAACTGGTCACGCTGGAGCAACCAATTCTTGGTCCATGAACTCCTCCTCGCCCTGTTCATGGACTGGTCTTGGTCTGAAGAATAAACTACAGCACCAAACACATACAATGCACGAGCTCGACGACGAGTACGTACAGGTAACATGGCTATTAAACGGTCGGCTGGTCAGAACGCACTTAACAGAACGCACTGAAGAACAGCAAGGCCTGTGAAGAACGACCTGAAAATCAGGAACGAGCGGCCAATAAAACAAAGATTTCTCAATGCCAACTGACCAAACGCACTGAAAAGCAGATACAAACCTCACAAGCACAGACTGAACAACAGTTAAAACGAACTGAAAAATATGAGTCTCACAAGCGCGAATCGTCTCTCACCAAACTTCTACTAACACGAGATAAACACAAGATTAGCAGAAGGAGCCCAAAGGGTGTCGTACGGGCTATTGAACTTCCGTTTTATAGTCTCGCCGGACTTGATGTACGTCACCGCGTACTAGGCTGTCGAACTTTTGTGTGGTCGTGTGTAGGCAAGTCCGTTCGTTAGAAAGTCTGCCGCAAGTCCGCCGAAAGTCCGACCGTGTGTACGCGGCATAAGAGTATTTCACCCATTGTTGTTTGTGCTAATTAACCCTGCTATTGTATGAAGGAGTTCTGTGTTGATGTTTATGATAATGTATAATCTACTGTGTGAAGCTCGGTGACAACAAGTCTGACCTGTAGTGAAATCCTGATTAATAATAACAATGCTCAGGAGGGCACGGAGTCACATCGGCTGCTTTAAGGGATTAGTTAATTAGCTCATGTTTATTAGGTTTCTGGTTACAGGTGTACTGTTATGCCCTGTACACATTGTCGTATTTTCTGATGGAAAAAGTGCAATCGGATTGTGTTGTCGGAAATTCCGATCGAATGTGGGCTCCATCTGACTTTTTCCGTCGGAATTTCCGACACAAAAAGTTTGAGAGTAGGCTATAAAATTTTCCGACAACAAAATCCGGTTAAATTCTGATCGTGTGTACACAAATCTGATGCACAAAGTGCCACGCATGCTCAGAATAAATTAGGGGGCGAAAGCTATTGGCTACTGCCGCGTTTATAGTCCCGACGTACGTGTCTTACGTCACCGCGCTCAGAACGATCGGATTTTCCGACAACTTTGTGCGACCGTGTGTATGCAAGACAAGTTTGAGCCAACACCTGTCGGAAAAAATCCATGGATTTTGTTGTCGGAATGTCTGATCAATGTTCGACCGTGTGTACAGGGCATTAGAGTAATATGAGCAGGAGGTAGGAACCTCCTCTTCTACTGTATGTAAGACTTGTATTTTGGTTCTAATAAAGGAATCCATGTTCAGCAACTAATCAAGTATCATCTTGTTTTGTGCTTGTGAGCGGTTGGAATATCTGATATCTATATTCAGACTGGGAGGAAGCGGTATATGACGAAAGCACTCAAGCGGAGTGTGGGACGTTTCGTTACATGGGGGTTCTCATTTTAAGCCTTAACAGACCCAAATGGCCTTTTATGTATTGGGGGGGCAGGATATTTTTTGTTTTGAGTTAAAATCTTGGAACTGCAATCTAGATTTGTACGTTTTCTCTAAAGCCGTACATCTTTGAAGCAGCATTTTGGATACATGCTACAGATGCACCACTTTACAGGCAGAGTAAGCCCCCCAAGATACTAGCTTTTAAGCAATTTTAAATTTTTAAAGGCACTTCTCCTTGTTTCGTTTTTGGGGTTGTCGAAATTGGTGACATTGATATATGTCCCTCAGGGTGGGACCTGGGCCCCCATACCCATTTTAAGGCCAATAACTAGAATATAAGCCAGCCAGGTGGGGACTCGCAAAATTAACAAGTCAGTTCCCATAGACTGCTTTGGTATTTGTTGTATAACTTTTGCCCATGTTAGGCTCTTTGTTTGCCCCCCTGGACTGGGGGGTGTTTGTCCCATCTATAGTTTTGTAGCATGCTGGATCATGTGCTTAATTTTGGACAAGGGGGTGGCTTTTTTTGTGGTAGCTGCATTTGGGTTGGTCTAAGGCAGGCTCAGAGACTTTGGCTTTTTTTTGTGTGTGAACAGTACTTGGATTTTTATGGGCATGCTTAGAGAGTGTGTTTTTGGGTTAGTAATTTTAAGGACATCCTTAACAGGTGTAGCCACTTTGAAGTTCTCTACATTGGGTGAATTTGCATTTTGTGTGTTTCATGGACTGTGCATGTGTTTTCAATTATTAGCACACAAACCTATATTATATAAAGCTTGCAGATAGCATTCTTTACCTTGCCCTAAAAGTGTGTGCAGGCATGCGTGCGTGTGTGTGTCTACTAAATGTTTAAATCCTTAGGAGATTGTCCCTTTTGTGGGCGCAGTCCTTTTAACTCCTGTTAATTTCCTCTGCAAAATGGTCAGACCTCAAAACCATATTCTGTTAGTGTCTCAAATTAACATACATGTGTTTTTTGCTTTCCTTGCTCTTTTTCAAGTCCTGTTTTGTTGACCAATACAATTTGTAGCAAATTTTTATGTGTTTTGTTAATAATTTATTTTGCAGATGCATGCTCAATCCAAGTAGTTCATTTTACACTCCCCCCCCCCCCCAAACAATTTTCATGAAACAGATTTCCCAGCTGCAGCTTAACTAAGCTGATTGGCATGGTAAATCAAAAAAAGGTGTGATTTGTCTAAAAGCTACTTTCCTGGTGCCTTCATGGTAGCATATGCATGCGTATGCTGCCATGGATAGGTGTCAGAAACCATGAATCAGACGAAGACAGAAGTACAGTTAATCACATTTGTTTAATAATAATAAAAAGGTAAACAGAGTAAGCATAGTAAATACATAGCCAGAGTTCAGAAACCAGATTGGGTAGTTAGCCAATGCCAATGTCTGAGAGCCAGAGATCAACATAGTAGTACAGCAAGCAGGATCAGGAGCCAGAAGGGATGTCAGCCGAGCAAGTCTTCAACAGGAACACTGGAGAATATCTCTGAGATGTGACCAAAGATGAAGGCAGAGATGAAGTGAGCTAGATGGCTTTAAGTAGCCAGGACTGATGAGCAGATCATCAACAGCTGAGTCACTGTGGAGAGAAAGGAGCTGGCAATTAGTGGACAGCTGAGCGGCCAGCTCAGAGAAGGAAGGGCTGAGCCCAGCCCTGACAGTACCCCCTCCTCAATGACCCCTCCCCCTCGGAGGGCCACTGGGATTGAGGGAAAAACGTCTATGGAAATCACGGAGGAGGACAGGGGCATGTACGTCCGAGGATGAGACCCAAGAGCGTTCCTCCGGACCGTACCCCTTCCAATGCACCAGGTACTGTATGCGCCTATGGGAGTCAACAATGGATTGTACTTTATACTCCTCATGGTTCTCAACCTGTATAGGGCGAGGCCGTGGCACCGAGGTGGTAAAGCGGTTGTAGACCAAAGGTTTCAATAAGGAGACATGAAACACATTAGAGATGCGCATACTAGGAGGAACTTCCAACGGGTAAGCCACTGGGTTAATCCTACGAAGGATACGGAAAGGCCCAATAAACCAAGGTGCGAACTTCAAAGAAGGAACACGAAGTCAGAGGTTGCGAGATGACAGCCAGACTCTGTCCCCAACCTGGTAGGAAGGTGCAGGCAGGCGTCTGCAGTCAGCATGGAGTCTGTACCTATCGTTAGCATGTCACAAAGCCTCCTGGACTTGTAGACCAAAGGTTTCAATAAGGAGACATGAAACACATTAGAGATGCGCATACTACTAGGAGGAAGGTCCAATGCGTAAACCACTCGGTTAATCCTACGAAGGATACGGAAAGGCCCAATAAACCAAGGTGCGAACTTCAAAGAAGGAACACGAAGTCGGAGGTTGCAAAGCCTCCTGGACTTGTAGACCAAAGGTTTCAATAAGGAGACATGAAACACATTAGAGATGCGCATACTAGGAGGAAGGTCCAATGCATAAACCACTCGGTTAATCCTACGAAGGATACGGAAAGGCCCAATAAACCAAGGTGCGAACTTCAAAGAAGGAACACGAAGTCGGAGGTTGCGAAATGACAGCCAGACTCTGTCCCCAACCTGGTAGGAAGGTGCAGGCAGGTGTCTGCAGTCAGCATGGAGTCTGTACCTATCGTTAGCATGTCGCAAAGCCTCCTGGACTTGTGCCCAAGTGGAACGAAGGCCACGGAGATGCTCCTCTAATGCAGGAATACTCTGCGGAAAAAACAAGGCAGGCAACATGGAAGGTTGGAAACCATAGTTTGCCATAAACGGGGACAAACGGGAAGCTGAATTCAAGGCACTATTGTGAGCAAACTCCGCCCACGATAAGAGGAGAACAGGGGCATGTACGTCCAAGGATGAGACCCAAAAGGGTTCCTCCTGTTATTAGTGATTGGATGCTATTCACTGTTGCTTGTCATTTGATTTACTAATTTATCACTGTTCACAAAAATTTATGTTATATGTTCAGCTCTGCACTTTCCATTTTATATTTATATTTATAGGCAACATGGAAGGTTGGAAACCATAGTTCGCCATAAACTGGGACAAACGGGAAGCTGAATTCAAGGCACTTCTATGAGCAAACTCCACCCACGGTTAGAGGTCTGACCAGTTGTTATGATGGTCAGAAATATAGCAACGTAGGAATTGCACCAAGGACTGATTGGCTCGTTCTGTGGCCCCATTAGACTGTGGGTGATACGCAGAGGAGAAAGCAAGCTGAATACCCAACTGTGCACAAAAGGCTCTCCATAACCGGGACACAAACTGACTACCCTTGTCTGAGACAATCACCTTGGGTAGCCCATGTAAGCGGAAGATCTCCCAAGCAAAAATAGAAGCCAGTTCCTTAGAAGTAGGCAACTTCTTGAGTGGAATACAATGCAACATTTTCGAGAACCGGTCAACCACCATAAGAATAACTGTGCTGCCCTGGGAGTTGGGTAACTCCACAATGAAATCCATAGACAGGTGGGTCCAGGGCCTCTCTCCATTGGGTATGGGTTGTAGGAGGCCCACTAGAAGGTGTCGTGGAGTCTTACTCTGAGCACACACGGAACAGGCAGCTACAAAGGCGGTTACATCAGCACGTAGACTAGGCCACCAGAATTGTTGGGAAATGGCCCAAAAGAGTTGATTCTTCCCAGGGTGGCCAGCAGCCTTGATAGAATGGTAATTCTGGAGCACAGCAGTATGGAGACTCTCCGGAACAAAGCAGCGGTCACAAGGTTTCTCAGGAGGAGCATCGACCTGAGCAGCAAGAATTTTGTCACCCAAAGGAGAAGTAAGACTGGTGCGAACTGTAGCCAGAATACGATCAGGAAGAATCACAGGAACCGGAACTGACTCCATCTTGGAAGTGGAGGAAAATTGTCATGACAAGGCGTCAAGCCCTTACATTCTTAGTACCGGGTAAGAAAGAGACAATGTAATTAAAACTCAACAAGAAAAGAGCCCATCACGCCCTTCTGGGAGAGAGGCGCTTAGCCTCAGACAAGAATGTGAGATTCTTATGGTCAGTAGGAATGAGAACCGGCACAGTGGTACCTTCAAGGAGATGTCTCCATTCTTTCAGGGCTAAAATGATCGCCAACAGTTCTCTGTCACCAATCTCGTAATTGCACTCTGCTGGTGACAATTTCTTGGAAAAGTAGCCAAACGGATGCATAGTGCACTCAGAGTTAGGATGTTGAGACAGAAGGGTGCCAACTCCAGTCTCAGAAGCATCAACTTCTAGAATAAAAGGCAATGTAGGATCAGGGTGTGCCAACACAGGAGCAGAAACAAAGGCAGCCTGGAGACTCTCAAAGGCCTTAATGGACTCCGGAGACCAACTCTGTGGGTTGCCGTCTTTCCTGGTCATATCAGTCAGGGGCTTGACCAGAGACGAGAAGTTACGAATAAACGTCTGATAATAGTTGGCAAAGGCAAGAAAACGCTGCAGAGGACATAAACCCACAGGTTGAGGCCACTGTTGGACCGCTGAAAGTTTCTCTGGGCCCATCAAAAAACCAGAAGTGGAAATGGCATAGCTCAGAAATTTAACCTGTTCATAATGGAATTCACACTTTTGTAATTTGCAATAGAGATTGTTCTCTCTTAGTCTCTGAAGCACACGACAGACATCTGTGTGGTGGCTCTCCAAGGACTTGGAAAATATGAGGATATCGTCAAAATAAACCACCACACATAACTGCAACAAATCTCAGAGGACATTGTTAATAAACTTCTGGAAAACTGCCGGAGCATTACAAAGGACAAAAGGCATTACGAGATACTCATAATGACCTGATCTGGTGTTAAACGCAGTTTTCCACTCATCGCCCTCCTTAATCCTGACGAGATTGTATGCCCCTCTCAAATCAAGCTTCGTGAAAACCGTTGCTCCCTTGAGGCGGTCAAATAACTCCGTAATCAACGGAATGGGATAGGCATTCTTAATCGTGAAATGATTGAGACCCCTATAATCGATACAAGGTCTTAGCTCACCACTCTTTTTCTTCACAAAAAAGAAACCAGCACTAGCAGGAGATGAGGATTTGCGGATGAAACTTCGAGAAAGTGCGTCTGCAACATACTCCTCCATGGCCTTATCCTCCAAGACCAACAAAGGGTAAACCCGGCCACGAGGGGGTATGGCACCAGGTTGAAGGTCAGTTGCGCAATCACACAACCGGTGTGAAGGCAAAGTACCGGCTTGACCCTTGTCAAAGACATCGCTAAAATCGCGGTACTCCTCCGGCAGGGAGGAGAGTGAAGAGGTGCACAGGACCTTGACTACCTTCTGGAAGCATCTCGCACTGCACTGTGGTGACCAGGACAGAACCTCAGCATGGAGCCAATCAAAAGAAGGGTTGGGCCTCTGTAACCAGGGATAACCAATAACCAGCGAAACTTTAGGTGAGGAAATAACTTGGAATTGGATTATCTCATGGTAAAGGGCCCCTACAGCCATGGACAACAGAACAGTCTCATGAGTCACATGGGCAGGCTCCCATCAAGAGCCCCAATGGCAAGTGGTGTGTCACGCAGCTGCAGCAGAATTGAGTGCTTCGATACAAAGGCAGGGGCTTATTTTTCTGGGAAACTGGAGACTAAACAATGCCACCTAAGGTCTGTCCATGACAGGACCTTAAGATTCGAGCATTCCCTGGACGGGTAGGACAAGACTTCAGAAAGTAACCAGCTTGGCCACAATAAAGGCACAATCTCTCCCTCCTTCTAAGTGCTCTCTCATCCGCAGAGAGACGCGTGAAGCCCAAGTGCATGGGTTCATCTTCACAGACCGACTTGGTACCAAGAGGCATGGGAGGTGAGGGAGGCAAGGGTGGGACTGCAAAGCTCGGAGACAAATGTACAGGAGGCTTGCGCCAGCGCTCCTTAAAAGAGAGTCTTTCTCTGAGTCTGGAGTCAATGAGGATGGCAAATGTGATCAACCTCTCTAGCTTAGTGGGTATATCTCGGATTGCTATCTCATCCTTATCTGAGAGACCATGAGAGAAGGCAGCCACGAGGGCCTCATTGTTCCAAGCAACCTCTGCTGCCAGAGTACGGAATTCGATGGCGTAATCGGCAAAAGTTCTCGTACTCTGATGGACTTGAGGCTCTTGGCAGCAGAAGCAGAGCATGCGGGGAACGTCAAATACCCTTTTGAAGGAAGCCACAAATTCTGGGTAACTCAGGACCACAGGTTTTTGCGTCCCCCATAGAGGGTTTGCCCAGGCTCTCTCAGAAAGCTAAGATATCACAAAACCTACTTTGCTTCTGTCCGTGGGAAACGCCTGGGGCAGCATTTCAAAGTATATCTCAACCTGGTTGAGAAACCCTCTGCATTGGACTGGATCGCCCCCAAATCACTTGGGAAGCAGAGCGGAACCAGACATGCCTCTTATAGAGGTAATACTCGAGGCGGGTGCCTGCACAGAGACTGGAGAAGCAGCAGGGACAGCCTGCAACACAGGTTGTACCGGAGCAGCCATATTGGAAGATTCCAGGTGAGTCGTGCGACTCAGGAGCATTTGTAACGCCAAGGCAAACTGATCCATGCGGTGATCCTGGTCATCCAATCTGGAAAAAATATTGCCAACATGTGGACTGACTGTATCTTCTGAATTCATGGCCTTCACCTACTGTCAGAAACCATGAATCAGACCGAGACAGAAGTACAGTTAATCACACTTGTTTAATAATAATAAAAAGGTAAACCGAGTAAGTGTAGTCAATTCATAGCCAGAGTTCAGAAACCAGATCGGGTAGTCAGCCAATGCCAATCTCTGAGAGCAAGAGATCAATGTAGTAGTACAGCAAGCAGGATCAGGAGCCAGAAAGGACATCAGCCAAGCAAATCTTCAACAGGAACGCAGGAGAAAGTCTCTGAGATGTGACCAAAGGCGAAGGCAGAGATGAAGTGAGCTGGACAGCTTTAAGTAGCCAGGACTGACGAGCAGATCATCAACAGCTCAGTCACTGTGGAGAGAAAGGAGCTGGTAATTAGCGGACAGCTGAGCGGCCAGCTCAGAGAAGGGAGGGCTGAGCACAGCCCTGACAATAGGCACCATTAAAATTACAGAGAGGTAAGTATTCAATTTTCCATTTTAGCTCAGTGGTTCTCAGCCTCAGTCCTCAAGTAGCAGGACATGTTTTGGGAATTTATCTTAGCTAAAATAGCTGTCCAAAATACCAAGCCATTGACTGTGATTTAAAGCACCTGTGCAAGATGAAGGTAAACCTGCAAACATGGCCTGTTGGGGGTACTTGAGGACAGGGTTGAGAACAACTGATTTCAAGCACTGAGCTAAAATCTAGCTCAGTACAATCCTATGCTAATTGTGGGCATTTGAGGGAACCAAGTGAGTGTTAGAACCCCTGCTTGTCTTTTTTTAGGTTGGGCTTTGTGTCCCTTTTCTGAAAATTGGCTTCACTTCCTGTCACATAGCCAAACAGGAAGTGAGGGTAAAACCCTACCAATGTCTTTCCTTGGGGACACACAGGTCAATCTAACTAGTGTCCCCATTAGGCAAATTGAACTCTAGCACTTTGTTGTGTACACCCCCAAATTATTAGGTATTTTGGGGTTTATTAAAGGCAAATCCACTCTACAATAAAAGTGTACCCAATGTAAATCTGAGGGGAAGCACTGCTGATTTTATTATCCAATCATGTAAAAGCATAGATGCTGTTTTTTTTATTTACCTTGCAAGTCCCCCTCGGATCTCCAGCAACTCCACTTCCAATTGCACTTGTAGTGCAAAGTGGATTTACCCTTATTAAATAAACCCCAAAGTCCAGGATACCTAATAATTTGGGGTGTACACAGCAAAATGCTAGAGTTCAATTTGCCTAATGGGGACACTAGTTAGATTGACCTGTGTGTCCCTAAGGAAAGACATTGGTATGGTTTTACCCTCACTTCCTGTTTGGCTATGTGACAGGAAGTTAATAAATTTGAAGGAGAAACTGGCAAAATTTGGGAGGTGTCTTCACCCTATCAGGGGTGCAGACATCACCAAAAACTAACAAGACTTCTAATCCCTCTGCACTCTATCCCCAAGCAAAAATAAGAAAGGATTTCATTTAGTTTAACTTTGCAAAGACACATTCCTAAGTTCAACTGTGATGCATGTCAATGGCCCATTTAGACCTTGTTTAATGGAAAACACCAGTTGCCTTTCACTATAAACATTTTTTAGTTCAGTCCTGAAAATCTGCTTTACTATTCATTTCCATAAAATCTGGGGTCCTGCAGCCAGATGCGCCAAATGCATCTAGATGCGCGACCGCTCTGCATGTGAGATGCGCAGCTACTGTGTGCGCGGAGGTATGTACCCGTGGTGCATATCTGGTTCCCAGAAGCAGTGGCCAGCACACAGGAATGACATCACTCTCCCCCAGGAAGTTGATTGTACTGCTGCTAATTTCTTCCCACCACCATGCCCCGCTCACTGTTCTCTGAGGAAGAGATGATCCTTATTTGCAAATTAAGATTATTTTTTTTTTTTTTTTACATAGGACGGTGTTTGTGTGGGTCATGTGTGTATGTCTAAATGATTTGGCCTCAAAACACACACCTACTTCCTGTGTACAGATTCACTTACAGGCCAATGTCCTGCTTCAGTGTGTGTGTGTATATATAGATATATCTATATATCTATAGATATATCTATAGATATATCTATAGATGTAAGTTCATCTGTCCACCAGCAGAGAGAAGTTGGGTAAAAGCCACACTCCTAATTCTGGAGGCATAATAATGGTCTAGCACAGGGGTGTTCAAACTACAGCATTACAGTTGTTTAGGAACTACAATTCCCATCATGCCTAATCATGTCTGTGAATGTCAGAGTTTTACAATGCCTTATGGGATGTGTAGTTCCGCAATAGCGGGAGAGCCGTAGTTTGAAGATTCCTGATCACTCTAGCATGTCTTGAAAGAAGGTGTTTTTTCATTTGCCTTGTATAATGCCCAAATGATATCGTTAGGAAAATACAAGTAGGTCATGGCACATCTACATTCTAAATTTGGCACTTAAGATGGTCATCCACTATGCAATCTGATTGGCCAATCTCTGTACAACTTGATATTTAGGCAAAATAGGTAATAGGAAGATGCACTCGAACAATTAATTCAAAATATAGGAAGTCAAACAGGCTCTTGCAATAAATCTAATTTATTTAAGATCTAACTGATTGCAGTGCATGGTCATTTTTAAAGATCAAGATCTGAAAATATAAATATATTGGATTTAGAAACATTTATCTGTTCTTTGTAATGTATTAAAAGATTTGGGTAAAAAAAAAGAAAAAAAAACACATTTTCAAAGATATATTAGAAGTAATAGGAATGAGATTATTATCAAAAGGTTTAATTAACTGAGTACACCTACTAATTGCCTAACAAGACACATCCAATGAGATGAAATTAACCAATTGTATTGGGCGTGCGCTATTATCAATGAGAAAACCACAGTTACCCTAGCGCCAGTTGCAGTTTACATATGCGGGTATTTATTATCGTTAATTGCGCCTCAATGTGCGCCAGTTTGCACGTTTAATAAATGACATTTCCGGCGCACCATGAACTGGTGCAGTGCCTTCTTCTTAGTAAATCACCCCCAGTGTAGCACTACCACCACAGGAGCTGCTTGGTAGATTGGGTTCTCTGTTTATCTGCCTCGACCATGAGAACAACCTTAGTCCACTGACACACCAGGTTAAGCAAATGGATACTTCATTGCTACTGGGAATACATACTGTAGATTCCCCACACGCAACTATGGTTCAGTTGTAAAAAGCAAACATCAGACTGATTAGTGGTAAATAAACATAATATAGTATTACAGGTTGCAGTAAATAGTAGTATGCACATAAATAAGTAAGTAAAGAATTAAGTCAATCATGGTTCACTAGACAATATGTTCACTAGGCTATAGCGGCATAAAATGGAGTTCATTGCAGCTAAATTAGAGTAAACCTGGCAATCCACAAAATCAGCAATAAGTAATTGCAATAAAAAACAGTAATAGCAATGATAATCAATGCTGTGATAACTGTTCTGTAAACAGTAGGCTACAGTATATCCACTTTAGAATGCACTTTATAAAATACGGTGTCCAGTTCTGGAGACCTCACTTACAGAAAGATATTGATAAGATAGAACGAGTCCAGGGACAGGTAATAAATATGGTGAAAGATGTGGGGGATAAAACATATCGAGAGCGACTTCAGGAACCTAATATGTACAGTCTGGAGGAACAAAGGGAAAGGGGAGTAATGATTGAAATCTTTAACCACTTGCCGACCGGCTCCTGTAG
The DNA here is from genome assembly GCA_037952925.1 of Lithobates clamitans. Lineage (NCBI taxonomy): Eukaryota > Metazoa > Chordata > Amphibia > Anura > Ranidae > Lithobates > Lithobates clamitans. Next base: position 2,589,987 of record JBBGZY010000123.1, read on the forward strand.
ATATACGTCGGCACTTTGAAGATGGATATCTCAGTATTGGCAGCAGCTGCTGCCACAACCGAGATATCCATCTCTTCAGGAGCTGGTCCTGTGTACGATAATGGTAGTCTCTGCAGTAGATTCACTGCGAGATCACCGTTATCGGCAACGGGAGAGGTGCCACCCCCCTCCCGCCGCTCTCCCGTGCCCTCCGCCGCTTACTGGAGCCGTTGGCAGCGGCGGAGGCGATCTGGTCCTCTCTGTGCCCGGGTATGGAGAAGAGTGAGGGGAAGATGGCCCCCACCCATCTCCATACCATAGCAGGGCGGAAGCAATGTCAAATCGTCACTTCCGCCCATAGCTCTTAAAGGCACATTTTTTCAAAGTCATTTTTTCAAATGACAAAATTTTTTTTTTTTTTTTTTTATTGCATTTAAATCCAAATATGGGATCTGAGGTCTTTTTGACCCCAGATCTCATATTTAAGAGGACCTGCCATGCTTTTTTCTATTACAAGGGATGTGTTCATTCCTTGTAATAGTAATAATAGTGACCCAAATTTTTTTTTAAAAAATACAGTGAAAAAATTAATAAAATTAAGTAAAATAAGAAATTTTTTTTTTTAAAGTGCCCCGTCCCGACGAGCTCGGAAGCGAATGCATACATGAGTAGCGCCCGCATATGAAAACAGTGGTCAAACCACACATGTGAGGTATCGCCACGATTGTAATGCCCCATACACACGGTCGGATTTTCCGACGGAAAATGTGCGATCGGAGCGTGTTGTCGGAAATTCCGACCGTGTGTTGGCTCCTTCGGACTTTTTCCATCGGATTTTCCGTCACACAAAGTTTGAGAGCAGGCTATAAAATTTTCCGACAACAAAACCTGATCGTGTCAATTCCGACCGTGTGTGGACAATTCCGACGCACAAAGTGCCACGCATGCTCAGAAGAAATTCCGAGACGGAACAGCTCGGTCTGGTAAAATTAGTGTTCGGAATGGATAGAGCACTTTCGTCATGCTGCAATGTTTTAAATTGTTTAATACAGCGCACTCTCTTCTTCTTTATAATGTGAGAAGAATGAAGTAGTTTTGCTGCTCATATTCACACAGACTTCTCACAAACTTCTTTCTTTATTATTTATCGTGTTTCCCTCAATATATTTTGATTTGTCACATCTGACCAAATTTCTTTTTTGTTGTTTTATTTTTGTTTTGTATTTTTTTCAAGGCTGATGTTTTTTTTTTGTTTTTTGGGGTTTTACTCCAGAATATTTTTGTGTGTGTTTTGTGTGTCAAGTTACCACAACACCATTGATATCTTGTATTATTTAATCTCAAGGAGATTGCTTGGTGTTGGTGTCTCTTGTTAATTTCACATTGTAGTTTACAAATGTACCTGCCTCCTCACCAACAAACTGTCCTTTTTGAAGGAAAACACACATAGGCGAGTCTAATTGAAACAAAAATTCCTTTATTAAGGGCTCAGAACCAAACAAAGAGGGAGGCAACACTGGAGAAACAGCAGAAATTGGTGAAGCCTTTGGCCCCCAGGGCACACATCAATTTTTTTACTTCAAAATTGGTGGCCTGAGGAGTCCATATATAAGGGAGTGCAGTCTGGTCCAGAAGTCCCAGAGATCCTGAAAGCAGCAGATGACATCTGTGTCCCCAGGCTGTGGTCATACAAGAGACTGCATCTTTTGTCAGACCAGACTGAACCCAGGGTCATCACTCTCTGGTCTTCCTTCCATGCTTCCTTCCATGCTGTGGCTGTGGTGGTGTAGTTGTGGCAGGAGGAGGAGGAGGAGGAGGATGGGCCAACTCACTCAGGTGGGTATTGGGTGTGATTTTGCCACTCACCACCTTAGTTAGAACTTTATAAAGAAGGTCCTCACACAGCTGGCGTTGACCCTCCTGCATGCCCTGCAGTTTGGTGGCAGCCATGCAGGCAAAGGCCTCTTCAGGAGTGGGTAAGGCTCTGAGGGACGCAGAATCCTCCTGAATGAGCCTGAGCGCTGAATCCTGCACGTGACTCCCCTTCCTGGGTCTTTTGGTTGGAAGACGGAGGGGAGGGACCTGCGATTCTGTGAGGCTCTTACTGGCTCCAGGCTTCTCCTGGCTGCCACTTAGCCCCGCCTCCTCCTGGCTGCCACTAACCCCTGCCTCCTCCTGGCTGCCACATTCCACAGCCTCCACCTGTGTGCCACATTCCAGAGCCTCGTCCTGGCTGAGGTCTTCCTGTGTATGAAAAAGGGACATAGTTTTAGATTTTTATTCATCAATCACACACAATTTTCATCTCATGACTGTTGCAAATTGAATGTTAACAAATATAACAGACTATCCTTCTGAGCCCAGCATTTTTCATTCTTGTCCCAATTATTTTTGCCCACTACTGTCTATTCATATGTAAAAAACTGTATTAAATCAGCAATTAGTGATCAATAATAACATCTAGTAAACATAATTTATTTATTGACCAGAAATCTGTAGAACAATGCTATACCTGACTCCATCTGGCTCCTCCACTTCTTCCTGGCTGGAAGTCCCAGGTTGGACATCGAAAGTCTCAGCTGGGGTGGAAGGAAGAGTGGAAGGAAGAGTGGAGAGGGATTCCCTGATTTCAGTCTGGTCTGATAGAAATCACAGTCTCTCATAGTACCACAGCCTGGGGACATAAATGTCATCTGCTCCAGCTCCTGATCTCTGGGAATCTGTGACCTTCTTGTGCTCCCTAAGATAAGTGCTCCCCAGGCCACCAATTTTGGCTTTTAAATAGGGGATGGTTGCCGTGGGGACCATCGGCTTCACCAACTCCAGCAGTTTCTCCAGCGCTGTCTGCTTCTTTTGTTTATGATTATAATGTGGATGTTTCACCTGCCACTGACAGGGCAGCTCCCTGTACTTATTTATGAACAGGGGGAGGAAGTTGTGGTCATTGAAGCCATCCATTTTCTCTGCAAGACACAACACAAGACAAACCCTAATGTCAGGCAAACTCTCCTAATCTTGTTACAATATAGGCCTCAATCTAGAAGCAGTATAGGCCCAAGTTTTGCTCTTACCTTCGTTATCACGATCGGTGCCTCCGATACTCCTTCCTCCGCTCACAGATCGTACGTACTACGCACGCGTGTTACGCTTTATAGACACTGCGCATGCGTGTAACTCTGCCCGCCCTGACGTTCTTTCTATTCTATTCCCTACCCCTTCTCCTTTGGCGCAGTGGGGGAAGAGCACATGGCAGAGACACAGCAGGTGTGTGCTAATTACAGCAACGAGGAGGAGGAGGAAAGCCCGGAGCCTGAAACGTCCCGATCCAGAAGGAGAAGATTTAAGGCATCAAATATGTCCTTTGGGGAGATGTTGGAGATGGTGGACATCCTGAAGAGGGCCGACTATGACGGGAAGTATGGACCTTACCCCAACCCCAATGTCAGAAAGGCCAAGATCATGGCTAAAGTGGTCAAGAGTCTGCACCGGAATTTCTGGGTACGACGATCGAAAGATCAGCTCAGGAAGCGGTGGTCGGACCTCAAATTAAGAGAGCACGAGCAGTACAGAAAGATCCGGAGAGTGCTGCAAAAAAGTAAGTAGTTGTCCTGTGTTCCTATTCTTTATGTTTATTACGTTCGTGCTGCTCCATGTGCTTTTCTTAACTGTTATCCAGTTTCAAAAGGCAACTTTCATGTTCATGGGCACTTTATTCGTTCGTATAAAACATTGTTCGTTCTGCCTAGCAAACACCATTGTTTTGGCCATATGCACTTGCCAACATTTTTTATGGCCTACTTGTCTGAAAATAATTTGGTTGTCTAGATGGGTTTGTAACTAGAATGAAATGCAAACTAAATTCTGTGTAAGGAGAGGACACTCAGCAGTTTTCACATCTGGACACTGGAGCTCTAGTGTGGGACACAAGAACACCCTTTTAATTAGGGGGCCCACACAGGTGCTCCAGTGTATACTATAGGGGTGTCTCCATCTGTGAAGCTTGTACAAAACAGGTAAAGTATTGAAGCTTGACAAAGGACAATAAAAATTCTACATCTTGGAACTCTGCCAAAATAGCCAATTGTACCCCACTTCCAAGCAATGTTTCATATTCCTATTTCTGCCATCAAATATCTGTGTGCTAAGTATACTTTTTTTTTTTTTTTACATAGGGGATCAAAGACTCAGAGGACACCCCTCATCCGAGGAGACCACAGACCCCCCACCTCTGGAAGAAGGGGAAATCCACCCAAGCCAAGCAGAGCAGGAGGAGGAAGACGTGGTAGCAATTGGCACCACAACAGGTGAGTGTCTGCGACCACAGGCTCAGGTAAGAGATGGATGCCGGCATATTTATATTACATGCTGTGTTTTTGTTTCTATCTTTTTAGGTGATTGTGATGTTGTGGATTCAGATCCTTTCACCTCGGAAAGTGCACAGATCCTGATCGGGAAGATCATGGGGTGTAATAGGGACTTGGAAAACATCCTTAAAAACATCAATGATGTTCAACAAAAAATGAAGAACATCATTAATGTTTTAGGGAAAGTTTAAAACCCCTCAAAATCCCTTTTTTTGGCACTTTTTGTGAGCTCAAAATTTTTACCATTTTTTGACATATTTGCGAAAAGCCAAATTTTTGAAGAGGCACACAGTGTGTCAACCTGTGCTATCTGCCATCACAGGAGATCAATGGATGCATTTTGGGGGTGCAACCCCTTCCTCAATAATAAAGTAGCTGTGAGGAAGGGGTTGCACCCCAAAAACACGTCCCTTGAACCCCCATGATGGCAGCTAGCACATGCTGACATTCGGTGTGCATCTTCAAAATTTGGCTTTTCTAGGGGTGACTTCACCCCATCTGAACGCAATATCAAACACAGTTTGTAAATACTCATGTCTGATATTGCCTTCAAGTTCTACCAAATGTGAACTTTGTAAGTTCAAGATTTGTGTCTTTCTTGTTGGTTTTAAACATACCTGTTTTATCTTAAATGGACATTTCTACTTTTTCTAATGTGACCCCAAAAATTGTTATACAACAAACATGTTGGTTTGTTTTAGAAGGAACATGTGATTGTGCTGGTATTAAAAAGATTGTTAATCAAGAATGTGTGGATTATTGTTTCAACGCTCCAACACTTTTGTTGTGCTCTAATTGGTGTTTTCTGTGACAATGGGGGTTATTTCCTAAGGGAAAATCCACTTTGCACTACAAGTGCAGTTTCAAGTGCACTTGTAGTGCAAAGTGTCTTTGCCTTCAGTAAATAACACCCAACAATGCTTTGTAATGTTACACAATCATGCCGTTTTCAGGACTCACCACATTTCTGTCAGGCACAGCTACAAGAAACACAAGCAGTAAATGTCACCAAAGATTTTAGTAGGTAATTTTTTTTTTATTTGAAAAAGGTTTCAGACATTGTCTAGCATATTGATAGCCCCCTACCCGCAAAGTATTCAAGGTATCTTAGCCAGACATCACAGGCACTCAGGGGGGGCAAGCCAGGACAGCCACTTTCAAGCGCCGTCAGGGTTGATTCATTTTGAATGCCAGCCTCAGGCTCAACTGAGCCAGCATAGTTGGCAGAATGTTGCCGTAAAAAGTTGTGTAGAACACAGCACGCCAGGATTATATGATTCAGTTTATACTTCGCCATATGTATGGGTGTAAGAAATAGTTGGAAAATCGGCTGGCCATGATTCCAAACGTGTTCTCCACCACTCTTCTGACTCTGGCCAGCCGGTAATTAAAAACCCTCTGGTCCGGGGTGAGGGTCCTCATCGGGAATGGCCGCATAAGATGGTCCCCCAGCGCAAACGCTTCATCCGCAACGAAGACGAATGGGAGTCCTTCCACATTGTCTTCTGGAGGTGACAAGTCCAAGCTGCCATTCTGGAGACGCCTGTAGAACTCTGTTTGGGCGATGACTCCACCATCGGACATCTGGCCATTCTTCCCCACGTCCACATACAGGAACTCGTAAGTAGCCGACACCACCGCCAACATCACAATACTATTGAACCCCTTATAGTTGAAATAGTATGACCCCGAGTTGGGTGGTGGGACGATGTGGACGTGTTTCCCATCAATTGCCCCTCCACAGTTAGGAAAGTCCCACCGCTGGGAAAAGTGGGAGGCCACAGTCTGCCATTCCTGTGGCGTGGAAGGAAACTGTGGAGTCAAACAACAACAAAAAATTAGTCATTTTGCACATAAACAGGGAAAGCAGATTAGACACAAACATTTTTGGCCAACATCAAGATAACATTTATTTGAGGGTGTTTTTAAAGACCAAAGTATAAGGTACAACTATCAGATCCCCCCCCTCTCATGGGCCATTTCTAACATTATGGGGGGGGGGACTCTTGGACAGGTAACCCTCTCCACTTCATTGAGAGATGAATGCCTAAATAATGGGTATTACTTTGGCCAGCCCCTCCTTAGTTACACTATTGGCAGCCCACTGGACAGGTAAGAAGTGTCATAATACAAAGATATAAATACACACTGTACACATTTGAGCACATTTGGACATTCTGCTATTACCTATCAAGATAATAATAGTATACAAAAACTTTAAACAGTACCATTTGAAAGTATACAGGCAGGCCCTTGCAATACATACTTTGGGGAATTCATCCATAAATCTGAGCACAAAAGAGATGGGTATAGTGTGTATGGGTTTGGCAAAGTCACCAGATGATTGAGGATAGATAGAGAATTGATATCAGCTGACTTAGCAGTTGGGGGGAGGGAGGGTTCAAAATGATTTGGGGACCCCCAAAGAAAAAGACCCCCACTCTGTCTGAATTTAAAGCACAAATTACATTTCAAAACATTTTAGGGGGTGTTTGGGGTAAAGCACTACTATGGAGCTGATAAAATACATTGTTAAGTGACTACATGAGGTGAATATAGGGCCAAGGGACCATGCTGGGGAGGTAAGTGAAGGCAAATATGTATGAAGAACAACAAAAATAATTACATAAAAATCCAGCATGCATGAGAACAAAGGGGACATTCACAGCATATTCCAATCATGGTAATTAGGGAATGAGGAAAGAAATACAATATATTAGCAAACATTATATACAATAAAATGTGATGTTAAAGGATAAAAATCTTACCTTAATATAGTCCTTCTGCAGGACCTGGATGATGGCAGAACAGGTCTCTGGGATAATGATCCCCAGAGCCTGGGGGGAGATGCCTGTTGAGAACTTGAGGTCCTGCAGGCTTCTTCCCATCGCCAAGTACCGCAGGGTGGCGACTAGCCTCTGCTCTGGAGTGATGGCTTGCCTCATGCAGGTATCCTGCCTGCTAATATAAGGGGTCAGAAAAGCCAACAAACGGTGAAATACGGGGTCCGTCATCCGGAGAAAGTTCCTGAAATTATCAGGATTATTCTCACGGATCTCACAGAGCAAAGGCATATGAGAGAACTGGTCACGCTGAAGCAACCAATTCTTGGTCCATGAACTCCTCCCCACCCTGTTCATGGACTGGACTTGTGTCAAGGTAAGGACCCCAACACCAAGCCCCCACACAGCACGAACTCTACGAGGAGTACGTATACGCAACATGGCTAGAAAACGGTCGGCTGCTCAGAACGAAGTAACAGAACGCACTGAAGAACAGCAAGGCCTGTAAAGAGCGACCTGAAAAACAGTAACGAGCGGACAAGATTGCACTGAATAGTACAATACTGAAGAGCAGATACAAACCCACAAGCACAAACTGAACAGCAGAAAACGATCTGAAAACCATGAGTCTGAAAAAGCGTGAATCGTCTCTCACCAAACTTTTACTAAAACGAGATTAGCAAAAGGAGCCCAAAGGGTGCCGCGCTTGATTCTGAAATGTCCTTTTCTAGTCTTGTCGTACGTGGTGTACATCACCGCGTTCTTGGCGATCGGAAATTCCGACAACTTTGTGCGACCGTGTGTACGTAAAACAAGTTTGAGCCAACATCCGTCAAAAAAAAATCCATGGAATTTGTTGTCGGAATGTCCGATCAATGTCCAATCGTGTGTATGGGGCATTAGAGTGAGAGCAATAATTCTAGCCCTAGACCTCCTCTGTAACTCAAAACATGCAACCTGTAGAATTTTTTAAACGTCGCCTATGGAGATTTTTAAGGATAAAAGTTTGACGCCATTCCACGAGCGAATTTTGAAGCGTGACATATTGGGTATCAATTTAATGCAAAACATTATCTTTCATAATGTATAAAAAAAATTGGGCTAACTTTACTGTTGCCTTATTTTTGTATTAAAAAAAGTGAATTTCTTCCAAAAAAAGTGCGCTTGTAAGACCGCTGCGCAAATACGGTGTAAAAAAAAAGTATTATAATGACCGCCATTTTATTCTCTAGGGTATTAGAAAAAAAACAATATATAATGTTTGGGGGTTCTAAGTAATTTTCTAGCAAAAGAAACGTTTTTAAACTTGTAAACACTAAAATCTCAAAACGAGGCTAGTCTTTAAGTGGTGAATACATTAGGCATTAGGGGGTGAATAAGATTCAGAAGGGCAGTCTTTTCAATATGAAACCAAAATCAAGTACACGGTACATGACCTCATACTAACTGGAGGAAAGTTCAAAACAAATCTTAGAAAGTATTATTTTAGTCTCGGTTCACACAGGGACAACACGACTTACAACCCGACTTAGCCAGGCGACTTGGAGGCGACTTCAGCGCAACTTTGAGCAACTTCCAAATTTAACTTAAAAACGCCTCCAGGACAGGCGACTTTGCCTGTGGCCAACCAGAGCTAATCAGCTTGTGTGACATCATTCTTGTTCCTGTTCTCTTCCTGGTTCCCTGTTCCCTGTGTTCTGTGACCACAATGTTCACTTTGCGTTATTTAATGACAGCTGTCGTAACAGCTGGTGTGGCAGTATTGATGAAAGAAGAAGAGGAAGAGAGGAAGCGAAGGATGAAGATGATAAGAAGACATCACTACTGGATCCATCCTATTATTGCTCACAGAGATAACAGATGCCAGTTCTGGGCCATGTATGAGAATTTGTGTGTTTTTGAGGACAAATTTTTCAACTATACCCGGATGTCAATCGCAAGGCAAATACATATGCTCTATGTGGATCTACATGTATGAACTAGCCTATTTTTCATATATTTTTTTTTTTAATAAGTATCTTTTGCTACACAAAGTCTTTTTCAGCCCTAAATTTTAGATATATATTTTGTATCATTTTCCCTAGAGAATAAAATGGCGAACGTTGCTATTTAGCTGAATTGCCGACCATCCACTCTAATCAATGTTACTGGGGTGGTTGGTTGAACTTGCATGCATCACCCCGGCGGAACCCCTTCAATTAGAAGCCTCATATTTGCATATGGTAGGCTTAAAGCGGTAATGTGTGCATGTAGCTACAAATGGCTGATATTTCTTATTTTCAATATATTAAATTAGCTTTTTTATTCATTTTACAGTTTTGATGAATTGCTTAGTCTGGTTTACATCCATCTGGAGCAACAGAATACATCATATAGGAGGCGTATCTCACCTACTGAAAGACTGATTATTACACTAAGGTAAACTATCTATTTTTTGATGCACATTAGTATTATATTAGCATCATCCTCACTTCCGAAGTTCTTTATCCACCAGCTGCCTGGACTGATGGCAGTGCCAGCCACTCAGCAAGCTGCTCTCCGCCCCCTCCGCGTGGAGGAGCAGAGCAGGAGAGCAGCTGACTGATAGTCAGAAGCTCTCAGCTCGGGGAGGGTAGAGAACCGAGCCATCGACAATGTTTGTTGACTCAGTTCTGTGTGGAGAAGCGGCAGTGGACAATGCTACATCCACCTAGGTAAGTATGATTATTCCAAAAAAAACTTACCATTGAATAAATATTGCAAAATTTAGCACACAAACATCCATTAATTTTTGAATAACAAAAATTTTTTTATACTATAGTGTATATATATATATATATATATATATATATATATATATATATATATGAAACATATCTAAAACAGAAACATTTTTTTATTTACAATTGTTCGTAAACTGGTTCGTAGCCTGAGGTTGCAGAGCTGGTGGAAGGCCTTGGGGAGGGTGTTGGTGGTAAATGGTTGTTGGTGGAATGCTGACTGAATAGTTGGTACCCTGGTGCGCCAATTGTTAATGGAATTAGGGATGGAGACGGATAGGGGATTGGTGGATGGGTAGGATTCTGGCATTGCCATACTCATCAGAGCATGGACGGAAGCAAGGGGGAAAGTAGGGGTGGGTTCTGGGTTGTGGAGGGTTAGGGTATGTATAGTAGGGACCGGATGGTGGTGGTGGTCCAAACATGGGTGAGGTGGGAATTGATGGCTCATTGCGCATGCTGGCTTCAAGGAGGTCCATCACTGCCTTCTTGACATCATGCTTGCGCTCCTGGGGAATTTTTTGAAGCATTCCTGTGACCATTAGACCAAAGCCATGATCTTCTGATTGTAGATCTTCTAATTTTTGGTTCATTCGTTCTACAAGGTCCGCAAATCTGTCCATATTATGACTGTGCCTTACCCTTGGTGGTCTGCTCCTACGCTGGCTTCTGAGCCGGAAAGGCTGAGCCGGCTGCTGTATATTTGATGAAGCATCTCCTTGGTTGCTATCCTGTGCTGCTTCAGAATCTTCCAGTAGAGAAAGATCCAGCGATAGCGACCCTCCTGCTTCTTGGGATGCTGCCTCTTGAGTTGCAGCTTCTTGCGATTCCTCCTGCCCTTCATCACACACTTCCCAACTGGATTGTGTTCTGCATTAAATATATAATACAGTTAAGGCACCCCCTTCTTTATAGAATTGTATAGTATCACTTTACAAATATGAAAGATGTTATCTCACTCTTTTAGATCCATGAAAGGCCTCAGAAACTCCAGTTCGTCTGCGTGTACGTAGGGTACCACCCTTATTGTTGCAGATCCACTCCTGGCATCATTAATTTTTCGGAGGTACCGCTTAAAGCAGTCGCGCAATCCCTTCCATCTATTTTGTAATATCGATACTGCAAAACATAAATAGGAACAAAATGAATTTTGTATTTTGTCTTTCAGATACCTGGCAACCGGTCATTCCCTAATTAGCCTACATTATGAGTTCATGGTGGGCAGGTCGACAATCAGCTGCATCATCAAAGAAACCTGCCAAATCTTATGGGATGTGCTTAACACCATAGTTATGAAGAGGCCTACACCAGAGAATTGGTGGGATATTGCAAAAATATTTTGGAGTCGGTGCAAATTCCCCAATTGCATTGGAGCTATAGATGGGAAGCATGTGCGTGTTATAAAGAGGGTCCCGGAGCAGAGAGAAGCAGGGGATCAGCGCAGGGACAGCATGACTTGTGTGGACTGCACAGTCACGCTGTATGCACTGATAGTTTTTCCCCTTTAAGAATAAGGGAGGGGCTGGAGCAAGGGAGGATGCAGGAGAGAAAGTTAGAAGGGAAGTGACGTCAGTGGAGAGCGACGGGGGAAGAAGATTAGACACGCTCCCACACCGCTCCACAAAAAAGCCATTAAAATGTCATTAACGGCGGCGGCGATGCTCGATCAGCTCCGAGCAGTGGCCGCAACACAAGGGGCAGACTGGCTGCAGGCTCAGGTCGCAGCCATTATGCAGGAGGACGGAGCGGCACCGAGCAGGGGGGGGGGCAGGAGACTCCACGTGGGCGCCGTTCCAGGCCGCCACAGCGCTTCAGCCCTGACTCTGCCCCTGGGAGTCAGAGGCCACAAGTTCTGCCCAGAGGAAGGTCGAGCCAGCCATCCCCCAGTGCACGACAAGCTCGGGGAGCCAGCAGAGGTGATGGGCAGCGATCGCAGTGCAGAGGTCGAAGTGCAGGGACGGGGGAGACCAGCGCAACCCTCGGTCCCCCCCCCTCAGCGCGTCGCAGGCGCCAAGAACAGCCGGATGGTGAGTCGCAGGGGTCAGCAAGTGGTCAGTCGGACCAGCGGGCATCGTCAGATGATCGGGGGACTGGTCAGGCGGTCCAGGCGGCCAGCAGTCCTACGCCAGTCAGAGGAAGAACCGTGAGAAGCGCCGTTTCGGTGGTTAACAGAGGCAGAGGGAGACCTGCGGAGGCCCAGTACGGTCAGAGGAACAGAAGTCCGTCTACAAGGGCAGGACACGGGTCCGGTGTTGCGGCGCAGCGTGCAGGGAGAGAGCAACAGCGGAGACCCCCGGCAGCCAGAGCGGGAACCTCTGGAGTGCAGGCACTGGTCGTTCGCCAGGAGGGAGTCAGCGACAGATCTGAGGGTGAACTGTCCGGGTCAGAGAGGGACGAGGACCAGGGACATGCGGCAGCGGTGGATTCTGGAATGGCGGCTGTGAGGCCCAGTCCTGGGCAGCCCTGTGAGTGCAGCTCTACTGTTACTATTTCTTCTTTGTTAGAACAATTGTTAGAGTAGGGCAGGAACGGGGCTCCCTCCGGGGGGGTGAGTGGGGTTAGGCCACCGGCAGCACATCCTAGGGAGGCAAGTGAGGTGGCGAGCGGTAGGGGCTTGCAGGATTTATTGGCAGGTTTGCGGGACTTGGTACAGCGTTTTGATCCACCCACGGGGGACAGATCGTCTCCGGCGCGGGCGTGGGCCACAACTCAGGAAAAGGAGAGGCTGTGGTAAGTACGCCGGTGCCAGCGGTCGTAGTTGGTGGAAGTTCTGAGACAGCGGGTGCAGGTGCGGGGTCGGCGGCCGTTGAGCCGCCTGGGACGTCAAGTGGCGCTTCGGTCACGAACAGCCAGGAAAAAACAGGGGATAAGAAGACGGAGTCAGTCAGATTGGCGGATGCTGCAAAAAGTGAAGTGTATGTTTGCTTTGAAGGCCCATTGGGAGCCCATCTTAAAGTAGATGTAAAAGAAAAAATTTGGAAGGGGGAATATGTGGAGATATTCAAGTTATTGCCCTTGGAGAAATTCAATCTGGATAGATTGAAACCAGAAGAACGAAAAAAAGAGGATGAAGAGAAACGCAGGTATCGGCTGATTCCGTGTACTTTTTCCAATTGGTTGCAGGCGTTTGCTATCCTGGCGAGTGTGGTTGGGGAGAAGGCCCCCGAGCACTGCTCGGCCTTGTTTGTGTACTTAGATGCTATTAGCGAGGCACATCGGACGTACGGCGGAGTGGCGTGGCTGCGGTACGACGAGCAGTTTAGGCAACGGATGGCCGTCCGACCGTCTCTACACTGGGATCATAAGGACATCAGCCTGTGGATGAAGCTTATGACGGCGGCGAGGGCTCCGAACCAGTTTTTTCAGGCAGGGGTCGGAGGTAGCGCAGCTCCAGGACAACCGACCGACAAAAAATGGGGCTTCTGCTGGCAGTTTAATGAGGGCACCTGTAAGTTTGGTGCAACCTGCCGGTTCAAGCACACGTGCTCGGGTTGCGGGGGATCTCATGCCCTGTCCAAGTGCTTTAGACGGGGAAAGGGTCGAGGAGGAGAGCCTTCGAACAAAAGGGAAGACCCCAGTGCTGGTGGAAAGGATGCGTCCTTTTCTCAGTAGATATCCCGATCGAGAGGCAGCACAGTTATTAGACTCGGGTTTTGAGAGCGGTTTTAAAATACCGTGTTCCCTGGAGGCGGCACCCCCCTTAGCAAAAAATTTGCGGTCGGCTCTCATGCATCCGTCGGTGGTTGCCGATAAATTGGAAAAAGAGGTAAATTTGGGGCGCATGGCTGGTCCTTTTACCTCGGCCCCACTGCCGGGTTTGGTGGTTTCCCCGTTGGGAGTAGTCCCTAAGAAGGAGCCAAATAAATTCAGGTTGATTCACCACCTTTCCTTTCCGAAGGGTGCGTCAGTCAATGATTCAATTGCGCCGGAAATGTGTGCGGTGACGTATACCTCCTTTGATGCAGCGGTATCATGGGTACGGCGCTATGGGCGGGGGGCACTGATGGCGAAAGCGGATATTGAATCTGCTTTCCGGCTGTTGCCGGTTCATCCGGATAGTTTCCGTCTGCTTGGGTGCACGTGGAATGGGGCGTTCTATGTGGATCGCTGCCTTCCAATGGGATGTTCTATCTCATGCGCTTTTTTCGAAAAATTTAGCTCATTTCTCGAATGGGTGGTTAGGGACGTGTCGGGGATCCAATCGGTAATCCATTACCTTGACGATTTCCTGTGTGTTGGCCCGGCGGGGTCCAACATTTGTGCTGTCCTCTTAGGGACTTTGCAGCACATAGCGGAACGTTTTGGGGTCCCGTTAGCACCGGAAAAGACCGAGGGCCCTACGTCCACTATTGTTTTTCTGGGTATTGAGATAGATTCCATGGGGATGGAGTGTCGATTACCGGTGGACAAGCTGGAAAATCTCACGGCGGAGGTACGTGGGACCATTGGCAAGCGCAAGGTGCAATTGAGGCAGCTGCAATCATTATTGGGCAAGCTGAATTTTGCTTGCCGAATAATGCCAATGGGCAGGGTCTTTTGCCGGCGGTTGTCGGCAGCGACCGCAGGGGTCACCGCCCCCACTCACTTTGTGACGCTCAACAGGGAGCATAGAGAGGACTTATGGGTATGGCACGAGTTCCTAGAATCCTTTAATGGGCGGGCCTTGTGGATGTCAGGTCCCATCAGCAATTGGGATCTCGAACTATTTACGGATGCGGCAGGTTCTACGGGCTATGGGGCAATTTTCCAAAGAACTTGGAGCGCAGCCCGCTGGCCCCCAACTTGGGTGGCGGCTGGGTTCTTGAAGAACCTGGTCCTACTGGAATTGTTTCCAATTGTGGTGGCAATGGAAATATGGGGAGAGTCTTTTCGGAATTTGAAGGTGCGGCTGAACTGTGACAACCTAGGCGTTGTTCAGGTGATTAATCGCTTGTCGGCCAAGTCTTTGCCAGTGGTTAGGTTGCTGAGGCATTTAGTGTTGCGCTGTTTGAAACTGAATGTTTTCATCTACGCTGTACACTTACCTGGAGTGGACAACACCTTAGCTGATTCACTGTCTCGTTTTCAGTGGGACAGGTTTCGGGAATTGGCGCCAGACGCGGAGCAGCAGGGGGTTACCTGCCCGGACTGGATATGGACCGTTGCCTTGGGAGTGCGGCCAGGTGGATCCAAAACTCCGTGAGTAAGGTCACTTGGGACGCTTACTCTAAGGTATGGCAAGAATGGCTGGCATGCTTAAATAGGTTAAAAATCGACCCTGTGAGCCGGGAGATACCTCAGGCGATGCTATACTTTATTAATTTGGGTTTCGAGCGGGGCATCTCGGCAGCCGCCGTCGATAAAAAAATGGCGGGTTTGGCCTTTCTTTTTAAGTTGCAGGGGCTGCGAGATCATACAAAAGATTTTTGGGTTAGGCAGGCATTGAAAGGTTACAGAAAAGGTCACAAGAGTAGTGATGGGCGACGACCTGTGTCGTTTGACATGTTGCACGGGCTATTTAGCCAGTTGGAAGGCATTTGCAATTCAAGGTTTGAAAGCGCATTATTTTGCGCAGCATTTGTATTAGCGTTCTTTGGGGCGCTGCGGGTGAGCGAACTGGTCAGCCCGTCTAAACGTGCAAACGGGGGACTGCAATGGGATGATTTAGAGTGTTCAAATGAATCAGTTAGGATTTACATTAAACGGTTTAAAAACCGACCAGGCTGGGAAGGGAGTACAACTGGAGGTGTTCCGTATTGCGGGATCACAGATATGTCCGGTAGCAGCGGTGGCAACGTTTAGAGATTTGCGCCCACGATGCCCGGGCTCATTTCTGATCCATGAGGATGGGTCATCCTTGTCAAAATTTCAATTTATTGCCGTATTCAAAAAGTGTTTATCGGCAGCCGGATATGACCCCACTAGCTACTCGTCCCATTCTTTTCGTATTGAGGCGGCTACGGAAGCGGCTAGGGCGGGCCTGGGTTCTGAGGCAGTGAAGCGTATTGGCAGGTGGGACTCAGATAGGTTCAAGCTTTACATCCGCCCACATTTATTACAGGCTTGTTGAATAGGGGGTGTTTTTTTCTTGCATTTTGGGTGGTCAGGGTTAAAGTTTTGGGGATTTATTGTTGTGTTCTGTCAATCTTACTTTACAGGTGACTCAGGGGCTCTTGTTTGGATATTGGGCCACTCATTCGTGTTCTGGGGTGCCAAGCGGGCCGACGTTCGGCCGAATGGTAGGCAGCTGGGTATCCCAAGGCAGGAGGCTCGGGTAAGGTGGATTGGGTTGTCAGGGATGCTGTGGAACAGGGTAAGGTCGGAGGTTCACAAGTTTGCTCGGTGGGACAGGGCTCCGGATGTTTTAGTTTTGCATGTGGGGGGGAATGACATGGGGGTCAGGTCCATGAGGGACCTTATCCGGGATATAAAATGTGATGTTTTACACTTACAGGCGGCATTTCCTGGGATGGTGATAGTATGGTCGGACATGGTGGGTAGGAGGTCATGGCGCTGGGCGTTGTCGGATAAAAAGGTTGATAGGGCCCGTGTAAAAGTAAACAAGGAGGTCAGCAGGTTTGTTATGAGGAATGGGGGTGTGACCATACGGCATAGGGAGTTGGAGGTAGATACCTGGAGGTACCTTAGGAGTGATGGGGTGCATCTTAATGATGTGGGCACTGATCTTTGGGCGCTTGGTTTGCAGGAGGGGGTACAGCGAGCTTTGAAGGTGTAGAGGTGCTCGCAAGGGTAAGGTTTTACCCCTTGTGAGCGGTGGCAGTGGTTTGGGTCTGTGAGGAGGAGGAGATTGATGGTATGAAAATAACATGGTTGGTACCCATATATAATATGGGCTGTTTTATGTACCTTCCGGTTACGAGGGGTTAACCAGGAAGGGGAAAAGTTAGGTCACTGAGAAGGTTGGGTACTGTCTCACAGTCTGGGGGTAGCGACTGGAGGCCTTAAAAAGTTTACGAGTTCTTATGCAGTGACCTGTAGGTGTATTCCCCTCCTAGACTCCAATAATTTCTGAGAAGTTATTATTAAAAGTTATTTAAAAAGTTAATTATAAATGTTATTGATTTTATATTTTATTAATAAAAGGCCGGCAAGGCCATTTACTCCACCACCTTGTCACGTCATTTGTGGGAAGTATTAGAGGGTAATTGTTATAAGGGGTAGCTCTTAGGACTGAAGTAAGTCCTTCACAGGTCAAGAGGGTCCCGGAGCAGAGAGAAGCAGGGGATCAGCGCAGGGACAGCATGACTTGTGTGGACTGCACAGTCACGCTGTATGCACTGATAGTTTTTCCCCTTTAAGAATAAGGGAGGGGCTGGAGCAAGGGAGGATGCAGGAGAGAAAGTTAGAAGGGAAGTGACGTCAGTGGAGAGCGACGGGGGAAGAAGATTCCCACCCACCCTCCCTGAGGCTTATGGTAATAGGAGACATTGGTGTTAGTTGGGCAGTGGTTTGGGTCTGTGAGGAGGAGGAGATTGATGGTATGAAAATAACATGGTTGGTACCCATATATAATATGGGCTGTTTTATGTACCTTCCGGTTACGAGGGGTTAACCAGGAAGGGGAAAAGTTAGGTCACTGAGAAGGTTGGGTACTGTCTCACAGTCTGGGGGTAGCGACTGGAGGCCTTAAAAAGTTTACGAGTTCTTATGCAGTGACCTGTAGGTGTATTCCCCTCCTAGACTCCAATAATTTCTGAGAAGTTATTAAAAGTTATTTAAAAAGTTAACTATAAATGTTATTTATTGATTTTATATTTTATTAATAAAAGGCCGGCAAGGCCATTTACTCCACCACTTTGTCACGTCATTTGTGGGAAGTATTAGAGGGTAATTGTTTTAAGGGGTAGCTCTTACTGAAGTAAGTCCTTCACAGGTCAAGCCTGTTGGTAGCAGTATGTACTTCAATTACAAAAAATATTGTTCTTTTGTATTGCTTGCCGTGGCCGATGCAAACTACTACTTTACCTATATAGACAAAGGATCCTACGGTAGTAGCTGAGATTCACGGATTTTTGCTAATTCCTCCTTTGGTGAAAAGCTACGGGATAATTGGTTAGATATTCCTAAGAACTGTCCTCTTCCTGGCACAACTGAACCCCTAATACCTTATGTGTTCATCGCAGATGAGGCTTTTGTATTGGGGGAATGAGGCCTTACTCCAACAGGAACCTGACTACTCCTAAGAAAGTCTTTAACTATCGACTAACAAGGGCAAGAAGGGTGGTTGAATGCAGTTTTGGAAATCTTGCCAATAAATGGCGTTTGTTACATACGCCTATTGCATTAAACATTGAAAATGCAATTACTGCTGTTAAAGCAGCTTGCGTGCTGCACAATTATGTCCGTGATATAATACGATATGATACGTGATTGGTACCATTTCGAGGATTCCCTTATGCATGACATGGAAAGTGCACGCCTCATTGCTACAAGGGGTTCCCGCGATGGTGCCACTGTTCAAGAGCAATTTGCTTTGTACTTCCTTTGAGCGACTGGTGAAATAGAATGGCAAATGGACGCCATTTCCTAACTGCATTGATTACTTCCTTAAATATATAATTTTCTGCTGTTGCTTTTTCTGTAAAGTTTTAGAGCCTGCAGTTTATTGAGTTTCTAATTTTGTCATGCTATGTTATACTGTCGTTAATGTTTTAAATACTATTTTTTGGTTACATTTTACATAAACTGTGATAATAAAGCAATCATTATTTTGGCTGATATTGATCATTCATTATCTACATTTATTAACAATAGAAGTATACATCAGTGAAAGACTGCACCAGGGTTCTCCATAAGCCCCTTTAACACTGGGGCGGTGGGGGGGGGGGGGTGGCGGTTAAAACAGCGCTATTTTTAGCGGTGCTTTACCGTTGTTTTAGCGGTGGTATTAGGCCGCTAGTGAAAAAGGGTTAAAACTGCCCGCAAAGCGCCGTATACACCGCTCCAAAGATGCTGTTTGCAGGAGATTTTTTTCCCTCCTGCCAGTGCACCGCTCCAGTGTGAAAGCCCTCGGGCTTTCACACTGAAGACACAGCGTAATAGCGCCTGCAAACCACACCAGTGTGAAAGGGGCCTTACTCTGGTCCTCCAGTTGTTCCAGAACTACAATTCCCATCATGTCTAGTCAAGTATGTCAGTGCCTTAATTGCACAACACATAGATAACAGACATAAATTAAATAAAAGGTTAAACTTACATTTGTCACTACGTTCGGTCGGCATCAATGTGTCCCAATTCTCGATAGTCAGTCGACAGATCTCCAGCCAGGCACTGTCCCTCTTATATTGATCCTTGTAGTTCGGATCAGTCTTGTCATAGATACAGGGACGCTGCCTCACGAGTCTTATTAAGGACTAATTGTCAACTGGCTCTCTGTGATGGACTTCCCTGTGGGCTCTGGTCAACATTGTGTATACAGGTTGTTCACTAGTATACACAGAGATAACGGCATCCAGGAAATACTCTGTGGGAAGGATGGGGCTGCCTGCAGTGGGGAGTACCTGGGTAAAATCTTTTCTTCTTCCTGTTAAGTCGCTTCACTATAGACCATGATCCGACTTGTAGGCGACTTCCATTGAAATCTATGGGTACAAGTCGCCTAGAAGTTGCCTTGAAGTAGTACAGGAACCTTTTCTGAAGTCGGAGCGACTTCAGTAGCATACATTAAGACGGCTCTCATTAACTTGAATGGAATTTCTGATGTCAAGCAACTTGGGGCGACTTGAGGTGTGACAAGTCGGATCCCACGTCGCGGTAGTGTGAACCGAGCCTTACTGAAAGGATAGTCGATGACTACCAGCAGAGGTAGTGAGGTAAAACCTAGAATCCTAAAGACCTATTTCCTGACGCCGAACATGGCAGCATACATATGATATAGCTCCGCCCTATATCCGCCCACAGGACCTGTTTAGCTCTATAAAAGTCTGACTGAGAGTTACCTCACCCTTTCTCCTTTTTGTCCTCAAAGATCAACACCTACAGACCGTTACACTCAGAATAAGCTCTTACCCCCTGACTATGTCAGAGTCTGTCTGGGTTCAAGCCTCTCCCAGCATGCAGTCCCACATCTTAGGTGGTTAAACGCACCAACAAGGTGGGGAACCCCTTCTGGTGGTCTTTTGGGGTTGAGGTGTTCTCTAATCAGAGACGACAATCCTCTTGTGGCATGCCTGCTTTGGAGTCCGGATCCAGCAGCTGGGACTGCATGATGTCTTCTCTCCTATGGAACTCCTTTCCAGGTCTGTCAATTTCTATAAAACTTTTTTTTTTTTTTTTTTCTTGCTCTCGTGTCTCTAAAGACCCCATACACACTGCTTTTTTGTCTGATTTCCTTTAGATTTGCCGGGACCAAGTGGTGCAGGGGCTGCATGATTGCATACAAATTGAGGCTCTTAAGGTTTGACTTCATATTTGTGGTTTTAGTAAATCTGAGGGAAAAAATCTGCAGAAGATAATATGATGTGTAGCCAGCTTAAAAGTGTCCTTTTGTGTGGATGAGCGTTGGCTTCCCTCCTAATTGTACTAGCCCTTTTTTTGATTAGAACAGAGGTGAGAGAGGGCCGAGTCTCTCTCTCAGGTGCTCTATTTACAGAGCACAAATGGCCAGGTAATGGATGCCTTTGCTATTCAGGCATCATCTCATTCTGAGGAACAGTCAATGAAAGGTAAGTCTTGTTTTTCTAGTAATGGGGATAGAAGGGGGGAGGAGCAATGTATTACCAGAGGATATGGAGGGGGGGGGGTTGCCCAGATTTCTTTTATTTAAATTTGTTACTCTTTTAAAAAAAAAAAGGGGGGGTGTATATATGTATTTTTTTTCTCTCTCTCACTTCCCTTATTTCTCTCTGTTGCAGTCCCCCTTGCACCTTTTGGTTCTTCCGCCAGCATGAGCTTAACACCACATAACCAAGACCACCGCAATACCAGGTAAGGGCCAACTTTGGGTAATTTGAAGATATGAAATATATGAACCATATCTTTCTATGTATCCAGAGTTCCTCTTCAACATGAATTTGTATTTCTGATATTTCCTATTATTCTTGTTTTTCTCTAAGATGTTTCTGAATTCTTTTGGTATTGCAACACAAGTGGCTGACCAGTTGACAATTAAATGTTCTGCCAATGATATGACACAATTCTCGGAAAGGATGTGATATGGAAAGATGTTGACATAGAAAGTCCCTGTCTAAAAGTCAAATTAACCTTTCCCAAATAATTATTCTTCCTTTTCTGTCAAAATAATTTGTTAATTAAAAATTAAAAATAGTCAGGTCAAGATGACCCAGAAAAGCTGGCCAAAAGCTTTGTTGAAATACTTGGTGAAATGCGTACTTGTGACGTGTAACTTTGGGCTTTTGCCCGCCATAGAATGTAATGCTAGGAGTTTCTATAAAAGTCTGAACCACTTTGTAATCTGTATCACGATCGATTTAGATGTGATCCGCTGTATGTACAGTGCATATTCTGAAGTAAACATACATGAGACGAATACAGCTCTATTGGCGTTGATGTCCTTTATTTCAAGGTTCAACTTAACATTTGGTGACCCCGATTCGTGTCTTCTTGTCTGCATCTCCACCACCGGCTCTCCACTCTCTCCAGGACAGACAGCAGCAAAGAGGCCTCAGGTGAGAAAACCTTTATTTTCTCATATTAAATACTGTCTTTTCTGTGCGGTGTTGAGGGGCCGGTTGGGGGAGTGCAGTCACAGAAGGTAAACACGTTTCCTATTTGATTTTGCCTGCATTTTGTCTCTGTATGATTACTGAGAATGTTAAAGGTACCTATTACAATTTAAAGCATGCTAAAGAATGATCATTTTAAGCGCTTGCCTTTTCTCCTTGTCTCCAGAAATGACAATGTATATATATATTTTATGAAGGGATATATAAGTGCAGGTACCACAATTTCTAAAGAGTGAATAGAAGTTGGTGGTGGTGTTGAATTTTTTGTATGTATGTTTTTTTTGAACGTTTGTGGTCCTAAGGCGGATAGGTATTGCCTTCAGCGAATATACACAAATGGGTGAACGACCTGCTGTATGTTCTCTGGAATAGGGAGTCTAGATAGAGACTAGCCTATTGCCACTCAGAAAGGAGATGTCCTTCTGAGAGTAGAACGAGTGAGATATCTCAACTTATGTACTGGGCTGCTGGTACACAGCCATAAAGATAAATGGTGGAGCTCTCAGTGCCGGAGTTCCAAATTATTGTCATTTCTGAAGAGATTAATGAGAAATTGTGATAAATAAGGGAAATTTCCTTGAAAAAAATGTTTTGCCTGTCATGAATACATTTGGGTTAACAAAAGATAGGGCAAAAACAAAAAAAAGTTATTGAAAATAACAAAAGCAACAGGGCTAAGTATTGCCAAATTACAACCAAGTGTTCCTATCATCAGAATGATGGTGAGTGGAGACCCAGATGCCCTGAAACATCATGTAAAATGGTGTAAACTAACAAAAAAGGAGTATAAGAAGGACCCATCTAAATGGTGGCCGCCAGAAGGGTCCCTTAATACACCTACAATTGATGCATTGTTTAATCTGCTTTTTAAAATGTCTGATTGTGGGGAGATTGAATGTTTAGCAGCCTGGGAAGAAGTATCCAGGAAGGATATAACCCCCCCCCCCCTATATAATGTGCTCAGAAAAAGCTGCTTTACATGTAGAAAATGAGGATGAAATGCCCAATGCATGGGCTTCCCCTTATGACTCAATAAGAAGGGAATAATTAGGATCATCTGCACCTATGGTACAGCAAGTGGAAACTACAGGAGGGGAGTCAGCTAGTGATGATATAGGAGAGGCATCTGGTTATCAGCAGGCCACTCCTAGTATTATGATAGAAACTCCACAGCGTAGACACATAGGTAAACTTGTTAATAAACTGTATTCCCCACATTACCGTAGAGAGGAACCATTCTATGATGTAGATGACATTTGAAAAAGATGGGGAACTGTGGCAGTACACTCCAGCAAGAGCAGATGCCTTAGCAAGATTTAATAAATTAAGAAAATCGGATACTAGTACTCCTCCAGCAGGGGGTTCTATGAATCATGCCTCACCTGTGTTAACTAGGCAACAGGTAAAATGGTTGGGATTACTACCCCAGCATACCCCAGAAGATAGACAAAGGACAAAAGAGTATTTTAAATCCAAATTAGAACCATTTGGACAAATTCCCTTGAGAGAGGTAGCTTTACCGGGGGAAGAAGATGGCCAGGGTAATTATACCGCAAGAATAGGAAACGTTTATGTCCCCTAGAAACCCAATGAAATTAGGGCAATTATTGCTGATCTGCCCAACTTAGAGAAATGTCCAAAGAAATGGTATAAAAAGTTGATGTGGATAGAGAAAACGCAACAGGCTACATATATGGATATGTGGATCTTGATTGATTGTGCTGTGCCAGAGAAGTATGTGGATGTATGGAATGTATTTGCAAGGAAAAAAGGAGCATATGATCAAGGGATTATAAAAATAGAAGATCCACCACTAGATCCAGTTGTGTATGAAGAAACAATTGACAGATTGAATGAGATTTTAAAAGATTGGGTAACAACCACTTTTGATAAAGGGCAAGATATGCGAACATTGATGGATGTTGTGCAGAAGAAAGGTGAGGATGTGTTAGATTACTGGAATAGATTCAAGGATGCTATTCAGAAGCATACTGATTGGATTCCAGATGATGAAAGTGATATGAAGCGACCAGAGTTGGTGAATGTATTGGTGGGTGGAATGTTGCCTGAGATTAGGGAAGAAATAGAGCTTCGTACAGTAGGATGGAGAAAGAAACCTGCCCCTGAATTAGATGAGATTGCTCAAATAGCTTATGAAGTGTTACAAAAAAAAGAAAGACAAGGTAGAAAAGAAGGAGAAAACAAAAATGATGAATATACAACTACCAGAGGTTAAGGAAAAAGTCCCAGAACCCAAGGGGCTACCAGTATCTACAGTACAGGTAACAACTCAGGGTGTACCGGTAGCGCCCCCCCTTTACCCACCTTCGGGAGTGCTATATATCTCTAATTATGGGGTGCCACGGCAAAAGCGTGGCAATTGGAGACAAAATGAGGGACAACGCATAAACCCTAGAATTCAGTCCCGATACCAACAAATCATCCCAAATAGAGTAAGACCCCCAACCCTGCAACCTCATACCTCCCCCACTTGCTTCAATTGCGGATTGAGTGGACATATAGCACACAACTGTAGGGCGCGCTAGGATAAGGTGGGATGCGGTGACAATATAGATGACCCATTTTATCAAGCTTTAGCTGTAATTGAAGTTGATTCTGTTGATGAGCCAATGGTTGAAATAAATGTAAACGGTATTAATTTGTGTGGTCTCATAGACACAGGGGCTTCACGGTCCCTTTTGAATGTGTTTGACCCCAACTTATCACTCTCCAATGAAAGGGTTTCTTTGGTTGGAGTAAGTAATAATATAATCTCGGCAAGGGTTACACAGCCGGTACCGGTGACATTGGGAGAGCATTCAACAGAACACTCATTTGTATTGTCTCCACATTCCCCCTGTAATTTATTAGGACGAGATCTACTTTCTAAAATGGGGGTAACCATTGCTTTATCCCCGGGTAAAATTGTCATTGACATACCACGTAGGTTAAAAGAGGAAGCAACGTATCTGTTGTTCATGCCTTTATTAGTAGCTGATATGGAGGGAAGAATTCCAGAAGAGGCCAAACAAAAAATTGACCTCCATATGGGTAACAGGAGTAAACACTCCTTATGCAAGTTTCTCCTGTGCGGTTAAATAGAGACCCTACGCTACCAGTACCTAGACTACCTCTCTATCCCTTATCTCCTGAATCAGTTGAAGGTATTAAGCCAGTAATAGAGGAGTTACTACAGGAGGGTGTTCTTACTCCTTGTAGGGGTTCTGCTAACACTCCTATCTATCCAGTTCCCAAACCTATAAAAACAGGAGAAAGAAGCTATCGCTAAAACTAATGAATATTGAATTTTACAGAATCTGAAACATTAATAAGGATAGAGATAAAAATAAATAATAATGAATGTATAACAAGTTCCCGTACCGGGAAAAGCAGCACTGCATATGGAAAATATTAAGGTGCAGGTCTTAGCTGTTCAAATTAGAAGGGAAAGATGAGCTTGTTAGATGAGTATGTTAGAAATGCCCCAAGAATGGGGTCTCGGGTTCAGCAGATAGTGGAGTGTGGTTATTTGATTAATGAAAATTTCATTCCTTCCCTGAACTTGCTGTCTTGAATTTGGGACAAAATACAGAACCAATGATTGATGTGTCAGTTAATGGTTTATCTATCCTGTGTTTAATAGATAAAGGCGATTCAAAGAGTTTGTTAAATATATGTGATGCCAATTTTTCCACTTCGAATCAGCAGGTAATTTTGGTCGGGGTAAGTAATGATGTAATTACTGCCAAAGTCACTGAGCCTCTATAGGTAAAAATGGGAGGTCAGTGTCATAAATATTCTTTTGTTTTATCGCCATACTCCCATGGCAGTCTGCTAGACAGAGGTATAGTAATAAATATAGGAGTAACTACACACAGAATTAGGCCCCGACTGGTACAACCCTGGCAAACAGATGACACCAGAAGTCTCAGAAAACGTAGCCGCGCTCTTGAGCGCCTGTGGCATAAGACTAAGACCCAGGAAGACTTCACACAATATAAATCTGCCCTCCTAAAATACTACTTCTGCCTTCACACTGCCAAACAGACCTACTTTATCACACTCATTAACACCTTCTCATCCAGTCCACGTCAACTCTTCTCTACCTTCAACACTCTACTCTGTCCTCCACTGCCTCCACCCACCAACTCACTCACTGCCCAGGAGATTGCCAATCACTTCAAAACTAAGATTGATACAATTCATGAGGAGATCACCAATGCGCAAAAACCTCCCCCATGCAACACCCCACGTCCACAGACACAATCATTACTTCCCTCATTCAACCCTGCTACTATTACTGAGGTTGCTAAACTTTTATCTAGCACTCATCTAACCACTTGCCCCCTGGATCCTGTTCCCTCGCAAATGCTACGCTCACCCTCTGACTCGATTTTACGCTCTCTAACTCACATTTTCAACCTCTCCCTCTCTTGTGGCATCTTCCCACACTCTCTAAAACATGCGCTAGTCACCCCCATACTAAAAAAGCCCTCACTGGATCCCACCAATCTCAACAACTTACGTCCCATCTCCTTACTCTCCTTCTCCTCCAAACTTCTTGAAAGACTGGTCTACAACCGACTAAGCGACCATCTGACCATGAATAAACTTCTTGATCCCCTTCAGTCCGGTTTTCGCCCTCAACACTCCACGGAAACTGCTCTCCTTAAACTCTCAAATGACCTACTAGTGGCTAAAGCCAATGGACACTATTCTGTACTACTTCTCCTGGATCTCTCTGCTGCCTTTGACACAGTGGACCACCCCCTCCTCTCTAAAAAAACTCCACTCCTTTGGTCTCCGTGACTGTACTCTTCACTGGTTCTCATCCTACCTATCCCACCGCTCCTTCAGTGTCACTTACAACTCTACTTCCTCCTCTCCTCTTCCTTTTTCCTTTGGGGTCCCCCAAGGTTCTGTTCTTGGACCTCTCCTTTTCTCAATCTACACCACCTCCTTGGGTCAGTTGATTGCCTCCCACGGCTTTAAATATCATCTCTACGCTGATGACACCCAAATCTATCTCTCCACCCCCCAGCTCTCTCCATCTGTCTCCTCATGCATTACCAACTTACTAGCAGACATATCAGCCTGGATGTCACATCACTTCCTCAAACTCAACCTATCCAAAACCGAGCTCATGATATTTCCTCCCTCAGGTGCCACTTCCCCTGATTTACCTGTCAATATCATCGGCTCAACTATCATCCCATCTCCCCACGCCAAGGTCCTAGGTGTAATCCTGGACTCTGAACTAACCTTTCAACCCCACATTCTATCACTATCCAAAGCTTGCCGCCTCAATCTTCGCAACATCTCCAAGATACGCCCATTCCTAACCAATGTCACCACAAAGCTTCTAATCCACTCCCTGGTCATCTCCCGCCTCGACTACTGCAACTCCCTCCTCATTGGTTTACCTCTAAATAGGCTATCCCCACTTCAGTCCATCATGAACGCTACTGCCAGGCTCATCCACCACACAAACCACTCAGCGTCTGCCACACCCCTCTGCCAATCCCTCCACTGGCTGCCACTCAGTCACCGAATTAAATTCAAGATACTAACTATAACTTACAAAGCCATCCACAACCTGGCCCCCAGCTACATCTCTAACCTAGTCACAAAATACCAACCTAATCGTTCTCTTCGCTCCTCCCAAGACCTCCTGCTCTCAAACTCTCTTGTCACCTCATCCCATGCTCGCCTTCAGGACTTCTCCAGAGCCTCCCCCATCCTCTGGAATGCTCTACCCCAATCCGTCCGATTTTCTCCTACTTTATCCACTTTCAGACGATCCCTGAAAACTCATCTTTTCAGAGAAGCCTATCTGGCCCCCACCTAACAACTGTACATTTACCTTCTCAATCAGCACATCACCCACAGTTATTACCTCTTGTATCTCTTGAACTTCCCTCTTAGATTGTAAGCTCTAAGGAGCAGGGCCCTCTGATTCCTACTGTATCAAACTGTATTGTATTTGTACTGTCTACCCTCAAGTTGTAAAGCGCTATGTAAACTGTTGGCGCTATATAAATACTGTATGATAATATAATAATAGTTTTAACTACTGGAGGAATGGGAGTAAAACATACTTGAAGTAAAGGGAGACTTTAGATTTGCTCTTTATGCCAGCAATTTATTAACCCCAAGCAGAAGGGGCTATTGTAAATATCTATAGCGACTCAGCCTATGCTGTAGGCATAGTGCATAGTTTTGCGCAACTCTGGCATGAAAGGGGGTTATTTGACAGCAGCAGGAACCCCTATACAGCATAAAAAGTTAATTGTCAGACTATTGGCAGTGGTCCAGCTGCCTCTTAAAATTGCAGTAATTAAACGTAAAGCACATACCAGAGCAGATGATAGTATATCACTTGAGAATGCTTTGGCTGATAGGTATGCTAAAGATGCTATACATTCTTATGAGCCAACCACAGTGCTTCCAACATTCCTGCTCACAGATCTTCAGGTTGATCTGGACATTCTATCAGCCCTGCAGGCAAGCTTGCCTCATACATCCTTTTGGACCACAAAGGGAGCTGTTTGTGGGGCAGATGGTCTATGGAGATTAAAAGACAGACTGGTTGCTCCTCCGACATTGTTTCCTTCATTGTTTGCTATGAGCCATGGGCCTTGCCATGTCTCAACAGGAGGGATGTGTCGGGTGGTAGCCAGAGATTGGTGGGCTCCAGGCTTTTCTGCATATACTGCTAAACAGGTTACTGAATGTTCTATATGTCAAATGCATAACATTCGAAAGTCAGTGCCCACTCCCATAAAGCATATTCCACTTACTTAGGAGCCATTTCAAATTGTGCAAATTGACTTCTCAGATATGCCCCCTTGTGGTCGATTTAAGTATCTTTTGGTTTGCATTGATCAATTTTTGAACTGACCAGAGGTGTGGCCCACGTCCAAAAATGATGCCAGAATTGTGGTAAAATGTCTGATAAGGGAATTGATCCCAAGGTTTGGTATATGGTCAATAATTTCCTCAGATAGAGGGACACATTTTGAGAACAAACTTATGGCAGAAGTAGTGAATATTTTGGGTATGAAACAGCAATTGCATACTCCTTACAGACCTCAACTAGTGGGATGGTGGAACGCAGCAATCAAACCCTGAAGAGGTATTTAGCCAAAATAACTGCTAATGGACAAAGCACATGGGTAGAATATGTTTGCAAATTGGCAAATGTGTTTTCTGATACTTTTTCCAGAGCCAAAGCAGGACAACCTGAGGGCACGAGTATAGGAACTCATGGACTAAAGTCAGGAGATTGGGTGTATATCAAGAATCACACACCCCGGACTACTTTGTCCCCTAAGTGGAAAGGACCATTTCAGGTCATTCTTGTGTCTCCTACTGCAGTGAAGCTGAAAGACTATAAGTATTGGGTGCATGGTTCACACTGTAAGATGTCTGTGATTCCAAAAGAGAATATAAGCCGGTCTGTTGCTGGCAAGAATTGTTCTGTACCTTTACCTTCCAGGTCTCCTCCACTGACTCGTGCACGAGCAAGAATACTGCAGAATGAATCTCCTAGGGCCTAAGATGAATGTGAAGCTCTGGAGTGTTATCCTTTGCGGTGCAGTGGTGGTATGGATTACAGTCATGGCATATGAATGGACATACAAGAAAGAAAAGGGTAAGATACAAGACACTTTTCTTTTTAATGCTACTGTAATGGAAGAAATGTCACAATTTGAACTGGTTTCAGATACTGATCTAAGAGCACGGAGGGAAGTCGCACATGAATATCATGCCAAACTAGCAGAGCCTTTCCATAACTCTTTTGTATCTATGCACCTGCAAGCTGCCAAGAAACTGAATATCACTAATTGCTGGATATGCACACATGCACCTATTTCTCATAAGACTATACCTTTCTTAGGAATACCTAGCACTTTAGCTGAAGTAGAGGACAGTGCACACTTTGGTGAAGTCAGTAGAACAATGATTGACAGAGCTATTTCACTTCTACTGTTCACAAATGCTCCATTGAGAAAACCAGCTGTCTGCATTAACTTTACTCAAACCTATACACCTGAGTTACTTTCCCAGGGTTACCAGAGTACTACCCGACCGATTGGGACAATATGAAGCCATTGATGTGCCTGCAAGGATATAATTCCAATAAAGCTTGTGCTGCCCCACCAGGTTATTACTTCATATGTGGAAAGAAAGCATATACTTGGGTTCCTCTGAATTCTAATGGGGTTTGTTACTTTGGTAGAGTCATACCTGCTACTTGGTATATGGAGGATAATGACTTTGAAGAAACACAGCTCCACAAAATACCTGTACACTTTCTTAAAAAAGACTTTGTGCACCTTGTTAAAAGGGATCTCACTGATCAGTCAGCTTCAGGAGAAGATGAAACCCTAGGAGGACAATAAGAAGAAGAAGACTCTGAAATGAATGTGAAAAATGACGATTTTCCTGATAGGCCTACATTTTATCCTAAGTCAGATGATAACTTCACAAATATTGAATCACATGACAGAGAGATTAAACCATTATTTTCTATTCCTTGGGTAAATAGATGTTGTATTAAAAAGGCTTTCAGTTTCATCATTGATTTGGCAGACCTGATGGATAACATTACTGCCTTGTATGATAGAAACTTTATAGCCCTTGCTATAGAATTGAAGATGATCAAAAAAGAGGTTCTGCAGCACCGGCTGGTGCTGGATTATCTCACGGCCAGTCAAGGAGGAATATGCACCATAGTGGGAACTACTTGTTGTAACTACATTGGAAATGATACTAAGCCTGAAGATGCCATCATTTCGCATGTAGAAAAGGTACAACAAATGAAGGTTAAATTTCGCAAAGAACATACCGAAACTGCTTGGGTTGAGGGTAGCTGGGAAAGCTGGCTTTCCTGGCTCAATCCTCTTAACTGGTTTTCTGGTATTGCAGGAAGGTTTTCTGGAATTTTACATGGTATTCTACATATTGTAGGAATTATAGTCCTCATAATCCTGATAGTTAAATGCGCACCTATGTTATGCAAATGTTGTTTGAAGATAATCACACGTGCTGGTAGTAATATTGGTTCTTCTGAGCCCTTAAGGTCTCGAGTCAGAACTGCTCATGAGATGGTGGTCCGGATACAGAAGAAGCTTAAAAGGGATACCGAAAGAATTCTAAACACAGGAGGGCCTGTGAAGATATGAAATATATGAACCATATCTTTCTATGTATCCAGAGTTCCTCTTGAACATGAATTTGTATTTCTGATATTTCTTATTATTCTTGTTTTTCTCTAAGATGTTTCTGAATTCTTTTGGTATTGCAACACAAGTGGCTGACCAGTTGACAATTAAATGTTCTGCCAATGATATGACACAACTCTCGGAAAGGATGTAATATGGAAAGATGTTGACATAGAAAGTCCCTGTCTAAAAGTCAAATTAACCTTTCCCAAATGATTATTCTTCCTTTTCTGTCAAAATAATTCGTTAATTAAAAATTAAAAATAGTCAGGTCAAGATGACCCAGAAAAGCTGGCCAAAAGCTGTGTTGAAATACTTAGTGAAATCCGTACTTGTGACGTGTAACTTTGGGCTTTTGCCCACCATAGAATGTAATGCTAGGAGTTTCTATAAAAGTCTGAACCACTTTGTAATCTGTATCACAATCGATTTAGATGTGATCCACTGTATGTACAGTGCATATTCTGAAGTAAACATACATGAGACGAATGCAGCTCTATTGGCGTTGATGTCCTTTATTTCAAGGTTCAACTTAACAGTAAGTAAGAAGATTCGGGAAAAAGAGTGCATTCTGCCCTGACAAGTGTGTCTTCCTGTCTATTACAGTCCCGGCCACTCACACACCCGCTCTAGGAGGTCCAGAGGCCCTCTGGATCGTCAGGATTTTTCCAGGGCAGAAAGTGACTCCTCCAGTCCTGGCAGACCCCAGTACAAAGGGCGCAAATGTAAGCTTAAGGGAACGCACACAGCTTCTCTTCCGAGGGCTCAGCGCCAGAAAGGCAAATGTTGGTTATGTTGAGATGACCCTATGCCTGGAAAGCTACTTTGCAGCAACTGCTTCAGGCAGCTTGCCAGTGATCAGGAGTATGAGAGTCAGCAGGTCTCAACCTTGCTCAAGAAAGTAGTCCCCAACTCCCTGGCAGAATTTTCCGGTCGTCTGGGGCAACCAGTGACAGAAGCGGACGAACAGTGTGGGCCCTGCACCAGGTCTAAACCAAGCCATTTAACCCTCTCTAACTAGAGGGGTACCAGGCACTTCAGGGGTGACTCCAGCCCAACAGATTAGGCAGGCTGGTTCCCCAGACCCAGTATTACAGCCAACCTTCCAGGCAGAGGGAGAAGATATCGCCTCCTCCTCAGAAGAGGATCCTGAAGGTTCAGGCTTTGATTTTGCGCTAATACCACCATTCATTATGGCAGTAAAAGCTGCAGTGGAATGGGAGGATCCAGAACCTCCTCCAAAGAAGGAGAAAACCTATTATCACACACCATACAATCTGATTTTAAATTGTGTGACAATCGCTGCACAACATGCATTAGGTGCCTTTATCCTTTCAGGGCACCCCAAATGCTATACGATTCTGCTGTGATTGTCATGTGGGAGAATGCGCCTTTACAAACATTGTGCGAAGCTGGTCGCCCCTAAATTTGCACATATAGGGCAGCCAAGTGAATGGGCCGCCCCCCATGCGAGTTTCAACATTGCGTACAAATCACTCTTCAAAAATCGCATAACGGGAATCACTTGTCCACTCTACATGATACTATCAAATGCCTCTGAAAAGTGACCTAAGCAGAGATCGCATTTCAGTGCAATAGCAGAGCCTGTTGAAAGTGTGAACAAGCCTTTGGGTTCCATAGGAGGAACCTAAAGAAACAGGTAGCTACCTTTCCTTTTATGACAGAAATAAAATGCCTATTTCAGGAGGAATGGGAAGAGGGGGAGAGAAAATCCTCCTCAATCAATAGGTTTCAGAAGTTGTATCCAATAACGGAGGAGGATGCGACTCCTTTATCTAACCCACCAACGGTGGATGCCGCAGTCACCAGACTGGCCAAGAATGTGATACTTCTGATGAAAGACTCTTCCTCCTTTCATGATATCCTTGATTGATGCATTGACATGGACTTAAGAAAGTGTTACCTTGCGGCAGGTGGTGCTTGCAAACCCACCGTAGCAAGTGCTATGTGAACGTGGGCGCAAAACTTGGAGTATAAAAATCAAACAACAGCTACCAGAAGAAAAAAAAATCATCAAGGCTCTTGATGAGATAAAACTCTTGGCGGACTTCACAGGTGAGGCAGCTATAGACATCATTGCCAGATAGCAAGGCTAAAAAGGCTAGTCACAGATCGAAAGCCGGATGGATATGGATCAGGACCGACCCTCTTGTGTATTTATACCAGGCAGCAGGCAGTCTGAATATATTGAGGATCTGGGTATCAAACCGGCGTTAAGGTATCCCTCTTGCCGCTTGGCCGCGGGCAGGTGTGGGGAGATACAATCTCCGAATCACAAACATAGAAGTAAGGAAAGAGTATCCATAGTGTGACTACGTATAACAAAATTTAATATATATGGTAAAACACTTACAATCAGGAAGTAAAAGTAAACCGAAAATCGCCGGCCGGCTGGCGATCGCCCGTCCTTCCACTTGGACGGGCGCTCACCAGCCGGCCGGCGATTTTTGCTCTACTTTTACTTCCTGATTGTAAGTGTTTTACCATATTTAATAAATTTTGTTATATGGAGTCACACTATGGATACTCTTTTCTTACTTCTATGTTTGTTATTCGGGGATCGTATCTCCCCACACCTGCCCGCGGCCACGCTGCAAGAGGGATACCTTAACGCCGGTTTGATACCCAGATCCTCAATATATTCAGACTGCCGGCTGCCTGGTATAAATACACAAGAGGGACGGTCCTGATCCATATCCATCCGGCTTTCGATCTGTGACAAGCTTATTAAGCTTGCTATCTGGTAAGCTTGCATTTTATGTGGTGGTGGATCACTATGATGGGTGTTCTCTTATTTCCCACCTCCCTATATTGATCCCTATGAACAGCGATCGAGGGTCTCTTCTCACTACCTATTGGACATCTGGTTATCTTGCCATGGACTTGGTGTTTTAACTTCACTTTCACAAAAATGCCCCGTACACACGGTCGGACTTTGTTCTGACATTCCGACAACAAAATCCTAGGATTTTTTCCGACGGATGTTGGCTCAAACTTGTTTTGCGTACACATGGTCGCACAAAGTTGTTGGAATTTCCAATCGCCAACAACGCGGTGACATCAACCATGTAGGACGAGACTAGAAAAGGCCAGTTCAGAACCAAGCGCGGCACCCTTCGGCTCCTTTTGCTAATCTCGTGTTAGTAAAAGTTTGGTGAGAGACGATTCACGCTTTTTCAGACTCGTGGCTTTCAGATCGTTTTCTGCGGTTCAGTTTGTGCTTGTGGGTTTGTATCTGCTCTTCAGTGCGTGCAAGCAAGTTCCGCGTGACTTTAATTAGTCATTGTGTTCTTTTTCGTTCGTTACAGTTTTTCAGGTTGCTCTTCACAGGCCTTGCTGTTCTTCAGTGCGTTCTGTTACTTCGTTTTGAGCAGCCGACCGTTTTCTAGCCATGTTTAGTATACGTACTCCTTGTAGAGTTCGTGCTGTGCGGGGGCTTGGTGTTGGGGTCCTGACCTTGACACAAGGCCAGTCCATGAACAGGGTGGGGAGGAGTTCATGGACCAAGAATTGGTTGCTTCAGCATGACCAGTTCTCTCATATGCCTTTGCTCCGTGAGATCCGTGAGAATAATCCTGATGATTTCAGGAACTTTCTCAGGATGACGGACCCCGTATTTCACCGTTTGTTGGCTTCGCTGACCCCCTATATCAGCAGGCAGGATACCTGCATGAGGCAAGCCATCACTCCGGAGCAGAGGTTGGTCGCTACCCTGCGGTACTTGGCGACAGGGAGAAGCCTGCGGGACCTCAAGTTCTCGACAGGCATCTCCCCCCAGGCTCTGGGGATCATCATCCCAGAGACCTGTTCTGCCATCATCCAGGTCCTGCAGAAGGAGTATATGAAGGTAAGATTTTTATCCTTTAATATCACATTTTATTGTATTTAATGTTGCTGCTGTATTGTATTTCTTTCCTCATTCCCTAATTACCATGATTGTAATATGCTGTGAATGTCCCCTTTGTCCTCACGCATGCTGGATTTTTATGTAATTATTTTTTTAGTCCTTCATACATATCTGCCTTCACTTACCTCCCCAACATGCTCTCCTGCCCCTATATTCACCTCATGTAATCACTTAACAATGTATTTTATCAGCTCCATAGTAGTGCTTTACCCCAAACACCCCCTAAAATGTTTAGAAATGTGATTTGTGCTTTAAATTCAGGCAGAGTGCCAGAGGCTTTTTTTTGTAGTGTCCCCAAATCATTTTTCTAAACCCTCCCTCCCCCCAACTGCTAAGTCTGCTGATCCCAATTCTCTATCTATCCTCAATCATCTATCTGCTGACTTTGCCAAACCCATACACACTATACCCATCTCTTTACTGGTCAGATTTATGGATGAATTCCCCAAAGCATGTAGTGCAAGGGCCTGCCTGTATACTTTCCAATGGTACTGTTTAAAGTTTTTGTATTCTAGTATTATCTTGATAGGTAATAGCAGAATGTCCAAATGTCCTCAAATGTGTACAGTGTGTATTTATATCTTTGTATTATGACACTTCTTACCTGTCCAGTGGGCTGCCAATAGTGTAACTAAGGAGGGGCTGTTCCAAGTAATACCCTGTATTTAGGCATTCATCTCTCAATGAAGTGAAGAGGGTTACCTGTCCAAGATTCCACCCCCCCTATAATGTTAGAAATGGCCCGTGAGAGGGGGGGGATATGATAGGTGTACCTTATACTTTGGTGTTAATTTCCCCTTAATAAATGCTATCTGGAGGTTGGCCAAGAATGTTTGTGCCTAATCTGCTTGCCATGTTTATGTGCAAAAATAGTAATTTATTTTTGTTTTCCTCAACAGTTTCCTTCCACGCCACAGGAATGACAGACTGTGGCCTCCCACTTTGCCCAGCGGTGGGACTTTCCTAACCGCAGAGGGGCATATGATGGGAAACACGTCCACATCGTCCCACCACCCAACTCGGTGTTGTACTATTTCAACTATAAGGGGTTCAATAGTATTGCGATGTTGGCGGTGGTGTCGGCTAATTACGACTTCTTGTATGTGGACGTGGGGAAGAATGGCCGGATGTCCGATGGTGGAGTCATCACCCAGACGGAGTTCTACAGGCATCTCCAGAATGGCATCTTGGACTTGCCACCTCCAGAGGACAATGTGGAAGGACTCCCATTCGTCTTCGTTGCGGAAGAAGCATTTGCGCTGGGGGACCATCTTATGTGGCCATTCCCAATGAGGACCCTCACCCCGGAACAGAGGGTTTCTTAATTACCGGCTGGCCAGAGCCAGAAAAGTGGTGGAGAACACATTTGAATCCTGGCCAGCCGGTTCCGCAAATTTCTGACACCCATCCATATGGCGGAGTCAAATTTAATCATCTAATCCTGGCGTGCTGTGTTCTCCATAACTTTTTTCGCAAACATTCTGCCAACTATGCTGGCTCAGTTGGGCCTGAGGCCGGAATTCTACATGATACAACCCTGATGGCGCTTGAAAGTGGCCGTCCTGGCTTGCCCTCCCTGAGTGCCCGTGATGTCCGGTTAAGATACCTTGAGTTCTTTGCGGGTAGGGGGGCCATCAATATGCCAGACAATTTGTGAAGCATTTATCAAATAAAAAAAAAAGCTAATCTTTGGTGACAATTATTGCTTGTGCTTGTTTTAGCTGACCCTGACAGCAATGTGGGGAGTCCTGAAAATGGCGTGATTGTGTAACCTTATACAAAGCACTGTTGGGTGTTATTTACTAAAGGCGTAGACACTTTTTATACTACAAGTGCACTTGAAACTGCACTGAAACTGCACTTGTAGTGCAAAGAGGATTTGCCCTTAGGAAATAACCACCATTTTCTCAGAAAACAGCAATTACATCACCACAAAAGTGTTGTAAAAATGGAGAGGAGGAAAAATCAAGAGCACCACATCCCCGAAAATACGTTTGTAAAGGAAAGGGACATTGAGGCCATAGGATGGCCCCGGGACTATTAACGGTGCTGGGATAAATAAGGTAGAAAAGATAGAATAAAAGGATCTTTTATTTGACAATCTTTAAAAACGGGAAACAGACATAAGTCAAAAACACTGAAGTATGTTTACAAAGCAAATAAAATAATTCATTGATACAGAGGTTGATACCACTTTCTCAACATGTTTTGCTTTCTTAAGCTTCTTCAGGAGATATACTGTGGTATAAAAACTATAAAGTAGAAAAAACACAATAAGAATTTTATGTCTGCTAGTAAATTTACAATCATAAAGTATATTGATTAAGTCAAAAGGAAAAATATATAAACCATACAAACACAAAAAATATACAATATATAAATTTATATTCTAGCTTTGTATAAAAAAAAAAAAAAAATTACACTTCTTCAACACACACCACGTCACAAATTTCTTTTCTTTTTTGATCTTACCCGTAAGGAAAGGGAGATGTATATTAAAAAATAGATTTGTGCATGGCAGATGTTTTGCCCTCCAGTCTGCACCTCACTGAAAAAGCATGCAGAGAGGGATAAAAAATTCAAAGAGTAGATAAAATTCTCTGAAAAGGAGAAAAATCAAATACAGGGGTGTTACAAGAATCGGTATCAACTTAA
This sequence comes from Lithobates clamitans, assembly GCA_037952925.1. Classification (NCBI taxonomy): domain Eukaryota; kingdom Metazoa; phylum Chordata; class Amphibia; order Anura; family Ranidae; genus Lithobates; species Lithobates clamitans. The sequence continues at coordinate 2,627,366 of JBBGZY010000123.1, forward strand.
TAGAATAAAGTAGGCTAACATTGACAATGTAAAAAGGGGTGAGAGCATCCGGGATAAGGATATAATTAAATACCTTCAATGTGGTAAGTAGAATCAATTCTCAGGTAACAGAAATCACATCCGAAGGATGGTAGAAAGCCTGATTGCTGTATATACAAATGAATGGTTCTTTACATGCAGCAGGATGACAGCTGGAAAGTGGGCAGCATACAGGATTAGAGCACCCACAAAACAGGTGGTGGGTAATCAAGCCTGGAAAAACGCCTGCAGCCTACCGCAAAGAGCCTATAAATGCAAGCAAAAAATGGACTAGGTTTGAATGCACAAGATAGATAGTAAGTTTTTTATAAGGAAGTGAAAGAACAACAAAGGAACTTACTTGTAGTGGTCAGAACCAATTGTGACAGCACTAGCGTAGAGAACGTCTATTTGCCCAGCGTATCGGAGGGGAATGACAGAAACTAGCGGGGAAAACCCCGCTTTTTAAACCTCTCCAGCGTGACGGCATCTGACTCGCCGTCACGCTGCGGACTGACAATAACAACCGCGCATGCGCACGCATCCCGGCTTCTGTGCGGAGACAAGCGTCAGTGGCGTCAGATACAAGTGACTGACCCGCGGCCATCTTTAAAGATCCGATGCCCTAAATGTGGCACTACGGAAGCCCTAAGGCTAAAGACAAGTATTTAGGCGTGATGTTCCGCATAAATAGATAGCCGGGAGGAAAGAGACAGCACTGGTTGTCAATTAAAGGGCAAACGAGCAGTCAAAACATTGATTAGGAGCTGAATTGCTGAGTTCCCCCAGGTGTCCGTACATGCCAAAGAGAGAGAAGGTAATGGGCTGGAAAAAAAGAAACTCATACCGCACAAAGATCTTGATGTGGAGAAGATATCTGTAAAAATCAAAATGAATGAATAAACTCTATATGTTAAATAACATAAAAAATTTTTTTTAAAAAAAACAACATTCATATTTAATTAATTATTTATAGCAGATGGAATCAAAAAATATAAAAAATGTGTAGATGGTGGTGTGAAGAAAAAAAAAAAAAAAAGTAATTGAAATAAAATAAAATCACAAAGAGTAACATATTTGAAACAAAATTTAAAGAAAGGGTTTGTAACTCAAAACATCATTCAGGCCCGGATGTTTCAGAGCGTTTAAGATAAAAATCCACTTAGTCTCGCGTTGCAGTAAAGTCCTATCGTAATCTCCCCCTCTTTCATTTGGGGGGGCATACTCCAGGGTAAAAAAGTGCATTTTACTGTCATCAAATTGGTGACATAAACCCATATGCCGGCTTATGGGGGTTTCCATCTTTTTCTTAGTCACTAAGGAGACATGGTCTCTGATCCGATGGAAAAAAGGACGTTTGGTTTTCCCTACGTAGAATGGATCGCATTCGCATATCATTATATAAACCACAATGATGGATTGGCATGTGGCTAAAAAATTGGGATTATAAAGCTGTTTATTTGGAGGATGATATTGCGAGATGCATAGATGTACCTACAAAAGTCACACTTATGGCAGGGTTTAGTTCCCTTGTTTTTAGTATCAGTTGCGGACAGTGGGGCATAGTGGCTGTGAACAATGTGATACCTAATTGACCGAGATCGTCTGTAGGTGATCTCAGGATGATCCTTTAGGTGTTTGGATACATTGGGATCACTGAATCTTTTTAAAGATTGTCAAATAAAAGATCCTTTTATTCTGTCTTTTCTACCTTATTTATCCCAGCTCCGTTAAAAGTCCCGGGGTCATCCCATGGCCTCAATGTCCCTTTCCTTTACAAAAGTGTTGTAGCATTGAGACAATAATCCACACATTCTTGATTAACAAACTTTTTAATACCTGCACAATCACATGTGCATTTAGAAAAGGTTTTTAAAACAAACCAACATGTTTGTTGTATAACAATTTTTGGGGTGGCATTATCAAAAATAGAAATGTCCATTTACGATAAAAGAGGCCTGTGTAAAACCAACAAGAAAGACAAAAATCTGGAACTTACAAAGTTCACATGTGGTAAAACTTGAAGGCAATATCAGACATGAGTATTTAGGAACTGTGTTTGATATTGCGTTCAGATGGGGTGAAGTCACCCCTTGAAAAGCCAAATTTGGAAGATGCACACCAATTTACGAATGTCAACATGTGCTAGCTGCCATCACGGGGGATCAAGGGACGTGTTTTTTGGGAGCAACCCCTTCCTCACCGCTACTTTATTATTGAGGAAGGGGTTGCACCCCCAAAACGCGTCCATTGATCTCCCGTGATGGCAGATAGCACATGGCACACTGTGTGCATCCTCCAAATTTGGCTTTTCGAAACATCGCTCAAAAATTTTTAAGATTTTAACACACAAAAAAAGAAAGTTATTTTGTGGGATTTTTAAATTCGCCCCAAAACATCAATGATGTTATTATTTTTTTGAATAACATCATTGATTTTTTTCTTGAGGTTTTCCAATTCTAAATTACACCCCATGATCTCCCCGATCTGGATCTGGGCACTTTCTGATGTGAAAGGATCTCGATCCATAACATCACGATCACCTAAAAAGAGAATAACCAAACAAAAACAGGTATCAAAAATATGCCAGCATCCATCTCTTACCTGAGTCTGTGGTCACAGACACTCACCTGTTGTGGTGCCAATTTCCACCACATCTTCTTCCTCCTCCTGCTCAGCTTGTGTTTGGGGTATTTCCCCTTCTTCCAGAGGTGGGGAATCTCTGGTCTCCTCGGATGAGGGGTGTCCTCCGAGTCTTTTCTCCCCTATGTAAAACAAAAATGGTATAATTAGCACACAGATATTTGATGGCAGAACTATAAATAGGAAACATTGCTTGGAAGTGGGGTACAATTGTCAATTTTAGCAGAGTTCCAAGATGTAGCTTTTTTAATGTCCTTTCTCAAGCTGCAATACTTTACCTGTTTTGTACAAGCTTCACAGATGGAGACCCCCCTATAGTATACACTGGAGCACCTGTGTGCCCCCCCCTAATAAAAATGGTGTTCTTGTGTCCCACACTAGTGCTCCAGTGTCCAGATGTGAAAACAGCTGCTCAGTGTCCTCTCCTTACACAGAATCTAGTTTGCATTTCATTCTAGTAACAAAGCCATCTACACAACCAAATATTTTTCATACAAGTAGGCCCTAAAAAATGTAGGAAAATGCACATGGCCTAAACAATGGTGTTTTAGAGGCCGAAATAAAAATGTTTGATACGAACGAATAATGGGCCCATGAACATTAAAATGGCCATTTTAAACTGTACAACAATTAAGAAAAGCATATGGAGCAGCACGAACGTAATAAAGACAAAAAGAATAGGAACGCAGCACAACTACTTACTTTTTTGCAGCACTCTCCGGATCTTTCTGTACTGCTCGGGCTCTCTTAATTTCAGGTCCGACCACCGCTTCCTGAGCTAATCTTTCAATCGTCATACCCCAAAATTCCGGTGCAGACTTTTGACCACTTTTGCAATGATCTTGGCCTTTCTGATATTGGGGTTGGGGTAAGGTCCATACTTTCCATCATATTCGGCCTTCTTCAGGATGTCCACCATCTCCAACATCTCCCCAAAGGACATATTTGTGGCCTTAAATCTTCTCCTTCTGCATCAGGATGTGTTGCAGTGAAAATGGATATCTTTGAAGATAATGACTTCATGGCAATATTCATTGACATGTTCAGGGAGCTCCCTTGTCTGTGGGAGATCAACCACCCACATTATAGGAACCAAACAAAGAGGAAGGCAGCGCTGGATCAATTGTTGGAAATTGTGACGCAGGTGATCCCCACGGCAGACATCACATATTTGAAGATCCTAATTGGTGGCCTGAGGAGCACATATGTAAGGGAGCGCCAGAAAGTCCAGGATTCACAGAGATCCGGAGCAGCAGATGACATCTATGTCCCCAGGATGTGGTACTATGACAGACTGAACCCAGGTCATCACTCTCCAGTCTTCCTTCCACGCTTCCTTCCCCCCCGGCTGAGGCTTCTGACGCCCAACCTGGGCCTTCCAGGCAGCAACATGTGGAGGAGCCCAGATTGAGCCAGGTATAGCATTCCTCTAAATATTGCTGGTTGTCCAATCAATGATGTTAACTAGATGTTAGTTTGGAGTACTAATTTATGATTGTGATTGATGATGCAAAAACTAAAACCATGTCCCTTTTTCAGCACAGGGAAGTCTCAGCCAGGAGGTGGCTGGGCCGAGCAGGCTGCCTGATCTGCAGGTCCCTCCCCTACACCTGGAAAGAGAAAGTGGCAGGAGGAGGAGTACCCTAGAGGAGGCTGCCATAGGCCTCTTTTGGAGGGCTACAGAGGCCTTGGGAGCACCACACACTGTGGAGGAGGACTTCGCTGCCATCATTGCCTGTAAAATGCAGAGGATGGAGGAGGGAAAACAACTCATGTGTGAGTCCTTAATATTGGAGGCTCTTAATAAGGGGATGAGGGCCCAAATTACATCTGATACACACCTTTGTGAACTCACACATGGTCCTCCTCCTCCTCCTGCAGGTCCTCCTCCTCCTCCTCCTCCTCCTTCTCCTCCAGGTCCTCCTAGTCCTCCTCCTCCTCCAGGTCCTACTCCTCCTCCTGCCACATCTCCAACAGCAGAGCCACAGCCAGGAAGGAAACGTGGAAGGAAGACCAGAAAGTGAGGACCCTGGATCCAGTCTGGTCGGCCAAAAGATGCAGCCTCTTGTGGTACCACAGCCTGGGGACACAGATGTCATCTGCTGCTATCCGGATCTCTGGGACTTCTGGACCAGACTGCCCTCCCTTACATATGGACTCCTCAGGCCACCAATTTTGATGTTCAAGAATTGATGTCTGCCCTGGGGGTCCCAGGCTTTGCTAATTTCTCCTGTTTATCCAGCGTTGCCTCCCTCTTTGTTTGGTTCTGAGCCCTTAATAAAGGATTTTTGGTTTGAATTATACTCGCCTATGTGTGTTTTACTTCAAAAAGGACAGTTTGTTGGTGAGGATTCAGGTACATTTCAAAAATACAATGTGAAATTAACAAGGGACACCAACAACAAACAATCTCCTTGAGATTAAATAATAAAAGATATCAATGGTGTTGTGGTAACTTGACACACAAAACACACACAAAAATATTCTGGAGTAAAACTAAAAATAACATTAAACAAAGATCAGCCTTTGAAAAAATACAAACATAAAATCTAAAAGAAAAATGGCTTTAAATAAAAAAAAAAAAAAAATTATGTCAGATGTGACAAATAACAATATATTCAGGGAATCCCAAGGAAAAAAAAATAAGTTTGTGAGAAGTGTGTGTGAATATGAGCAGCAAAACTACTTAATTCTTGTCACATTATAAAGAAGAAGAGAGTGCGCTGTATTAAACCATTTTTAACATTGCAGCGTGACGAAAGTGCTGTATCCATTGCAAACGCTAATTTTACCAGACAGAGCTGTTCCGTGTCGGAATTTCTTCTGAGCATGCGTGGCACTTTGTGTGTCGGAACAGGCCACACACACGGTCGGAATTGACGCGATCGGATTTTGTTGTCGGAAAATTTTATAGCCTGCTCTCAAACTTTGTGTGTCGGAAAATCCGATGGAGCCCACACACGGTCGGAATGTCCGACAACACGCTCCGATCGGACATTTTCCATCGGAAACTCCGACCGTGTGTACGGGGCATTAGTGTTTTGACCACAATTTTTATATGCACTTTTTATATGCACTTATTATTAGTCAGACACTTGTTTGATCCTGCATAATTTTACTTGGCTTTATGATTTGGTAATACCTGTTATGTAATTTAACATATAGGTTTTTATAGCGCAGTTTCCGTTTGTAAATTTTTTCTATATTGCTGTGCATATCGCACATTTGAACTGCAGCTTATCTGTTAGGGGAAAATTTTTGAGCGCAGTGTTTTTTTACTTTTATATAGACATCATTCTATGGTCCTCCAGAGCCATGCTCAGTTCGGTCACAGCCAAAAGAGCGCTGTGGCTAAAACCCTGGGCGGCTGACCCATCCTCAAAGCAGAATTGCTGTTAACTGCCTTTTGATGGGAAGGCGTTGTTTGGCCAAAAAACTGGAGACTGCCATCTCCAGAGTTACAGGAGGAAAATCAGGTTTTCTGCCCCAAGATCGAAGGTCCAGACGCCAGGGGGGCAACCATCCAGAGGAGCGCCAAACAGGTACTGGGATTTTGAAAGCTTTCACCCATCCAAGGACTTCAGAAGGTGTTGGAGGGGTACACAGTCAACCTTCATAAGATCGCAGAGAGCTAAGACCCCTGCAGCTCCCCAAGATACCCAGAAGCCCTTTTAACGCCACGCCCACCCAGGAGGCAGTTGGAGCCAGGTGATTTAAAGTGACCCAGTTCCGGCAAGACCACTGCCAAAAAACGCAGGGCCATTATCGGCTGTTCAAATGGCAGCCTCCAGAACTACCTCAAGAGGTTGAATCAATTTATCTGGATAGACTCAATCTGGAGTCTCTCCATACCATAATCCAGGGTATTCAACCAGGAGACTGGAGGATTTAAGTGGACTTGCAATATGCCTACCAGCATGTCCTCCCAATCCTTCAGTCCTACCAACAATTCCTCAGATTTGCGTTGAAGGACAGGCATTACCAGAGCCAGCTGGAACCTGCACAGAATATGGTCTACCTAGGGGCCCAATTGAATACTCAGGCGGCCACAGTTTCTTTGCCACCTCAGAAACTCCCCAAAATCAGGGAAAAGTTCCAACAGGCTTTGGCTGCACCAATGATGTCAGCATCCCAGTGCATGAGTCCTCTCGGGACGATGGCTTCATGTATTCCAATGATCCCCTGGGCTCACTGGAAACTCAAAGTTTTCCAACAAGGCTTTCTCATGCAAAAGCTAAATGGCATAGTCCATTAGGGCCGCAGCCATGGATCATTGTTAGCACAGATACCAGCACAGCAGGGTGGGGCACCACCTGCAAACAACTCAAGATCCACAGCAGAGGGGGATTTCCCACTCAGGGCTTACTTTACAATATTCTGCAACTTCAGAGGTGGAACCAATCATGACATTGGCACAACAATATCTCCCAGATTTGAGGGCCATATATCTTCCAGGCTGTCAGAACTTGGAAGCAGATCACCTATCCAGACAATTCATGGACCCCAACGAATGGTCCCTTCACCCTGAAGTGTTCAAACAGATCATCCACGAGTGGGGGTGTACGCAAGATGGATATTTTTTGCCTCATCAACCATCTGCAAGGTGAGCTGGTTCCTCTCACGCTACCCTCATCCATTAGTGGAGAAGATAGATGCCTTTTCCCATCCTTGGGTTCAGCAACTGGCCTATGCCTTCCCAATTTCCCAAATTTTCCAATTTCTTTAATCCTGAAATTCCTGAGGAGATTGTTGACAGAATTTGACAGTCATCACAGTATTCCCTTACTGGACTCACAGACCATGGGTCTCTCTGGCAATGGAACTCAGCTTGTGCACACCACTAACTCTGCCAGTATCTCCTGTTGGAAGGAGATGCCCTATATCCGCAACCATCACGACTGGCCTTAGCAGCCTGGAGATTGTAAGGCAGTGGTTACAAGAGTTAGGATGTTCTCCAGAGGGTGTTAGATCTTTACAGAGTTCCAGAAAGGGGTCAACCAATGCCATCAACTCCAGAATATGGAATAGGATCACGAGCTTTGCAACTGGACGTCAGTTTGACCAAAATGTATCTCAAATCCTGTCTTGCCTGCAATTCGGATTGGATTTGGGGCTAGTTCGCTTAAGGTGCAAATTTAAGCCATCTCGGGTTTTGCCCAAAAGAAATGGGTAGCAAACCTGCTGGTGGAGAACTTAATGAAAGCGGTACTTAGACTACGCCCTCCCAAGAGAAATAGGTTCCCTAAATGGGACCTGGCAGTAGTCCTCAATTTTCTAGCAAACCCTCCTTGTAAGAAAAAAGACTGTTCATTATGGGATATCACCTTAAAAATGTCTTTCCTACTATTAGCCATAGCTTCAAGGGGAAGGGTGTCAGAAGTCCAAGAATTGGGGGCAGCAGAACCTTATTCCATGTTCTTCCCAGACAGGGTTGTGCTGAGACCATTGGATCATCTTGTCCCAAAAGCGGCATCAATATTTTCATTTCTCCAGTGAATGGGTGCTTCCAGCCTTCCCAGCGGAATCAGATGCTGATCTGCACGAGTTGGACATTTCAAAAGCCCTCAAAGCCTATCTTCAGGCTACTAATACATTCAGACGTTCTGACAGACTTTTTCATTGTCATGAAAATTTAAAGGGAAAGAGGCCTCGTCCAGAACAATCTCAGCTTGGATAGTAAAAACTATTCACCAGGCATATAGAGCGGCCAGGAAGGATCCTCCAGAGGTGGTTAGAGATCACTCAACCAGGGCGATGTCTTCTTCTTGGGCAACATGAGCAGGATTGTCTCTGAAGACAGTCTACAAAGAGGCTAGCTGGTCATCACATCATATGTTCTTAAAACACTACAGGGTGGATCCAGCAGCTCTTACTACAGTAGAGTTTGGGAGGAAAACCATCCAAGCTTTTATGTCTATTGTCAAATAAAGACTAAGTTTGTAGCATTAAACCCTCCCTCTCAAAAGCTCATTGTGTATCATATGTATGCTGCCATGTTTGGCATCAGGAAAATGGAAAATTGTATCAAATGCTTACCGTAAGTTTGCTTTCCTAACGCCAATACATGGCAGTATACGAACCCTCCCTCTGATCTTTGTTCTTTATACTGAGAATGGAGGAGGTAGCTCTCAGTCAGACTTTTATAGAGCTAAACAGGTCCTGTGGGTGGATATAGGGTGGAGCTATATCATATGTATGCTGCCAACACACAGACCAAAATGCAGTATATAATCTTGACATTCAGGAACACAGTGTAAAGTCTAACATATACTCAATGGCTCCCCCTAGACCAGGGATATGCAATTAGCGAACCTCCAGCTGTTGCAGAACTACAAGTCCCATGAGGCATAGCAAGACTCTGACAACCACAAGCATGACACCCAGAGGCAGAGGCATGATGGGACTTGTTTTGCAACAGCTGGAGGTCCGCTAATTGCATATCCCTGCCCTAGACTATAATTCAGAGTTCAACTTATGAGTAGAGTTGCAATGCTTAGTAAAAGAAGAAGATGGTGAAAGTTCTTTCCCCCCTCATCTTACAAGACAGCTACTTGAGAGATGATTGACTCTGCCATCTACAAGAAACACAAATCAGACACAATTTAAAAGGCCCCTCCCTTTCCCCTGACCTTCAGTTGTTTTTGTGTTTCCAGACCTCCAGGAGTACGCACCGTCATGTTTGTTTCTTTCGTTTTGGTCTGGTGACTGTGGTTAGCGGACCCCCCTTGTTCAGAATACTCAGACCGGTTGTGGTCATGTTTGAAGTATTTTCTGCTGTTTCAGCAGTCTGAGAAGGGTTCCCCCTGTTTTTCTGGTGGTTACTTGCATTAGGGAATCTTATGCAACCTCCACCCCCCAGCGTCCTGATTTACCTTGGTACACCCAGAGAGCATTTCCTTGTGTCCTTTTCACCATTTTGGGTGTACCAAGATGGCAGCGAATGCACTTCACATCTCACCGCTGGAAGCGGAAGTGATGTCACACACTTTCGGATGCCGAGCTTCTTCATGTTTGAAAAGGACTGGCTCAAGCACACATGCTGCTGGGGATGTTTTGCTGGCTGTACAGCAAACGGACAGCGTCCAAGCTCATTACAACGCTCTCCTATCTGGTCCTTCTGATCATGGAGGTTAAGGACACCCCTGAGGACGGTGCACCCGCTCTGTCTGATCCAGCGGCTTCAATCGGGTCCTGTGTTACCCTTAAGGTTAGTACTTCTCCGCTGTAATGAGAGATTGCATATCCAGAGGCAAATGTTTTAGAAAGTGTAATTTTGTATGCCTTTCTTATTGTGGTTTCTTTTTTCTAGGTTGACAAACCTGTGAAAAGAAAATTTGGAAATTGTAAATTTAAGCTTACTGATAGCTGTAGGAAACTGTTATGTGAGACATGTATTTCTTCAGTGGCAGGGGCTGAATCTGCTTCTAACCTAAAGGAATTGACGGTTTCCATTAAGGAAGTAGTTTCCTCCTTTCAAGCCTTTAATGACAGGTTAGCAGGGTTGGGCCCTTCCACGTCTGTAGCAGTGACAGTACCCCAGGTTCCATTGGTCTCATCAAGATCTGTACCCCCTTTGGTGTTCGAGAACGTTAGTTCCCGTGCGGTCTCTGAGCCAGAGGAGGAGGAGAATTCAGATTCCTCATCTGACGAGGAATCCATGTCAGGGATTGAGGAAACTGTTAATACGGCTGCATACCTATTTCCAGTCAAAGATATTGAAAAACTGTTGAAAGCATTGTGTGCCATTTTTATCTACTGTAGCAATTTGCTTTTCAATTTATCAATTCCTTCTCCATATTATGTTTTAGTAGTGTGCTGTTTACCTTCTAGCATTTTGTCCTTTAAATGTGTGTATTTGCTTTGGCCCACCCCCGTAAGACTATAAAGACTCTGCCCCGTGCCCATACACCCTATGCTTGAAAAAGGAGTGCTGCTATTCTCTCCATCTATTTTTTTTTAATTTTTTTATTAGAAACAAAAGTTTATTGAGTTTCTTTTTCTTTCGGTACAAAAAATATATGCAAGAAATTTGTACAATGTATTACATATAGCAAATATGATCGTACTGCTCAATAAATTTCAAAGCAAATTAAAACAATTATTAAACAAATAAATTGAACTCAACCGGTATTGCTGGTGTCAGTGTTCCACATACATTAAAGACCATGGATACTATACATTTGCATATTGACAGTGCATAATCCAAGGGGTAAATTGCACAGGCATAAAATGTGTCTGGTAGAATTACAAGTTGTAGAGGAGTTCAGCCATCTGTCCCAAATGTTATTATATTTGGCCGGGCACCCTCTAATCATGTAAACCACTTTTTTATAAGGCAGTGTGTTATTAATCTCTGCAATCCAGGCTGGTAGTGTAGGGGCTGCCGCCTGGAACCAGTTGTGAGCCACCATTTTCCTTGCTGTGAACAGTGTTTTGTGTAAGAAGTGACTTGTGAATTTGTCTATTTCATCTTTAGGTAACAGGCCCAATAGACATTGTTTGGGGTCCAAGGACACTGGTGAACCCATTTGATCATGGAAGAACTGGATTATTTGAGACCAGTAACCCTGAATCCGGGCACTGTCAAATTATGTGGTCAAAAGTACCAACCATAATTAGACATCTAGGGCACTTGTCGCTGCGAGATGGACAAAATTTAGCCAATCGTTGTGGGGTTAGGTATGCTCTGTGGGTAATGTAAATTTGTATAAGCCTGTCAGATAGTTTAGGAGATACCAGTTTGGGAGTCTCTAGTATTTCACCCCAATCCTCATCTTCTATTTCGCCTGCCCCGTCTGTCCATTTCTGTTTAACAGAGTAAGCTAGTTTGGTTGTAGAGGGTGTGATGAGCATATTGTAGAAAAGGAATATGAGCTGACGCAGTTCTTCGCGAAAGAATTACTGTGAGTTTGTCCAGGGAGGATATAGCGGGATGTGTGGCCGTGAATTGGGTGTGGAGAGCATGGTGCACCTGAAAGAAGCATATGATTTGGAAGATTAAATTCTATTTTTAGCTGGTCAAAAGTTTTTATTTCTCCATTATGGAGTACATGGTACAGTAGATATATTCCCCGAGATATTCAAATGGAGGGATCAGGTACCTGGAGCAGCTCCGGGAGAAGTTTGTTGTACCAAAGAGGAGTGTTGTCATGAAACACCGGATAATCCAGCCTGGAGGTCACCAGATGCCAAATCCTCTTGTGCTAGAATGAGAGTTTGAAGTGATGAGGAGATATCATCGAGCCCTTTATTCCTCTCAGTATGTCACAAAAGGGGTGTGGAAAGCGTGAGTCAGTTGATTCTGATACTTAGGCCAAATACCTTTGTCTATCTGACTTATCTATGTGATAGAAATGCGATAGTTGTGCGGCCAAATAGTATGTCCCAACATCTGGGACAGCAAGGCCCCCCCAGTGTTGTCTGGCATTTTATTGTCTTCCATGAGAGTTTGTGCCTGCCTGGTCTCCATATAAAAGATTGTAGAAGCGTGTCCATGATTTTACAGTATTTAAGGGGAATGTATATTGGAGAATGCCATAGTACATATAGAATTTTTGGTAAAAGTATCATTTTAACTAGGCCTATACGATCCATCACACCCACCGGTAATCTTGCCCAAGTTTGGATCTTAGACTTAATGAATGGGATTAGGGGTTCCACATTTTGGGGGATGAAGTCTGTCAGTGACCTGGAGATCTGTATACCCAAATGTTTAGGAGTGCTCACTCTTACTAAAGGTAAGCTAGCCTGTTCTCTCGTTGGGGGGAATGCATCAATGAGAAGGATTTGGGACTTGTCCCAGTTCATTTTGAGCCCAGAGAACCTGTCAAAGTTCTCGATAACCTGTAGAGCTGTTTGGAGGGAGGGACCCAAGTCTGAAAGATACAGTATCATGTCATTGGTGTAGAGCCCTACCTTTTCCTCCACTATGCCTGAAACTAGACCGTGGACATCCGGATGAAGCGACACTGCCAGGGGTTCCACTGCCAGCGAATATAGTAGGGGTGAGATGGGGCATCCCTGCCGCGTCCCCCGCGAAAGTGGGAAAGCAGCAGAGGTCCATCTCTTAGCCACAACTCTAGCCTGAGGAGTGTTGTATAGAATAGTGAGCCACTTTAAAAAGTTAGGGCCAAACCTAAAGCTATGTAGACAATGCCATAGGTACTGCCATTTGACCGAGTCGAATGCCTTGGCTGCAGGGGCATAACTAGAAATCACAGGGCCCCATAGCAAAATGTTGTATGGGGCCCCCCTGCAAACAGCCCCCCCCCACAAAAAAATAACTAATTCCATTGAACATGAGGTGACCAGTACAATCATTAATCAGTGACCGTGACATGACCAGTACAATCATTCATCAGTGACCGTGAGGTGACCAGTAAAATCATTCATCAGTGACCACGAGGAGACCAGTAAAATCATTCATCAGTGACCATGAGGTGACCAGTAAATCATTCATCAGTGACCATGAGGTAACCAGTACAATCATTCATCAGTGACCGTGAGATGACCAGTAAAATCATTTATCAGTGACCGTGACGTGACCAGTAAACCATTCATCAGTGACCATGAGGTGACCAGTAAATCATTCATCAGTGACCGTGAGGTGACCAGTACAATCATTTATCAGTGACTGTGAGGTGACCAGTAAATCATTCATCAGTGACCATGAGGTGACCGGTACAATCATTCATCAGTGACCGTGAGATGACCAGTAAAATCATTCATCAGTGACCGTGACGTGACCAGTAAATCATTCATCAGTGACCGTGAGGTGACCAGTACAATCATTCATCAGTGACCGTGAGGTGTCCAATACAATCATTCATCAGTGACCATGAGGTGACCAGTAAAATCATTCATCAGTGACCACGAGGAGACCAGTAAAATCATTCATCAGTGACTGTGAGGTGACCAGTAAATCATTCATCAGTGACCATGAGGTGACCAGTACAATCATTCATCAGTGACCATGAGATGACCAGTAAAATCATTCATCAGTGACCGTGACGTGACCAGTAAATCATTCATCAGTGACCGTGAGGTGACCAGTACTGTCACGTACCTGGTAGGTTGTGAGCCTGAAGTGCAGGAAAAGACCTCCCTTACAGCTCCCACTCCCGTTCCCCTGGAATGGAGACAGAGGGCCAGGAGTGAAGAGTGGTATGGGTGCCTGGCAGGATCAACAGTTGCTGAAAGTCCAGTAGTGGTGGCACCCTCTGTAGTCAGTAGTCTGAGGAGTAGACTGAGGACAGAGACTGGAATGCAGGACTGGAACCAGGAACAACAGCAGGTAATAGCAGACTGGAAGCTGGACTGGAACAACAGCAGAAGATAGCCTGGAACACTGGACTGGAACCAGGAACAACAGCAGGTAATAGACTGGAACGCTGGACTGGAACACAGCAGAAGATAGCCTGGAACGCTAGGCTGGAACACAGCAGAAGGTAGCCTGGAACGCTGGGCTGGAACACAGCAGAAGGTAGCCTGGAACGCTGGACTGGAACAAGGAACAACAGCAGGTAATAGCCGACTGGAAGCTGGACTGGAACAAGGAACAACAGCAGGTAATAGCAGACTGGAAGCTGATGAACACAGCGGAGGGTCAACAAGCCGGTGGTCAGTAACGTTCGGACAGCAGAGGTACCAGGGGTAATGCAGAGGGATGGTCAGGCAAGCCAAGAGAGTCTGGTGCAGGCAGATAGCAGGATCGTCAAACAGGAAGCCGGGTCAGATAACAGGAAACACAGATCAGATCAGGTAACACTCACAGAAGAATGCTGTAGAGCAGACAGCAGGGATGGAGTGTGACAGGCAGGTTTAAATAGCCCGCCTGACACCAGCGGGAGTGCGCGCGCGCGTGCCCGTGCGTGACCGCACCCGTGAACGCGCGCGCATGCGCAATGGGACCCGTGGCCGGGTTCCCGTGCGCCTGGGACGCCGGTTACTGGCAGGATCTTCGTGACAAGTACAATCATTCATCAGTGACCGTGAGGTGACCAGTACAATCATTCATCAGTGACCATGAGGTGACCAGTAAAATCATTCATCAGTGACCGTGAGGTGACCAGTAAATCCTTCATCAGTGACCGTGAGGTCACCAGTACAATAATTTATCAGTGACCGTGAGATGACCAGTAAAATCATTCATCAGTGACCGTGACGTGACCAGTAAATCATTCATCAGTGACCGTGAGGTGACCAGTACAATCATTCATCAGTGACCATGAGGTGACCAGTAAAATCATTCATCAGTGACCGTGAGGTGAGCAGTAAAATCATTCCTCAGTGACCGTGAGGTGACCAGTACAATCATTCATCAGTAACTGTGAGATGACCAGTACAATCATTTATCAGTGACCGTGAGGTGAAGAGTACAATCATTCATCAGTGACCATGAGGTGACCAGTACAATCATTCATCAGTGACCGTGAGGTGACCAGTACAATCATTCATCAGTGACCGTGACGTGACCAGTAAAGATTCATCAGTGACCATGAGGTGACCAGTGCAGCCTGCAGGACATTAATACAGCAGTTACTATCCAGTGCGTAGCACATTTACCCCCCTCCCCCCGCCATGCTGCATATTAGCGAATTGACAGTTTATATTCCTCCGGCCGTATGGCATCACTAAATGCATCAGATTAATTTAGCTGTGTGGATGGTAGTGTACTGCTTGCTGTTTACTTACCTGTGAAACGTGAATGATCTCTTAAGCTGTCTCTGGCGCTCTGCAATAAAGTAGAGGTTCCTCCTCGGCGGCGCCGCCTGGCTCCTCTTGGTTGCAGGCTCTAGAGTAGCTCTCGACGAGCCTCCTCCGGCCGAGTGACGTCACGCCGCTGGGATGGGGATGGCGTCGGGCCGGTGTTCTGTCTTCTGTGCAGGACAGTCACAGGAGCTTGCCGATGCCACTCGGCAGCGAGCCCCCGGCTGAGGGCCCCAATCGGCAGCGGGCCGGGGCCCCATAGCGACCACGGGCCCCATAGCGACCGTGTGTGTCGCTATGGCGGTAGTTCCGCCACTGCTTGGCTGTATCAAGGGAGACGACTACTCTAGATCCTATTTGCTGTGAGAGGCCTGGACATGCATGAAGAGGCGTCTGGTGTTAAATGCAGTGTTTCTTGCTGGCATAAAGCCTGTTTGGTCGGGGTGTATGAGGGAGAGTATAACGTTATTTAGACGCAGGGATAGGATTTTGCATATATTTTGATGTCTGTTTGTAAGAGTGAAATGGGCCTATATGATTCAGGAAAGTGGGGATCTTTGCCTGGTTTAGGGATTAGGACTATGATAGCTTCACGCATGGACTCAGGGAGGGCGTTGGCCTAAAACATTGCTTGGTATAAAGTTAGAAGTCTAGAGATAAGGGCTTCTGAAAAAAATGTGCATAAAATTCAATTGGTAACCCATCAGAATCCGGGGCCTTGGCTTTGGCAAAATGGGAGATGGCAAGTTTAATGTCATCTGCGGTCAGAGGGGCCTCAAGCATCTCAACTTGTTCTGCATTTAATTTAGGGCAGTGGTTCTCAACTCCTGTCCTCGGGACCCACTAACAGGCCAGGTTTGCAGGATAACTGAAATACATCACAGGTGATATCATTTGCTGCTCAGTGATTGCAGTATTCTAGTCTGTATCTCCCCAAGGTAATACTTAAATTCTGGCCTGTTAGTGGGTCCTGAGGACCGGAGTTGAGAACCACTGATTTAGGGAGTGTAATGGTCATCAAATAGATTTTCTAGGTCTTGTAAGGGGTAGTTTACCTTGGATGTGTATAATTCCTTAAAGAATCCTTCAAATTCCTTAACTATCAAGGCAGGGTCTGTAATATCGCCCGCCATGGCAGACTTCAGGGTGATGACCACCGGGGGTCTGGAGTCGAGATGCGCCAGATAATCCAATAGCTTGCCCGTGCGTTCCCCGTGTTCAAAGGCCTTTTGTTTACTGAAGAACATCTTATATTTAGCTCGTTTCTGACACATCTGTTCAACCACCCTGGATGGCAGCTTCAGCTGTGTCAGTGTGGCTGGTGTAGGAGATGTCACATAGCTCGTTTCCACTTCCGTTAGTTGCGCTGTCGCTTGAGTATAGGTAAGCTTAGAGTTTCTCCTAAACCTGGATATGCATTCAGTGAGCAACATTCTAGCATGTATTTTAAACGATTCCCACTCATTCAGTGGAGTGGATGTGCCAGTCTTATTTTGATTCTCTTCATCTATAGCGTGAATACTCTGAAATGCGTTGCATATCTGTGACGTCACAGCCCGGCGCCATGCTCTGCTGTGCTTCTCAAACCTCGTTCTGGCTCCCTATACACGGCCGTGTTATTCCCACACCACGAATGCCGTACGGGCTTTGCAGACACCGCAACACAGCCAGCGAATGCATTGGCGTCAGATCCCCCTTATTTCTGGAACTCACACCCGGCCAGATGATTTCATTGTTGACCTCACCCAAACTTGGTGTGCCATCTGGTCGAGCTAAAGGAGAAACCACTGTGGCTTTATAAGCCAGTGGGAGGCTCATGTTGTGCGCGCTATTGCATACGCCGTTCCGCTGAATTGCGCATGTGCATTAGCCGGTTCGCTGAATTGCACCCAAATTAGACGTTTTGCTGAATTGCGCACGCGCATTAGCCGTTCCGCTGTATTGTGCCCAGGGATGCACCAGAGTGCCGCTCTACCGTGCATGTGCGAGGGAAGGCAATGATATTGGCGAGACTGGTGCTTGCTTCTTTCCTGACAGAACCTAAGTCAGAGACCCTTCTCCCAGAAGTTATAGCCAAAAGGAAAACCATCTTTAGGGTGACTAATTTTAAAGAGGCGTCACGCAGTGGCTCAAAAGGGGGTCTGGTAAGGACGTTCAATACCAATGACAAATCCCAGGGGGGAACCTGCTTGACTACTCTGGGTGTACGTCTAGCCGTAGCTAGGAGCAATCTCTTAATTAAAGGCTCCTCCGCCAGTCTTTTCTCCATGAACAGAGATAGGGCAGCAACTTGAACCCCGAGAGTGCTGACAGCAAGCCCCTTTTCCACTCCCCCTGTAAAAAGTCCAGAACATAGGGTATAGAAAACGAGTCTACCCCGCCCTTTTTTGCCAGGCTACAAAGGTCCTCCAAACTTTGCCATAAATCTTCCTTGTGACTAATTTATGGCTGTCTAGAATAATCTCAATAACCCAGCTGAACATCCCTTCAATTGTAGGATGCGCTGCTCAGCCTCCAAGCTGTCAGACGGTGAATCCAAGGGTTTGGATGCAGCATTGGCCCCTGGTGTAGAAGGTCTCTTCTCGCTAGCAGGGGCCAGGGGGACTCTACTGAGAGTGCTCTTAGTGCAGAGAACCAACTCCTCCTGGGCCACCATGGAGCAATCAGAATCACTTCTGCTTGTTCCTGCACAATCTTTCGGAGAACCAGAGGCAAAAGCGGAATTGGAGAAAAAGCGTAGGCCAGGGGAAAATTCCACTGGAAAGAGACCGCCTCTGTCCCTAGGGACTTTGCTTGTCTCTCCAGGGAAAAATAAACTGGAAGTTTCCTGTTGTGGGTGGAAGCAAACAGATCCACTTTGGGCATTCCCCACCTGACCATTAACTCCCAGAAGATTTCCTGGTTCAGCTCCCAACTGCTGGAAGTGACAGTTACTCTGCTTAGATAGTCTGCCAGTATATTTGCCAACCCACTGATGTGGACTGCCCTGATTGAGGAAACATTGTCCTCTGCCCAGGAAAGGATCTCCTGACTCAACCCTAGCAGGCTGTCTGAGCAAATACCCACCTGCTTGTTGAGGTAAGCAACTGTCGTGGCATTGTCTGAAAAAATCAACAGGTCCTTTGCATGAACCTTGGTTTTCAAAGTGATCAAAGCTTTTCCTACTGCTAACAGTTCCCTGTAGTTTGAGGATTGGGCTGCCTCTTCTGGTTGCCAGGCACCCTGAGTCTGCCAATCCTCTGAGTGCGCCCCCCAACCCCACAAGCTGGCGTCTGTGGTAATCTTTACCGGGAAATGCTGGGCCCAAGCCTTCCCTACCTGCAGATGCTCCGGTTGGACCCGCCAGGACAGATTGAGAGAATCGTCTCCTGGGAGCCACACGACTTGGTCTAGAGAGGCCTTTCTGCGATCCCAACAATGCAGAAGAAATGCCTGTAGGGATCTGGAATGCAATTGGGGCCAGGGCTCCCCCAGAATTGCAGCAGTCATCAAGCCCATCAGCTGCATTATCTGACGCAGGGATGCCTGGGGATCGCACCTGAATTTCTGCACGGAAGGATATTGGAGATCTTCTCTTCCGGTAAGAAAATTCTTTGGGCGATTGAGTATATCAGGCAGCCCAAAAAAAAAAGACACCTCTGGGAGGAAACCAGAGCAGATTTCTGCAGATTGACTTTCCGACCCAATCTTTGGAAGGTCTGCAGAACTACTTGCAGATCCTAACCCAGGTCCTCTTTGTCCTGGGCAAAGATCAAAAAGTCGTCCAAGTAAGGGACGATTGAAATTTTCTGCAAACTAAAAAAAGCCATGACCTCGGCCATGACCCTTTGTAAAGATTCTTGGGGCTGCCGAGAGACCAAAAGGAAGGGCTCTGAACTGTCAATGACTTAAGCCATTTTACGAGAGGATCGCAAACCTCAATGAACCTGATGATCCTGGTATATTGGAACATGGAGGTAAGCATCCTGAAGATCCAGGGTCACCATGAATACCTCTGGCAATAACAGATTCCTGAGTGAATAAATGCTTTCCATCCGGAAACGCCTGTAATCCAAGAAACTCTTTAGGAGGCTCAGATTAATGACCATCCAAAATCCTCCTGATGCCTTCCTTACCAGGAAAACATGGGAAAAAATCCTTGGAATTTTTGATCCTCCGGAACAGGGGAAAAAACCCCTTCTGATTTCCAAAGGGAAATCAGACATAACATGCCCTGCTGTTTCTTTTGGTCCCTCGGCAGATGAGTGAGAAAAAACCTCTGGGGAGGAGGGAGATTGGATTCCAACCTGAAACCCTCTCTTATGACCTTGAGAACAAAAGGATTTACTGTTACTTTTGCCCATTCCTCGCTGAAAAAGGTCAGCTTTCCCCCTACCCCTGACCTGGCGTCACTGAGAGCTTTTTGCCTGGGTTGAAAGAGCAAAGAGAGACACTCTAGTTTGTCTTTCAGCTCCCCATGTGTTTCATGCTTGTATCCTGATTCTTGATTACCAGTTGTGGAAAACAACAAAAAAGTGTAGCGCTAAAACATATCATAAATGACAGTGGATTGGTAGGTATACAGTGAAGGGAATCACCTAAATAAAGACCTATTCATGGATAGGAAGTCCTGATATAGACGTTATAACTAAAAGGTAACCATAGTTAGTCCTCAGGTAGACATATTATATACAGGTGAATCCAATGTCCCAAAAGGCAGATCAGCTCACTCCCACCGGAAGAAAAAAAGGCTTACCAAATGTGGTGGACCCGACAGGGCATACGCCGAATTGGGTCAGACAAGGCTTGGGTGGTAAGTGGCTGTGGATGTCTGTAATGTCACGACTTGCTGGATTCCTCCAACTGGTAACCGGGTCCTGGAAGATGTGAGGTGTCCCAAGAATATAGATGGTTCTGTGGGTCCTAGGGGAGGGATGAGGTGTTCCGTGGATGGATCCCTCAAACCAGCATTCATAGGTTTAGGTGATGGTGTTAATATGGAGAAAAGAAAGGAAGGGCCACATAGTGTAAATCCGAATATAAAAGTTTTAATAAAAATTGTAAGGAAATACACTCACGTAAGTCCAAAATGTAATACAGCGCTGTGACAAAGTGGTGACAATGGGGTCCTACCCGACGCGTTTCATCCTAAAAAGACGTCATCTGGGGGGTTACCCCCACTGTAGCCACACTCATATATATAGGGGGTGCATCAGTGGTCATGGAAAACAGCTCCACATTGAAAAAACGGCACTTCCGGTATTGGCCCAAAATGGCCGACCGGCGTGCGTTCCAGACATGCATTCCACACCTCACTTCCGGGATAGGAGGTAAACCGGAAATGGGGGAGCGATCTGAAACAAAAATCAAAACTATGTGCCAAATTGAATATGACTGAAGGGATTTAAATGGTGTACAATGAAAGCGTGCAGCGAAGTGATTGTGGACCGGGAAAACTCCCGATACTGCGCGTTGAGCAGTGTATGTGCACAGAGAGGGGAAGTGTCTCCAATATGTCAACAGGAAGTGACGTGGGTGGGACGGTGAGCGCCGCAGAGGCGCTGTGATTGGCCATAAACAGTGAGGAGAAAAAAGCTTGAGATGAGAGGCAAGGGGTGGGACGGTGAACGCCGCATAGTGGTTGGCCATGCGCAGTGGGGATAAGAAGCAAACTGCAGCTGTCAGCGGACTTGTGACATGCGCAGTGAAGATTGAAGGAGTGCTAAAGGATGAAAGCAGTACAGATACTGCCCGGTGACATGAATATGTTGAGGGTGTGGAACCTGAACGCGGGTGCATAGATAAGCTGCACCGATTGGCATATAAACATAAAGATGTGAATCGATAAACACACTAAGGAATTAAAATGAAAAAAAATCTGTGTAAAAAAGGGGGACATAGTAGAGCGGGCTTCCATGAAACTGTAAATAGGGCAACATGCCCATACACATGAATACAAGAGGCCAATACAAGGATGTACAGAGTAATGTGGGCATGCATGTAAGGCTCTTCCTATGACCATATGATTTGATGAAATAAGATTAAATGAGATGCACACTTAGGTGCCACATAAGTATGTAGGAGACATAAAAACAAGTTAAAATATGCATGAATAGGCAAAAAACAGAAATTAAAAGCAAACCTGAGACCCCAGAAATTGATTACCAGTTGTGACCCGGATTGACCTTGACCTACTCTTGTCTCTTCCTGCATCTGACCCTCGGCTTGCCTCTCGGACCTCTCTACTTGCTTCCTGTGTTTGACCCTCGGCCTGTCTATGGATATTGCTTCCTGTCTCCAGTGATTGACCCTCAGCCTGCTCCTGGACTTTGCTATTGTCTTCAGTCCTCGACCCCTGGCTTGCTCACAGACTTTGCCTCCAGTTATCTGTGTTTGACCCTCGGCCTGTTTTACAGACTTTGCTATCAGTCTCCAGTACTAAATCATCAGGCTGCTGAAAGACCTGCTAACAATCTTTTGCACTAGGCTGTTTTGCCTATCTAAGAGACTCCTGCCAGTCACTGGTGTTTGACCCCCGGCCCGTTGTTGGATTAGCTGTTTGTCTTCCTTCTTGAGCTTCAGCATCTTTCAGTCCTGCACAGCTGTCTCCCTGCCGGTGACCTTCACGCAAGACCTGCCTTGCCTGCTGGTGACTCGTGCCTCTTTGCGTCCTTCACCCCCTGTACCATCTCCAGGAGTGGAGTGCGCTTAGTCGCAAGAGGTTACCACTCTTAGCATCTCGGCCTCGGTGAGTACCCTTATCTGCCAGGTTCTTTCTTGTGTAAAGATCCTTTCTTAAGGATTTTAGACAACAGAGTAGTGATCAGGCCTGACCCTTTGTATTTGCCCAAAGTTTCGTCTGACTTCCACAGATCCCAGGAAGTAGTTCTTTTGTTTTTTAGTAGAGCTTTTGTTCCTCCTCCAGGAATCCGGAGGAAGAAAGGTTCATTTTTTTTTTAGATGTAAGAACATGTCTTCTACACTACTTAGAAGTTACTAGTGAATTTAGGAAAGATTCCCAATTACTGATTACTTTTAGTGGCCCCAAAAAGGGTTCCAAGGCTTCCAGAGGTTCCATTTCCAGATGGATTAGAAAAGCTATATGTGAGGCCTACAAATCTTCAGGACAATCCCCTCCTTCCAGAGTTAGGGTTAACTCTACTAGGTCGCTAGTTGCCTCTTGGGCAGAAAGAGCAGGTGCATCATAGGAAGATATTACCAAAGCTGCTGTCTGGGCCTCCCCTCATGCATTCATCAGGCATTATAGAGTCCAGATGCTCTCCAGCCAGGACCTCTCCTTTGGAAGGAAAGTACTTCAGGCTGTCGTCCCTCCCTTAAGGTATAGATCGTTCTTATCCTCTCAAGTAGCTGTCCTGGAAGATGAGGGGGGAAAACCCCTGTTAGACTTGTAACAGTATTTCCAGGAATCTTCCAGGACAGTGTCTATATTCCCACCCTATTCTTGTTTCACTGGTCCCCTTATTTTAACCTGGTGGTGGGGTATTAATGAGTCTCTGTTGTTCCTCTTCCGAATTCACTTTGGGTGGAGGTTTACTTGATCTTCATACAACTGAGGATCAGGGGAAAGGGAAGGGCCTTTTAAACTGTGTCTGATTTGTGTTTCCTGTAGAAGGCGGAGCCAATCATCTCTCAAGTAGCTGTCCTGGAAGATTCCTGGAAATACCGTTACCGGTAAGTCTAATGGGGGGTTTAACTCCAGAAATCTTCAGCTAGCCTGATGTTTAAACTGCAGTATATCATTGTAATTTGTAATCCACAAAGACAAAGGGAAAGGCATGACTGTAGAACAAAAGATATGCTGATGATGGCTTAACTGAAGAAATATCACCACTTGTAGATTCCTCTTTACACGTGAGTGCAATACAGTACTAATCTTACAGCGCAGGGGAGAAAAACAAGTCCCCAAAGTCCAGCTATATGATGCCTGCGAAGAAGTAGATTCACCTCCGTGGAAATACAAGTCTCACCAGCAGTCTTGTAGAAAGGACTCACTCAGCAAAACTGTAATGTCTACTGGAATGGGCAGGTGCCCTCTCACCACAATAGAACCCAATGGCTGTGAGGCTCCATTCGGAATCCCCTCCTGGTGTCTCTGTCTGGTGAAGATGGCACCGCCACGCCGTGCTGCCACTCCCGATCCACTGAAGTGCAGGTGGCTTCCAGTTGCTCTGAAGCGCAGGCCGGTCTGCTTGCTAGAATAGCAGGGCTGTCCTCCATAGATCCCCCAGAGGCGAGTGATCCAGCTCTCCACTGTATAGGCTTTGGTCAATTGTTAAGAGAAGGGAGTGTTTGAACATCGCCATATAACTTGGGGAAATATCCTTGACGCTGTATGTCTATTACGCCGTTGGCGCCACGCAGCGTCACATGACAAACATGTGACAATGCCCCAAGTCACCTGACATGGAAGGCGCCATCAACGTGACACATCGCGCCATACCGCCGGCGCAACAACCCGCCCAGAGTCACAGGACTGTATAGACAAGAGCCTAAACCGGAAGTATTGAAAAGACAAACCGGAAATATACCACAGCATTTAGGTCGGAAAACCAACCAAATACTGTGGGTGCTTTAAGTGACACCCGCACTCTAGAAATCAACTGGAAGACGGGTAGTCACAAAGCCATCAAAATACTGTAAAATAAATATTAATATAAATGCACTAAAGAATAAAATAATAATAATATCCGTGTAGAGGGGCTGCACCACAACACAACTGGTGTGTACTGCGAACCAAACAACGGAAATATACAGATCCATACACTACGTATAAAAAAAATGGAATATGATAAAAGCAGTATAACTGACATAACCATATCTCTGAAAAATAATAAAAAAGAAAAATATAAAAACATATATATGAATTAGGCTTGATTAATAAACGAGTTAATGTCCCACTCGACATTCATGCCATATGGCGAGTGGGACCGAAGCTTGTGAATCCAATAAGTCTCAAGTCTGGAGACCCCACGTAAACAAGATTCTCCCCTCCAATTAAGAACAAACTTGTCGATAATCAGAAATTGAGTACCGGTGGGGTCTTTGTTATGGTGTTTCAAATAGTGTCGTGAGACACTATGAGTAATTTTTCCTGCCTTAATATTGGTTAAATGTTCATTAACTCGAATGGAAAAAGTTCTTATAGTGCGTCCTATATACTGCTTTTGGCAGGGACAAGTCAGAAGGTAGGCTACGAACTTAGTGGCACAGGTGGTGAAGTGCTTCATGGGGTATATCCGTTGTGTGACAGATGATTGAAATGTCTCGGTTTTATGTCTACCACTAGTATTGTGAACACATACATTACATCTCCTGCACGGATAATAACCCTCGCACTGTTGTAAAAAGGATATATTTCTAGAGGGATCTGTAACATTAGGAGCTATCTGCCCCTGTTTAGACCGAGCCCCCCTGAAAATGACACCTGCTTGATCAGAAATGACAGATAATCAATAGTAATCAGGTACTCAATATATCTACCGATCCTCGATGTCACCAAGTCAATCACACTGACTATGGGTTGGCCAGGGGGATTGACTGGGTCCTTGTGCACCTTTGGGAGGTAGTAAATGACTGGAATACATGCTGCCAACGGTACTAGGAAACCTCTCTCTTTTTTATCAAGGATTCCCAGGGCGAAGCCCTCATTAACAAGTTCTGAGAGGACCTTTTTATAACTAGAGGTGGAATCAATTTGAATGCGACTATAAGTATCGGGATCCTCGAGAATCTTATCCATCTCTCGGATATAGTCGACTTTATTTAATATGGCAATTGCCCCACCTTTATCGGCGAGGCGAATGATTAGATTTTTACGTTTGCAAAGTTGTTTTAAGCCCGCTTTAATATTTGGATCCGTATACATTTTTTTTATTGGGTAATTGATCTAAATCTTGTAAAATAAGACTACAAAAAACACTAATCGATGGGGAAATAGTCCCAGGGGGATTAAATAACGAAGGATTACACAAACCAGTGTGCACATGGTTGTCTACATAGATTATTACTGAGAGGCTGAGTAAGAAAGTATCTCTGGATGCTAAGTTTACAGATACATTTCTGAACGTCAATAAATGTAGAAAACTCATTAAGAGTTTTTGGGGGGACATATTTCTGTCCTTTATCTAACACCAATTTCTCCCCATCCGTCAGACAAACAGAACTGAGGTTAAAAATGCCGGCACCATTCAAGTTCTTTTTCTTTTTGCTTTGGATCCTCCTCCCCCTCTAGTACTTCTTTTCGTTAAGGGCTTCCTGAATATTCCCGCATAGGCCTTGGAAAATGATATGAAGACTCAGAATAACTTTGATTATAGTTATAAGGAGACCTAATACGTAGATCCTCTTCCCTATTATCATATCTATAGGGGTCTGGGTGGGTTTCTCTTGAATCCCTCTCCTGTGGTAGATGGAAACGATTATGGGTACGGATAGGTGTTTCATGGATCAAAGTCATTCAGAACCAAGACTCCAAATCTGGATCTCCTTGTTGTGGAAAAATATCCCAGTGGAGGCCTCTAGGAACCATTTGAACGACCATTGAACGACCTGGTAGTTCTATACTTGAAGACATCCATAATGCTTGGACGTAAGAACATTTGCAGCAGTATACAAGTCAAAAAAACTGGTAAACCTACTTTTTGGACCTGCACTATTGGAGCCCCCCCCTTCTTTTTCCTACATACTGTCTTTTGGATGGGAGGCATTCCAATTGGGCTGCCTGCCCCTCAAGTTCGGTGGATACCCATGAGGTTCTTCGGAGATACTATTCCCGAGTCCCTTCAATCGTTTGGGAGAGTCATCCATCCTGATATCCATGCTTTTATGATTCGGTGTCACTGACATCCGGGTCCACCAGTCTCAGTAAGAGTATTCATTCTTATCCATTTAGAGAGGATTCATCTTCTTGCATGCTTCACATGCCAGTTTTTTCATTCACTTATCTGAAAATTGTCACTTTATGGTTGTGGACTTTTATCAAGTTTTCCTTTTCAGGATCTGATTTATGTGATTGGACTTATTCTCTTATCTTTCAATTATGTCACTACTTTGGACTTTATTAGTCATTTTTCATTGAATGTTTATTAGATTGTTCATCATTTATGTGTGCATTTTACACTGTATAATTAGTTTTAGCGCTACATTTTATCCACCTTCCTATTTGAATATTTGTCACATTCTTGTGTAGCAGCTTTTTCATATTGTTATTTCTTTTTTTTATTTCAAAATATTTTATTGAGTTTTCAAGAAAAAAAACATACATATCATTAGCGTTAAATGCGGGAGTACAAAGGAGAAAAATTCGAACCCCTTAGGGGTTACATGTTAACCTTACGACAGTAGATACGAGTATAAAAACGGTCTGAGACCTTGCATTAATACCTTTAAGTGTCAAAATTCGTTCGCTTAAATCATGGAACCCAGAGACAAGGAATGGATGGGAGAGGGGGAAGAAGGAGAGACCGTCTGCACCCCAACTGGGAACACACTGTGCCTGAACGGAACACTCCAACTTGCCCCTAGCACCCCCTTAGTTAGTGCTAAAGGTCTCTGGGCAACAAAACAGTAAATAGGGACCTACTTCGTATGCTTCCCTTGGGAGCTAGACTCCCAGGGGTCCCTACTATGGTTTAAATTAAAGCAGGTAAAACATGGTCTTGGTAGATCAACCTGTTAAAAAACAAAAGATAGGAAAGGAAGAGAAGAAGGAGAAGTGAGAGTGGGGGGAGAGAGGGAGAGGAGAAAGTAGTCGAAAGCCAAACCACGGGAGGAGTCCCCCCAGACCCAGAAACAGCCTGACGCTTCAAGGTTGAACCCCTGGGATCAAGGAGATGCCCAAGAAATTAGCCCATGGTTCCCAGATAGCTTCGAATTTCTCTTTGGTATTGTTCAGGGTACTAGCAAGCTTCTCTTGGGCCATGATCCATGAAATTTTGCGGATAGCCGCTTTGAAGGACACCTTGGGTTGTTTCCATGCCTTGGCTATAGATAGTTTAGCCCCCAGCAAAATGAAGTGAATCAATTTACGGGCCAGTTTGGGAGTCTTAGGTAAATGATCGTTTAAAAGCGCTAAGGCGGGGGTTCTTGGGATCTGAACTCCAGTGATGTTATTTCTTTTTGATATTTGGTAACAGTTTGTGCAGTATTATCCCACATTCCCATTTTCACTTTTTGACTGCTGCAACTGAACTTACGTCCAAGCATTATGGATGTCTTCGAGTATAAAACTACCAGGTCATTCAATACTGACGGTGTATTTACCACCACTGATCAAGACACCGAAATCAGTGGAATGTTTCGGAGGTTATCTGATGACTACCGAAATACATATCCAAGAAATCACTTGGAGAAAGAAGAAAAAGACCAAAAAAACAAGAAACAGAAGAAATATAATCAGGATCTTACCGATTATAGGACAAATCTTGTTTTTAACTGGCAGAAGAAAATAGGTGTGCCTGCATCATCTGGAAATGATGTATCAGTGATGGAGGTGACTAACTCTGATATAAAGAATCCAGATAGGAGGCTGACATATGAACCTAATCAGGTAGAAGGTTCAACACCCATACGGATTAATATACAGTCCAAAGGGGGTCAGTCTAAATCACAAAACTGGGGGAACAGATCTACTCATCCACCTAATTCCCATCCTCCTCATCAATTTAATCAAGGGGGTCCTAGGAATAGAGGTGAAGGACAACATCGTGGGCACCCAGCAAACTCATATTATCAGGAAGTTCCTAGAGGACCTCCATCAGGTTGGTACAATTATCGGGACGATTGTAGGCAGAGTCGTCAAGGGAATGACTTTAACCCAAGAACACCTATCTGTACCCATAATTGTTTCCATCTAGTACAGGAGAGAGATTCGAGAGAAACCCACCCAGACCCCTATAGATATGATAATAGGGAAGAGGATCTATGTATTAGGTCTCCTTATAACTATAATCAAAGTTATCCTCGGTCTTCATATCATTCGGATTTTCCCAGGCCTATGTGGGAATATCCAGGAAGCCCAGAACGAAAAGAGGTACTAGAGGGGGGGAGAAGGATCCAAAGCAAAAAGAAAAAGAACTTGACAGGTGCCGGCATTTTTAACCTCAGTTCTGTTTGTCTGACCGATGAGGAGAAATTGGTGTTAGATAAAGGACTAAAATATTTCCCCCCAAAAACTCTTAATAAGTTTTCTACATTTATTGACGTTCAAAAATGTATCCGTAAACTTAGCATCCAGAGACACTTTCTTACTCAGCCTCCCAGTAACAATCTATCTATTGTAGACAACCATGTGCATACTGGTTTGTCTAATCCATTGTTATTTAACTCCCCTGGGACTATTTCCCCATCGATTAGCGTTTTTCCTAGTCTTATTTTACAAGATTTAGATCAATTACCCAATAAAAAAAATATATACGGATCCAAATATTAAAGCGGGTTTAAAACGACTTTGCAAATGTAAAAATCTGATCATTCGTCTCACCGATAAAGGTGGGGCAATTTTCATATTAAATAAAGACAACTATATCCGAGAGATGGATAGGATTCTTGAGGATCCCGATACTTATAGTCGCATTCATATTGATCCCACCTTTAGTTATAAAAGGGTTCTCTCAGAACTTGTTAATGAGGGCTTCGCTCTGGGAATCCTTGATAAAAAAGAGTTTTCCTTGTACCTTTGGCATTACGTATTCCAGTCATTTTCTACCTCCCAAAGGTGCACAAGGACCCAGTCAATCCTCCTGGCCAACCCATAGTCGATGGGATTGACTCAGTGACATTGAGGATCGGTAGATATATTGATTACCATCTCCAACCTCTCATTCGTCCCTTCATATCTCAAAGATACTGGTGACCCTATTAGTTTACTTCAATCTATTGATTATCAGAAGGGTATGATTCTGGTGACGGCTGATGCCGTAGCCTTATAAACCACAATTTAGGTTTTTTTGCTGTTGAATATTATTTAGGCATGTGCATTTCGTTTCGTTCCGAATCTAAATTCGGACGAATTTTTCATTATTCGGAAATTCGGATGCATCCGAAGTTCCGAATTACAAAAGTAAAGAATTTAAACGAATCTGAAAAAAAAAGTACGAATTCGAAAACATATTCGAATCAAATTCGAAAACATATTCGAATCGAACTCGAAGACAAATTTGAATCGAAAACGAAAACATATTAGAATCGAATTCGAAGACAAATTCGAATCGAATTCAAAAGCATATTCGAATCGAATTTGAAGACAAATTCGAATCGAATTAGAAAAAATAGAACGTTTTTCTAAAAAAAACAATAAGATAGAATATAAAATAATAAAGCAATAGAATATATAAACGTTTTTCTAAAAAAAACAATAAGATAGAATATAAAATAATAAAGCAATAGAATATATATATAAATATATATATATATATATATACATATATATATATATATATATATATATATATATATATATATATATATATATATATATATATATAATTTTTTTAAATTATTCTCTTCTATTGTCTTTTTATGCTTTTCTTTTCAATTCAAATTCAAATTCATTCTATACGAAATTCAAATTTTGGAACATGGCTTCTGAAGTTTGAATTTCGTATAGAATGAATTTGAATTTGAATAGAAAAGATTAGAACAGAAAATAATAGAAAAGAATAGACTAGAAAAACAATAGAACAGAATAGAAGAAAATATAATATATATATTATACTTTCTTCTATTCTGTTCTATTGTTTTTCTAGTCTATTCTTTTCTATTCTAATC